>CM073776.1:87637837-87862335 GCA_037158775.1 Hetaerina titia
TTTTCCCTGACGGATAAAAAACGATTTTCTCCTTTCAGTGTGAAAATGGACGTACTTTTTAATCTCTTTACTTCTAAAAAAATCCAAAATGAAATGAATCATAGAGGCGAGATAGAAAAATGTTCCTCTGAATTTAATGGAAATATTTTTGCTTTCAAATTTTCAGTAAAAAATTGGAGAGGATGGATTTTTACGGCACTGATTGATTCACAGACAAATCCATAATCTCGTTTTCTTGGGAATTGAGTAAAAGACTTCGAAGGGAGCGATATTAGTGATTTGATTCAATTCATTTCTCAGTCTCACAGCCTCTCTATAAAATGTAATACCCCAGGTCGAGATACACTCATGGTGATTCATTGATCTTCAACAAGATGACACGTGCCTGTCATAAAGGGCCTTTGCTGTATCAAGGACAACGCCTTGCCACGGGTCCCAGGGGGACCAATGCGACACACGTGAATGGGTTGGCGAGCATCCTCCGTGCTTATTTCCTTCAAATATAGACACTCCGTTCCAGTCGACGTTGAAACCTTGTATTGAATGGCAAGAGAGGGGAGAGAGGAAGGAGGGAGGAGATCGGGGCTGATTCTGCACCAATTTCTTTATGCCCTTCAGACAGCATATTACGTTGTCCTTCCCTTCGCGAGCGCCGCTAAAAATGGTGCGACCTATCGCCATTTTGCCTCCACCCACCTCGCACATGTATTCATCCCACTGACCTTTTTAGTTCCAATCAAAGGCGCCGGCGCCGGGAAGACACGGCTATAAAGTTCTCCGTTTTTTTTCTTTCTTCCTCTCTCTTTGAAATGGGAGAAGTTTGATGGACTATATCTCAAAGGGATAATAAATATAGTTGGTTAGGATTTCGTTCATTCAGTACGCGTCTACTTCCGTTGCCTAGTTTTCATGTTTAGCAGCGTTTGTGCGCATTTATTTGGGTTGGAATAGACGGTTGTAAGATACGAGATCATCACTGTCTCTTTTGTAAAAGAGATTGATGCAAGAACGCGTAATTACTCAGGTGCTAAAATTTAAGAAACGGATTTCCCATGTTATTGACTAGTTTGATGCTAGTTTTAATTCTTAACTTTAACTAATTTTTTTCATTCTAAGGAGACATCTTTTCACCAGACATTTTCAGAGCTATATTTTTTAGCTGGCTTTAGGAGGTAGTTAGGTCTGTTCCCATGGAAAGCACTACAACTGAGAAATAAATCAAGCATAAGGTTGAAAACTAAACAAGTGGATAGCAATAATGACCTGACTGGGATCCTTGGGATTTTGTCTCACATTCACCTTCTTTGATTTTTCTCGAATGATATAAGTTTCTCTGAAGTTTAAATAAAATGCCTTATGCGTTATTTTCATATTTTAAGGCTCCCTCATTGCATATTTGCTTTCTTCGTTCATGGACTTCAACAATTGTTTTCGTCGTGTATGAAACTGTTATGCTCTACATTTAAAAAATATTCCGAAAGCGGGTACAATGGCGGGTGGAGGGGCACCGTCCACACATGGTGCACCTTACACTTACACAAATCCATCCCAAAAACCACCATGCATTTTATGTTTTTGATTAAATAATTTAATTATGTTTTTTAATAAAAAATTTTTGGGTTTTTGGGTTCTATGTGGTTATGGACACGTATTATACGAGGGCAGCACTGGTTTATAAATGTAACTCCTGATAGGCAAGAGTAACAAGGGTGAGCAACCAAAGTTAGAAGTAAGCTGTAAGTTGCTTAATTATGTAATTAAATGAAATTTTTAGTAACAAATATTGTAATGGAAACTACTGTTTAAGTGGGAGAATTAGGATTCTGGTCAATCCATTGGGTTAGTTCATAATTGTTAAATTATGCAATAGTAGAAAAATCAACCGATGTACAGGCAAATATATATTTATCATAACACAATTAGGTATTCTGCATTCCCTTCTGTTTATCTTATTGCTGTATTTTGCAGAACAAGAAGTTGATAAGGAGGAAAAATGTAATCCTATATTTGTAAGTATATGAGAGGCAAGCTTTGAATTATGACATTTGTTACGGCGTTGTGCTTCTTAATTATGTGCATAACACCGGTTCTGAGAGTAATTATGTCGTGAATGTTATATTTAGGTAAAAAACGTGAATACAGGTGCAGTCACAACAGTTTCATAACATATACATAACCATCCTACTTCATTAAACATTTTAAACTATATTTGTTTACTGGCCTGTTTTCACACATATTAATTGTTTAGAGGAACTCGGCTCATTATTTAAAGATTGCTGTATTTCTCTTTAGCTGAGTTCGAATTTACTTATCAGTGTTTTTTACCTGCACAAAATTACAGTTTTAGGAATATGTCTAAATAATGTCTTGTCTTAAATTTATTAATTTTCCAAGAGTCAAATTAGTATAAAGAAGGCCCCTGGGAATAATTTGTTTTTTTCAGTACGAGGACACTTGTATTTTGGTATTAGAGCAATACAAAGTTATTTAAAAACACTAAATACGAGCATTGATTTTTAATACGCTGAGTAGAGTGAATAGCCAATTGAATTAATTTTTGTCCTTCTAGAAAATCACTTCCAATTACTGATAAAAATCTGTTAAAAGTAGGCATAACATTTTGCTTCAGAAATGTTCAATAAATTTAGTTTTTTTTCTTATTTGGGTAGATTCTTTTTTATGTAAATTGTCAAATTTAAATTTAGCAAATCATTCACATTCTTTTATCTCATTCCAGGTAAGCTTCCTGATCACACCGATGGTATTTATCTTCTCCTATCAGAGTGACCGTAAGTTACACGTGTGTCATATGCATGCTCGATTGCATATGCGCATTCTACTATATAATTTACAAAATATCTTAGGTATAAGTTCCTTTTCCGTTTTCAAGTTTAAAGTTCAATTCATTCTTATTTTTCTGTGAAATACTCTGTGTTATGTTAATGCAGTTATATCATGAGGAAAATAATGATAATTTAATGAAATAAGATTCTATATAAGGACGGTATGATAAATAATAGGTACATAAAAAATATATATTCCTCTTTAAAGAAATTCAGTTGTAATATTTCGATTATTATGTAAATCGCAAGTTTATAGATAATATGCTATAAATGACATCCAAACCTACATTGAAACTCTAAATTATTCATCATACTTTCAAGGTATTCAGTCAGTAACCTCATTCATTATCTAATATTTTCTGATACTGTGAAGAAATTATACATTCTACACCCTTTCGAAGCCTTTATTTTATTTGCAACCACCTACGAGGTACATGTAATTAAGAGATAGCCGTAGAACCAAAAGATATGCTCTAGACTCAAATTTTATTCACGAAATTTACGCATTTGAAGTATTTGTTTGAATCAAACTCATTTTTCTTAAAGTCCCAGTCTGTATGGATTATTACTATGGTATCTGACTCCAAAATTCGGGTAATAATTCGATTGCAATATCATTTATACAAACAAGGTTACCATTGATTAGTTCGACATAATCAAAGGTTATTGAATTTCAGAAATTATCCTTAGTATAAGGATCCAATTGAAATCACTCAGCCGCTGACTACACTTTTTCTAGATGATATTTCACAAAAATAAGAGAAAGGACGTCTACATGCTTCCCCACCTGTGGCACACATGCCCTTGCACAGCCTTGACTCCGTAAATTGTGAGTACAGAGTAAATATTACATTTACTAATGCTGCGCGTACACATACCCGCAAACATACACGCACGCAATCGAACACAAAACAAGGGCAAAAAAACCCTCCGACCAACCCAAGGAACCCTTTTATACACATCTAAAATAAAAATATAAATATACACACACATATGCACACATTCATAAATAAAAACTTTCCTCCCGCGAAGTCACTAAAGTTTCCTCCTTGATGCCATATACCGTTTGTTTTCCTTCAAAGCTTTTCCTCCTCACTCGTCTCTCACGCCTCCCTACGCCTCTCGGCCATTTCCCCGCAGCACTGGGTCTCTTTTCACCCTTCCCTCTTCCTCCGCTTGACCCTCGATTCCGCGGAGATGAACCCTTGCCTCCGCAATGAGCTACGGAAGGGTTGACCACCTGGCTGTGTGACCTCCGAGTTATGCGAAGGACACCTGCCCCTCGACTCATCCCACCAACTATCCTCCTCTTCTCCCCCGGTCAACCACCTTTCCTCCCTTAAAAACGTAGCGACACCCATAGAATGGAGGCCGACAGAAAGAGAGGGAGTATGTGGCAAGGCTTTTTGAGTATATGAATGGATCTGAAGGGAAAAAACAAAATTCTTCGCTATTCGTATTTACCTGACCTCACGTTTGCTTGCTAACAACATTATGTTACACATATACCATCAATTAGGTATTTGAAATCAGCTCTATAGACCCGGAAAGCCATACTTTCCTGTCATGCGAAGTAATTATCAGTTTTTTCTATCCTACGCGCAACGACGTTTTAATATGTGAGAAATAGATTTGTTTGCTAGTTTGTTTTGGTAGAGAAAATTAAATACTTTCTGAATTCAAAATTATTTACCTTAATTATTGCCAAATGTACCACTTTTAAATAATACAACAAAATAGTTTTGAGGTTCAGTTTTCGGTGTACCACTTCATTTGAAGATGATGCAGTGCATCACGTGAGATGACCATATATAGCCACACGACTGAAACTATGCACAGGCTTAATATTATTGTCCCATAACAATTAGAAACTGTCTCTGTATTCATAGCTCATAGATTTGTGCATTCTCATATTATTCATTATCTCAGTGAAAGATATTTGAATACGATTTGGTTAAATTAATATAATATTTAATTCAAGGCATTGTGTAAATTTACTGAGAACAATCTGTTTAACGAAGTTAAGATTATTCAAATAATATGGCCAGCATTTTTGATATTAACTTAAAAAAATTAATTATGCATTTGCTAGTCACTGAAATAGAGTTAATTCTACTTATAGTCCTAAATATTGCACTAATTTTGAATACTGCGATTTTACTAAAAAAATACCTAATTTAATCATTAGTAAGTGTGCTAGTGTAAGTATTGGATGTAATTTATGCTGTCCCAAAAGGAACTCAAGAGCCATCATAATGAATATAAAAACACAGTAATCAACCCGAAGGTCGGTTTAGTAGGTGATGGTAGAGCTCACTCATGTACCAAGCCCGACGGCGTGTGAATATGCACACATCAGGGTAGGGGGGCCAGTTCCTTTCCCTGTGCCGGTTATGGTTTCCCAGAAAGATCTGGTACCCGAAAAATCATCTAGCTTGGGTGGAGCTGCAGGTGCCCAGAGTGCCTCGCCCGGGAATCGAACCCGGGACCCTCCGGCCAGTAGTCCAACGCTCTACCCACTGGACCACTGCGACCCGCTCATAATGAATATAATTGACTTTATTCAAGTACCAATTAAAACATAAATTTAAATCCAGAATTCAATGAAGAATGGGAGATAGTAACTTTTAACGGAGTCACCCGCTAGCTTGTATTAAAATTCATAAAGTTCGAGGTTAAAAAAATCATTGGCCTTGACTGGGATTCGATCAGGCCTCAGCAGATTAACTAGCTGAAGCACTCGTCCTGATCCCGGTTTGAATCCCGTTTGAATGTGTATTTTGCGCTTTGAAATCCCTAAATGTTAACTCAAGAAGTTTTGTTTCAAAAGTATAGAACAGTGAAAATGAAAAGAATGGTAAATACTCTTAACCAACTGAGCTGTCCTGCATTTGTTGCTGATTCAATAAAGTAAAATAATTCACAATTAAAACTATTGAAAATATGAAACCACTATAATGGTGACGGCTCGACTACATATTCTTGAAAAAGGCTGTAAGAAGTAAGGAAGAACAAAGCTAATCTGAATTTTCACACTCCACAAGTGCCACGCTTCACTAACACCTTAGCTAATATCAAAATAAATCAGAAGAGGGGAAATCATTACATTTTCATTCAAGCTAGTAATATAAATAAAAAAATGAAAAACAATTAACAAAAGTATACAAAATTACCTTTCAGTTACCGCTGTAGCTGAACAAAAGGAAAAACACTAGAAGTTATCTTTCCGAAGTATTTACCTCTGTACTGCTGGAGCTAAAAAATACAAAACATAGTAATTGTATGAAATATAAAAATTTCAGTAGCAATTAAAGGAAATTTTACCGAGAAAACTATCAGTTTTTACGTCAATCTCTTTTCTTTGGGGAAATTCACTCTTCAATCTTTTGAATAAGGCACGTTTCCATATTCCTTTAGATGCTTCAAAGGTCATACAATATTTCACAAACTTCCAGTTAATAATTTTCTTCCAGATTATTCAGCGATATTTAAAAATAATATTATGGATCATTTTAATTTGGATGGAAAAATTATCTTAAAATGAAATAGCATACATCTCCCATCCGTCGTCCTTCGGTATAATTTTAAAAGAAGAATTTGCAAAAAATCAATTTATGCAGTTGAACTTGGTAGTCTGAAAGTTGGTAGCTTGTTGAATTTATTAAATCTTTTTATTGCGAATTCACAAATAATCCACATGCAAAAATTTGCTCTTGTGTGTCAAGGGTTTTTACAAGTATCTGAAACATCTCATTATTTTTAATTATTATAGGTATTATATTATGGATGGATGCAGTATGTACAACTGTTCAGCGATTATTTCATAGGGCCGTAGTTACCGTTCGCCTCATACATATATTTCCTTGTCTCTCCTGACAAAAATAAAACCCGACTCCCGACACTACAGGAGATCCCTCTTCAATTCCGTGGAATTTATTCCATCCTTCATTTCGTTCAACATGCCTCTGCTATTCTTTCACCTTTCTGTCTTGCCCAACATTTCTCTCCACTCTATCACAGTCTACAACAACCCATTCCAGTCAAAATACTTTGCATCCATCATTACAGCCTCCATTGGATTCCTCCCAACAATCCCTTCTCTTCCCCTACCATGCCCAGTACTTCCTCGGTTTGGTTTCCTCTCTGCCCATTTCATCTTTTCTATCATTCTCCACACCGACATTTCAAAAGTCTCCAATATATGCCTAACATCTTACTTCAATAATCATATTCCTGTGACGTACAAAACCAAGCCATCTAAAACATATAGGTGTGTACAAGATCGATTTCAACCTTGCCCTAAATTTTATGGCGTACATTTGCAGTTTTTTAAGTTAAAACATTTTTCAAAAAATGCAAAATAATTCATCACAATCGTTTTTTCCCGTATTTATTTTCCCCATGCTTCCATCAAGCTCTTTGCAAGTATCTAAAGAAATGATAAAAAAATCCGCAGGTTTGACATACGACCGTTAAAGTATATTGGTTCCATACGAATGTAGAAACTATTTTTTTATGTATGTCATCTCCTGACGGGTTAGCGTAAAAGAGCAAAAACGCTCTTCCCTTCACATTTTTTTTTTAAACTGTAGAAGATCAAATGTTTCCAAGACCTCTTTTATTTACTCAGCAAACTAAGCGAAAAGGAACCGTTGGCTAACTTATCTACAGATCGATCCCGCCTTTTCGCAAATCGGCGATCACACTTCGAACCATCACCTACCCTTAAACACACACACATACTTCTCTTCCCTAGAGCATTACCGTTTTATTTTTTCCCCCTTTCGTCACCCAGAGTTCATCTTATCCACGTCAAAATACTGTCTTATCTTCTTTCGATACAGCAATTTCGCTCGCGTCTCCCCCCCCCCCAGGTTCTCCTCCTCTCAAATCCTCCGTGGCTCTCATCGATCTCCCCCATTCCCCCTACTGCCTACTCCAATTCCTTCCGCCTTCACGCTTCAGTCTCTTCAACCCCTCTTTTTCCTCCCACAAGCGGGACTTTCCTTCGTTTGTCTTCGAACTCCTTATATTCCCATGGTTGCTTCCCGCCTATCCATCCAGCATCACCGCTCTCTCTCTCTCTCTCTCATCCTTCCCTCTTTTCTCTCCTCCGGCACGTAGCGCCACCGTCCTCGATTGCAATTGGTCGCTTTCCACATGACTTTCTCTTCTTTCCCTTTCACTCTCCTCAGCGTCTCAACCGGGCGAGATGGCTCTGGAAATTACTACCGGGGACTGTCGGTCTCCCAGCTCCCAAACGGCTACGGAAAACGCGCACCCGTTAAAGCAGAATGGCCACTAGCGAACGTCTTTCGGCGGAGTGGTTATCTGTTGATCTTTATAGGAGACGCGAACTAGGATTCGCTCACGCCAACTTGACATAAACCTTGAGCTGTTTCTCTATTGCTAACTTTATTTTCCATTGCGTTCTACGTAATCCACTAAAAAAGTAAAAACTAAGTTCTGAAACAGCGATCTTTGGTTATATTTAACCGTTCATATGGCTGTTTTGGTTGGCATCCCCTGGAAGGGTTTACAGACAACAAGTTTACCTACTGAGAGTTTTCCGTAAAATTTTATCTCTCACGCCATACATAAAATATTATATATATATATATATATATATATATATATATATATATATATATATATATATATATATATATATAATCTTGAAAATGACGCTCTCCGGCGGCACACAAACACTAAGATAATAAATATTACACACACAGAAACATAAAAGAAGGACACTTACAGTAGATATTTACGTTTCGACGGCACGGCTGTCGTCATCAAATTCTGATGAATCAGATTCTGATGACGACGGCCGTGACGTCGAAACGTAAATATCTACTGTAAGTGTCCTTCTTTTATGTTTCTGTGTGTGTAATATTTATTATCTTAGTGTTTATATATATATATATATATATATATATATATATATATGGGTCGTGGTGGTCTAGCGGGTAGAGCGTTGGACTGCTGACCGGAGGGTCCCGGGTTCGATTCCCGGGCAAGGCACTTTGGGTACCTGCAGCTCCACCCAAGCTTGTTGATTTTTCGGGTACCAGATCTTCCTGGGAAACCATAACCGGCACAGGGAAAGGAACTGGCCCCCCTACCCTGATGTTTGAATATTCACACGCCGTCGGGCTTGGTTCATGGGTGAGCTCTACCATCACCTACTAAACCGACCTTCGGGTTGATTACTGTGTTGATTATGTGTATATATATATATATATATGTGTGTGTGTGTGTGTGTGTTATATACCGAAAAAAACGCTCTTTGGCGACGAAACAAATATATAAAAAAATGTATTAAAAACTTGTCTTAACTTTGAAACGCTAAGAAAGGACGCTCAAGCACACATTTTTTCTCCGACTCAGGTATTTTTTCATTGTTTTTCCTTGTTTAAAAGAATTTTTAATCAAAGTTTGTATGGAGATTTTTTTATGCAAACATAAATATACATACGTGTATATATGTCCAATATTTCCCTGTATCTGTAAAAACACATGTATATTTATTTATTTAATTATAAATGTACACATTCCTTTTGAGGGATAATTTCATTCACTACTAATGCAAGCATCGGCTTTTGATTAGTTAATAAATAAACGTATTTAAATAGCGAAATAATGCAATAAGAATCTGAAACAATTTGTCATAAAAATGCTCCAGGAATATGTAAATAATATTTCAATGCAACAAATGAAATTCATTATTTTTAACAATTTCAATATACCTCATGTTTATCCCATGAAATCACGTATTCCTCCAAATATTGAATCATTTTAATACTGTGGACGAGGTATGGAGCTTAAGTTGACTCAGTAGTTCTCAGGACTGGTTTGAAATTAAGAAAGAGTTTTACTATATAATAACACACTCATGCAGTTTCATAAAATACCTCTTTTGTAGATTGGTACTCTACATATCAGAGCACAGAAAATATATATTTACCAGAGGTAAATATTTTAATTATGTTTACATATTATCATAAGACATTGTGTGGCATTAACAAGGTGGATCGCATCGGCTGAAAACAGGGATCATTGGCAATTGCACATGTGTAACTAGGTTATTCATACTCAGGGGAATGATTAGTCAGATAACAGTCATTAACAGTCGCATGTTGAGTCAATAAGTCACGTCCAAGAATTCCATTCGGGAAATTGACGTTGGTTTCGTGCAAAAGAACGGCAGTGAGATGGTTTTCATCGGATATCGATCACTCGCGGAGTCCATTGGTCTCCATGCCGCGAGTCCTTTGGAAATGTGCAGGGGGATGGGGGCGCTTTATTTACCCCTTATTAACCACAATATTGTCCCGAAAGCAGTGGGCGGGTTGGAACACAGACCACCTCCTTTTCCGATGGACAAACTGCTGTTGCAACTGAGTTGGGAATTCCGGTTCATGGTCTACTAGTAAATCGTTGTTGCCGCCGGGGGAGGGGGCAGTAGCAGCAGCGGCAGATGTGGATTTTCGCCACGGGAGGTGGGGGGGCTGGGTAGGGGAGAGGGGAGGGGTTTGCCGAGGCAGCAGATGAATCGGAACGAGGGTGCGTTCGAGGAGTGAGGACGGGGGAGAGGGAAGGGGGCGGGAGTTGGCGCTGGTTTTGGGATTGGGGTTGGTCTGAGCGGCGTTGAGTGGGAGGGGGATGGTGTCGGAGCGGGGGAAAGGGGTGTTTACGGTGGGGGAGAGATGGGGATTTGGACTGACGGGAAGCGTGTGTATCTGTGTGTGTTACGTGTTGGGTAGGGGGAGGGGGTTGAGAACGCATTGTGTTTCCCCACGCGGCCGCTCGAAAGGGTGGTGGCGCCGCATGATTTATTCAGCATCTCAAAGGAGTACGTTCTATCCTGGACTTTGAATCACTCCATTCGCCGTCTCTTCCTTTCCGCCCCCCCCCCAAACCCCTCTCTCCAACCACCATACCACCCCATCTCTATTTTCCCGTCGCTTCCGCTGTTTCCCGACAGGAGTGGAGGGAGAAAAAAAAACGATCGGAATGTTTAAGGGGGAAGTGTGCTGTTCACGAGGGGCGGAAAAGATTTCGAGTAATTACATGAGGGCTGTTAAAGCAATTAAGGAAGTTCCTCACTTGATTCAGTCTTCGCATTTCGGCTGCTTCATCTGCGGATGTAACTCCTCAATCAATCTGACTGAATTGAGAAAGAAATATTTATCCAAAGTTGTAATTCCCATGAGGGCGGTGTCATAGTAAACTTTGTTTTGGATGAAAAATAAATAACGGTTTGTGTCTGTTGAATTAAAGTCGCAGAGCCAAGAGTTTTGACGACTTTGTTGACTTAATAGATTTTACATTAAATGAACTTGCATTTCATCTGATTGCTCTCTCGAGTGTAGCGTCTGTTTCCTCCTCCGTTCGTTCAGCTGATGTTGGTGTACAAAGTAATCATTTCATCATCCTTACCAGTAAGTCCGGAGATCGGTTTGAATTCTCACTTGGTGTCCTACTGTCTAAAATATCCAGGTCATCATAATGATTAATGTTCACGTTTTCGTAATTTTCGTCATGCACACCCACCTGAATCTTCCTTGTAGTAATTCTCGTTTGCTATCCCTTCAACACCTTCATAAAGCTATCTTCTCTTAAAAAAGTGCTCGATAAATCAATTCCATCTTTTCTGCAATGCTTTGATTAGATTATTTCTCTTTAACTATTTATTTTTTTATTTGCTAGCGAATAATGAAAACGTCAGTTGTTTGATCTATGTCCTTCACCAATATCATTCATGCCAAATATACGGAATTGAATTTTCTCTTCCCTATGGATTCCATTTGGATCATCACAGCATATGATCTCATCTTTCTTAGTTTAGAGAGAACATTCTTGTGTCACATATTCTTATTGAAGCAATTCAACATTTCTTTAATTGATAGCTTCCAAGACGATTGCAGACAAAACTAGGTAATCTTCAATTACAGCATAATATTTGAAGATACGTCATCACTACCGGTTGGATTTATTTCGAGAATTTCAACAACCACCAATATTAAACAGTGCCCTCATCGTAATAAATGACTTTTATGATTTCTTCTTTGATTGTTATCTTCAATTAATTTCTGAATTATATAGTATTTATTTCGCTTCGATGAGAGTTTCAATTCATTGTTAATACTTCAATTGGTCTTCATCTCATCAAAACAAGTTTTCCAAATATCAATGAAACTTCAGCACAAATTCAATATAATACGATGCCCTTAGAAATATTTTATCCGATTTTCTCCCAACCTATAAGTTGTTGGAAAGTTTCCAGGTGTCTTTCTACTTTGCGCTCTACATAACCTCTCAATTATTTCTTCCTTGGTCGTTTTAATCTTCCAATTTATCCATCCGTTCTTAAATCTAAGCGTTTTAGTATTCATTCCAATTCAAAATTCAATGTTTAACATTGATAATTGTACCTTATGCTTCAACTCATATTCTTTTTTCGCATCTTTATTTTCTGGTAAACTTTCGTTTTTCTTAAAATTTGCTCCAGCTGGATTACTCCCACCTACTCCTTCATTTTACTCCTCATTTTCCTTCCGCTTACCTATTTTCATGTTCCTTCCAAATCGTAATCATCCGTATATATCCTTCCACCACCATGTTTTTTATTGCTAGGATCAGGCCCTTTATTACTCTTTCTTTTTCCTCTTCTTCCTTGACAATCATTCTTTTATTTATTTTATATTACCTTCACATTTTACTTCACCATCCATTTCTTTAATTCTCCCAATGTTGGGAAGGCAACAATGCCTTCTTTGTAATTCGCTTTTCTAAAAGGAGACATTTATGCTTCTGCACAAAGGAACTCGAGTCATCAGGTACAAAGACTTTTGGCCTATCTATTTCCACTCCTTTCCCTTTCGCCCTCTTTACCGTTTAGTTTACCGTTCTTTTTTTAAAGGCTCCTCTTCATTCACCTTTCTCCAACCCCTTTTAATCTTTGCTTAGTCTCCCTTTATTTCGGGGCTCACTTTTTAACTCTTCGTTAAATCGAGATCGGTAGATGTTCAGAGCATCACTCTTCGGTCTCCACTCCTGAAGAACCGCCCTTGTGCACGCAAGGCAAAGAGAGTGAGAGGGAGGTCGACCATTTTGCAAAGACGTACCGAACGCGGATGTATTTTCGCCTGTGTTCGTACCGCTGTATGTTCTCCCTTTGGCTCCATCCTCCTATCTCCTTCCCTCACCCCATGTTCCCTTCTCCTTACGGATATATGGCTGTGTTCACGGTTTAAGGCCTTGTACGCATTATTTCAAGGGTTTTCCCGAAGCCCTGAATCCTCTGGGGATGGGAGGTGGCCTTATATATCCTTCCCATTAATGTGTATGAAGGACTCCGAGAGGTTCGAGATTTTGGTGGGAGGGCCGCCGTGGCGGAGCAGGGGATGGGGTATTGTGGCGGTCGAAAGACCAGTTGGGTGGGATATGATCCAATAGAGGATTTGGGGTGAGAAAGGGAGATGTGAAATAACAAGGAGCAGATGATCTATTTTCGGTGGCCACCTGTTTTGATCAGTTTTAAGAAAAGTAAATCCCTTGAGCACGAGAATGCTCACATTGTTATTCCATTGGGTTGGGTGGTAGTATATCCACTTTGAATCGATTGCTCCAAGAAAATGAGCATTTATCGTTTGAATGAATGCGCGTAGCCTTAGTGCACATTGATGGAGTAAATATGATTTTTATCTTGAAAGTTTCCATAAATCAGGTCTTTCTCTTTATGTGAGCAGAATACTAACTCAAATTACCTCTGAAAATGGCCGCCTTTACGTGCTTATAACTTATTCTTCTAAGCTTGTAATTCGATTAATGTAGATGAGTGATGCAAATATTTTTGCAATATTATTTATTTAGATTTCTAATATGTAAGCATTAATCGTTTAGGAAAATCATATCAAATTTTGGTCGCTAAAATAATCAACCTACAAAAATAGCTTTCAGCTAACAATTGCTCCATGTTTTGTATCAGACGTGATTGACTCTTGTAGTAGAATGGGAAATCAATTTAAATTGGCTGTAAAGGAGTTTTCACTTTTTCAAGAATTACAGCGAATAATCAGATAATCAGAAACTAAGGAAGATCCGTTGGACTCCTAGGCTCGGGACTAATTCCGGCAGTTGTGCATGAACTTTTGGAGAAGTAAAGGCTAGACAAGGCTTTCCGCAGTTCTTACTTTACTGTGGCAAAATAAGAACGAATGCTGCGTAAATGTTTTCCAATTGTCCTTTCTTGTGTTTATGTGTGCCCAAAAATAATATACCCTTACCCGGAGGTAAGATTGGAGGACCGGAACGGATCTTCGCGAAGGTGACTCCCAGTGTAGGATTAAACTTCATCTAGTCCATCTCCCTGAAATGGAATAAACAGAGCTGGTGTGAAATGGAACATAACGAAAATGATTCTACTGTTAAAACATACATATGTGAATACTTACCAGTAATGATGTAAGCATTATTCATTTGTAATTTTAATTTTCCTTTTCCTCCCACCTACTCCTAAAAGTATTCACTCACTTACAACCATTAATTCAGTTTGATTGTATAAGTTTATACGTGTTATTCGTTGTAATAACAAACCGTTTTCATGGTATTCTATCAAAAAATGCAACAAGATGCAGGTCTGACATAATTTTATCAATGCTTAGCATAATTAAGTGTTGGAGTTTATTTAAATAACGTAGAACATCATGTATGCACAATGTATGTCCATGTAAAATCTCTCAAGCAAGTTCTCACTCACAGCACAGCTCACAAGCAGCATCTCTCTCACAACCCCATCCGCCCAGTTCTCGCTATGTCCGCCCTAAATATTGCGAGTTCCTATTACAATTTCGTATTGATTGTTTTCGAGAAAAATAATATTATTTTTAGGTTCATTACCCACCATCTTAGAAAGTATAAAAGACAAAGTTTACTTTGCTCTAAATAAACCCATTTTTACTCGGGTCATTAATCATCTTTAACTTCAGTGTTGTTCACGCAGATTGAGAGTCTCGTTAGCAGATCATGAATGAGCCAGAGCAGTAGTCGCTGACAAGATCTACACAATATAAATCCATAAATCCGCTTCCAAGTAGATGCACGAAAATCGCAAATGCCTACTCGCAATAAATCACACTCGTTAGAAGCATTGCATTAACCCGCTGTCACAATCAACCTGTGGTAGATCGAGTCGTGATTCATCCATAAGGGGAAATAACCAGGCAGTTCCGTGAATTGGCTGACTTGCGCCTCGGATACATCTTTTCATCTCTGCTGTTCCAAATGGCAGGCTCTGCTTACGTACGCTGTCAGCGTAATGCAACCAGATTGGCCGCCAAATGGACCGCTGGTTCGCTTTATGCAAATTCACCCACTTTCCAAATAAATTACCGACGTACCTGAATTTTTGGTCCTTAAATGCACGAAGTAACCAATACTCTTGCTTCAGTTTTTATTCCAGTTCGCATTAACTTCGTCTTTTATCCAACTGTGGACTTTAACATTTTTTATTTCTATATTACTTTTGACCCCACTTTCACTTTCTAAATTTATAAGCATAAAGTAAAACTCCGGTTAAGCTCGATGGAGTTGCTCTCACATTGATTTTTTTACGAACAAAATAGGAATATCATGTATCGCATGTTTGTCACCAAACCCTTGACTGCCTCATCGAAGCATAATGGCATGGTGATGAAGTGCGAGACCAAATTTCTGAAATGGGATTAATATCTCTGAAATAAAGTTAAATAATATTTTGATGGAAATTTAGATGTTGTGAGAGGGAGCTGAAATTAACGCGTTTTGATATCCTGAGAAAAAAAATAGATTCTCTATAAAACATACATACTGAACTTTCCAAAATATACTTAGGTCAAATCACGAAATTGGACGATTTCATTTACACGTTTACCGCCAGAGTTTAAATCTAAAGCGGTTCACTTCAGTCAATTGCAAACTTGTTAAAATCTACAATTGTTATTCAGGAGATTTTTTTCTGAAGCTCCTCAATCTGTTTTCATTGGCAGTATTATTTGCCATGATCATGCCGTCCTTTCTCTGCGGACATTAATGTATATATTTCTACAGGTTCATGAAACACAATAAATGAGTGGATGGAGCGAGTGAATGTGAATATTTTTTAGCACTGACAAGCATTGGAAATGCTTTATTCCTTTTACTAAGGTTTGAATGGTCTCTCTAACATACTCTGCTGGTGTCTCTGAGATTCTCTCTTTTGCTTGCAATTTTACTTAATTGGCGACTGTCAACTGTATTCCCGTTTCGTATGCCTTACAAATTTCTCCTAAGTACGGAGTTTTTCCTAAGGAAAAAAAAGACCGTAGCACAGTGAAGAAGCTCATCGAATACTTTTAAAAATATTAAAATCCATCAGAATATATCAAAATGTAATTGAATGGTTGAAATTCGGGGAATGGAGCAAGTTCAAAAAACCACCGATGAATAGTACCTAACTCGTGAATTTTCCCCTGCCTCTTTACTAAGTGACGTTACTCTAAGACTAAAATTCCCACCGGAAAAAGGATGAGAATCCTCAAATAGCACTCGGTATTAACCTCTTCATTTCAAAGCCTCGTCGGCCTCTCATTCAATTTCTATCTCCCTACTTTCCTTTCTCTCACTTCCCAAATTCCCTACATATTGTACTTTTTTCTCTCATGCATTTCCGTTCCTATATTTCTTTTCCTACTTCACTCGAGACTTACTCCGTAAACCCATTTTCCTCCTTCACCACATTTCTTTCCTCGAAGCCCGCCAAAACCCTCGTATAGACTATATCTCTTTCAGGCTCTAAGGGCCACCGCACAAAGTCCCAGGACTTCTCTCCTCTCCACCGGCCACTATTCTAAGAAAATCTTTTCCTTCCCACTTTCTTTCCCACAGATCTTCCTCCCAGAACCACAAACCTTACTTCAATTTTTTCCTCGCCCTCTGTTGCTTTTTCCCTTTTTTCCTTCTTCTCCCCAAAAACGCAGTATATCTCTGCACTGCGCTCTCGAGGGTCCGTCCCTTGCAGTTACTCGTGGTACTTTCTGAAAAGTAAATTACTTTAGTCACTCATGGGATGAGATATTCTCCGCCTCATTTTTGTCATTTTAAATTGTAAGGAAAGGGTTGCGGAAAAGCACTCTACCCTGAAGAGCACAGCGCATTTCACGTTTCGTTTTGTGGACGGCCGTCAATGGCTCTTGCTGCATGTTCCTTCCGTCAAATACCTTTTTGGGCCCAAAGTAATGTTTTCTGGATCCCCTTGTACATTTAAGTTAGGGAGTAATTTTCCTTTTACGCAAAATCTTCGCTTTATGGTGAAATTTTAATCATAACTGTTAAGCACGGAGTCAACTTTTGAGTAATATATTTATTTTCCTGATGTAAACTAGATGGCGGATTTCGGGAAACTCCCATTGACTCGCTTTAGGAGCACACGAATATAAAAATAGTGAATCCTGCTCATTTTGAGCGTATGCTATCTCTAATGTCTCTTTTATCTTCATCTTACCTTGAATTTTTAAAGATATACGTTTTAAGTATCCCAGGTCTTTGAAACCCAAATGTACAGTTCTGGTGTCAATTCTGGTTTGTGATTCTGGTCCCATTACCACGGCTCCCATCTTACAAGATGCGATCATGGAATGACCAAGCGTTCGCCGCTGAGCTTCTTTTGTCCCGCCAAGGCGCCAAACTCGGAAATTCACGCCTCTGCGGTGTGTATAGCTTATCTGCAGTCCTCGAAGTTCTCGCGTTGTTTTCCCCTCGCCGCCCTTGTCTCTTGTCTTATCTGCCTTCTACCCTGGGGCGGGAACGGTTCCTTGTTTTATCTAAATGACTATTCTAATCTATCCGAAACCATTAAAGGAAACATAGGCTGAATGACCTAAAGTGAAGGTTCTGGCGCAACCTCAACAAGCTTTCTGCCATCCCTATGGTGTATTTCTTTATAAAATATTATTCTCTCATTATAATATTTTATTTTGAGACTTCGATCCCAGAACTAATGTTCTAACTTCACCTAAATTATACCTAGCTACAATCAATAATTATGCCTACTATATCAAACCCATGTCCACTCCTAAGCTCAAATTTGACCGCATACCCATGAGCGGAAAGAAGGACAAAAATCCATTAATCATATTCCATATTTTGGCATATTTACTTGGTATATCTATTACTTGTTCTTTGATATAATCTTCAGCAGTTCAAATATTATATTGTCTCACTCTTTCCAGTTGGTTTTTTGCATGGTCATTCTGATTAGTTTGTCGTACCTTTCTCTCCTATCTCTTGTCTGGCACGGAATATTGTTTATGTAAACTGTAGCGTGATAAGCAGTTTTACAATTGAACTGCCCTGATTTAACCGGTGAAAACTTAATGAATGTTATGAAACTGCCACATCTATATAATGTTTAATTCTATTTTTATTGACCAAAGGGATTTCGTCTTGCTGAATATTAAAAGACCATTCCACCTTTCTACAAGTCTTAAGCATTTTACCACTGGTGCACTCGTCTATTAATTTCATAAAGAAATCGGATCATAAATCCTCGGTTAATTCAACTGAAACTTTTCCTTTATAGTCAGAACAATCCTTTATCGACGACGTTGTTTTAATTTATATGCTGATAGTACTTAAAAGACCGAAGTACATAAAAAAGTAATCATCTCCCAATAAAATTTTTTCAAATCATCCCGCCGATTCCTTTCTTCATTCAATCACAAGAGCACTGCTCAAACATTCGACGCAGATGAAAGGTTGAAGTTTTTCGCCGGAGGAAAAGCAAAGGAAGAACATTATATTCCTTTTTTTTATGGCACGAACATTAAGAAAAGAAGCGGTAGACGCGAAGTTCGGACGTGTTTTTTCCTCGCGTTCCATAAATCCCTTACATCCCTTGTGCATGGGTGCGGACGCGTATTTCTGCTCTGGTGACGTACTAGCCGCACATTTTCCCTCAGATTATAAACTTCCGCAATCAACCGTGCGGGGTTTGGAGTTTACGACTCTCCCTGCTGCTCCTCCCTCGCTGCACCTTACCTTTTTTATATTATTGCAGCATTATCGCGTAATTGCCTTTCTCTTCCAGCCGTATTTATAGTGATTTCAGTTTTCAGATGACGATACCGAAGCCCACATGTGACAAATAGCCACTCCAGCCCATTGTGAGGGCCTTCATATTAAATCTACCGCCCAATGCTCTCCCTTCGCGACCTTTTTTTCGCGGTCTTTTTACCGCACAGTACATTTTTCCTGTCTTCATGCCTCCTTGAGAGAGCTACCATCTCGACTGCAAAAAGAAGCCATACTAACCACATTCTTTGGGTTTATTTTATTTGGGGGTTTTATCTATCGTAAAGAACATATTTCTTCGTTTTCTTCACTATCAGATAATTTTTATGAAGTTGAAATTGTTCACTTTGGGTATAAGTCCTTGACTTAATTTGTTAACTTTAGAATAATTAATAGGGTGTCATGATTGCTAATTTTTGGTCAAGCGGGTTAATATATATGAAACAGTAGATAAAGCAAATTGATTGAAACGCAGATATAGCACAACGCAGATATTGTGAAATCTCTAAAGACAAAACATTTTAAAGGAGAATTTATGTTCGTAGTAGTTTTTTTCATTTTCAGAAATATGCTACTTATTTACTATATTTTGAACCATCATATCTAGGATCAGCGTGAATGAATTTAAACGATATGCTTACAGATATTTATTTTCCGTTCAGTATGTTTCTTGTAAAAAACATTTCAAAATGTGTGGCTCATCTCAGCTCGTTTCGATTGATGAGAGCATATTTTTGACGGGAAACAGATAAATGATTACTTCAAAGGTTTTGCGTCGTGCTTCTCGGCTATGCCTTCATCAAATTGCATAATTATAAATTTACGTCCGCACTCACGGAGAAATCATGAATCTCTTGTTTCCATCATCAAGGGGATTCGTTTTGTGATTCAGAATTCCTAATGATGATACAAGATCTTTGAGTTAGAACGCTATCCACGGTGGGTGGGCACCACGAGAATAGGAGGAATCCTTAATACAAGGGTACTGTCATTTGGTGCTAAAAAAATAGGTCATTGGTGTGTAAAACTGGTGAATAGTAACATTTTGTATTTTGCTCTCAACGAAAATATAGGTAAAGCTTATTTATTCCCCTTGGTTACGAGATTTAGTGATGAAGTTTGCCATTCAATATTATATTCTCCTCCTAATGAATAGCCTTTTCCTTGCTTATATATGAAAGCTGTTTTCTGCCTTACACAAGGTGATTACATTTGATGTTACGACTGCACAAGAGCATTCCTGGATTATTTCGCTCCGACTAGAGTAATTCGCAAGGATCGGTTTCCTTTCCTTAACTCTCTCATGTTTCCCCTGATCTCGTCCCTCTCCGGAGAATTCTTTATCATTTTCGGGCCTTTTATCTTTGCCCTCCCCCTTTCGTCCTTTCCTTGTTTCTCCCTCCCTCCGCCGAAATTCACGAGCCAAGTTTTCCCGATACACCGCCCCCTCCCGCCTTCCCCCTACCCCCTTACCACCAGGCGTATCCGAAATTCGGACTCGGGTCGCCGAAATCTTTTCCGTGTGGGAGACCCCGCGGCCATGTTTCCACGACGTGTTTCTTTCCCTGCCGACCCCTCCCCCAAATTCCCCCACCCTGCCCCGTGTTTAGTGCTCGTAAATTGCGCGAGCAATGGTGGGGGTTCCACGGTGCTGATTCCCTCGTTTGATTCCCACGGACACGGCCCTCCCCACCCCTCCTTAGAGTCCCTTCCCGATCTATCTCCTCGAAGCCTAGATCGTATCGATTTTTCTCCACATCGCCTTTCTTGTCCGTTCGTCATATTCCCAGCCTTCCTCTTACTCTTCCATGACTCTCCTTCCTCTTTTCCTCTTAATTTTCTGCCATTTCCTCCCTCTCTCTATGACCGGCCTCACTCGCCCAGCTCTTCGGATTGGAGAAAACCGCAGATTTCGCCGGAAAATAAGCTGGCTTTTTCCGTCCCTCCCTTGATTGACCACAATTCACTCTCCCAAGTCCCTCATGCCGTTTCATGTCGAATACTTAGTGCTACATATATGCTACAGCAAAGCTATCGAGGTCTAATCCTTGTGATAATTTTGGATGTATGTATGTCTCGGATTCTTTAGTGCGTGATTTCACTTTGATGTTAACTTTATGATATCACGTGCTAGATTGCCTGATGGAAGTAACAAGAATTAATTGAATGAAATGATGAAAAACCAGTTATGCATTGATTTCCTAAATGTTGCATATCTTATGTATTTTTTTTCATATTTGGCCCCAGGGACTTGTTATTAGGTACGTACTAGGTAAATCATTAAACTACCCTTTTTCAATTTTCATTTTCTCCCCCATTCAACTCCTGGTTGTACCCATAGATATAAGATTCATATTCTCATACAGCATGTAGAACTACGGACTTCACATATTATCATTAATTGTTTTACTGCTGCGGCACACGGTTATTTAGTTCAAATGTGCGAGTGAAATAGTTATTTCTTTTAATTTACAGCAATTGTGCAGAGTGATTTTAAATACAATTAGTAAAAATTTCAAAAGTTTCTTTTTTCGACGGCTTTCTGTTATTATAATAAATGTTAATATTATTTATTGACATTGTTCTTGTATTTATCATAGGTACTGAATTTGATCCATTTAAAATTTTAAAAGGGACTTCATGAATTTCCAGAAACGTAAAATATGGCTTAAGATTGAATTCACCTTTGTAGGCGATATTTCCTCCATTTTTAAAAGTTTTCACATTTTATTCATGCAAATAAATCTGGACATGAAGGAGCATACGATTACTTTTAATCGTTAAGTTACCAGATACCTGGAATTTTGTAACTTTGAGGAACTTCTGGTGCCCTGCAAGCTTTTTAAAGCACGGACAAAGAATCACGATTCCAGAACGAGGAAACATTCATGGAAAAAGGAGGGAGAAGTATGAGAAGAGCGACCTTCAATAATTAAAACAGAAATAAATCTTCTTCATAATAAGAAATTACATCCACTATCAATCGGTGCGTATGCATACTGCAGTTTGATTACTTCGCTCGATTAATTGTGGAACTGGATTTCCTAAATGCAGTAATAAGGGCAACTAAATTACAAATTCATCCAAAAAAGACGAACTTGTTTGAAAACGTTTTATTTCTAAGAATGATAAGATGGAGAGAATAGAGATAGAAGAGAGATAATGACATTTTCTGATTCCGAATATTATGGAATTATCTTCAATTAATTTTTCAAAAATTAATCTTTTTCTACCACTCCTGTGTAGGGAAAGACTAATCCCTAATGAAGATGTACTCCATTGCAAAAAATAATTTCTAATTAATGCTAATTATTTCTTATTATTTTTGATTTTTCGTATGATGCATTTGGAGAGATCATCTCTTTTAAATATTGCCATAAACGCGTACTGTTTTTCCAAAATTGGTTCGAAGTTGTGCCAGTTAGGAAGTCAAATTATTTTTCTTCTCTAGCTTGTCTTTATTCCTTGACTCTTGATTTCTTTATTCCTTTGCCTTCTATTTTATTGACTTCTCGTTGGCCCTTTCTTACGAATTACTTATGTTTCCTGATGCGTTATTTGATAGTTATAACTCTTACTGGTGTATATATATATATATATATATATATATATATATATATATATATATATATATATATATATATATATGTTCATTCATATACATAACATTTTATTTTTGTGAGTAATTACAGTTGAACTTGAAACAGTTTTCACTATAAGTCCTTGACTCACTACACTAACTTGGGTACTCCTTTTAAATTTCGTCACTTTTTTCCGCCCACTCTAATTTTTAAATCGCCTGAAGCATAATTTATGCCCCTTTTCAGGTTTCTCAAATTCTAAGTTTTACTTGAAAATAATCCCTTTCCTAAGCCTGAATAAATTATCCTATTCATACTGGCGTGGGAATCTATGAATGTAATAAATGTATTCTTTTCATTATCTTCTTTGCACGCCTGACAACTGAAAATAATCTTGTTCCTCATCTGGACATAGATCTTCACTTAAACGCTCAGACTTTTGTTTTCATTATTCATCCGAATGTTCTTGTCATCAACTTCGATGCACACGGTGTGAGCTAATTATAAGAAAGTTTTCGCATTCATCAGCACTTTCATTTTTCGGAATGGGGATGATTGCGTTCAAATACTCCACTTGATTTTGTTTCCCTTTATTTGAGCCCCCGTCTCTGAGCAAACAAGAGAGAACTATGAGGAAAAATTCTTCCTCAACTTTTCGTGGAGTCGGCTTCTTGGTTTTCTCTTCAGCTACCCCTAATATCTCCTCCTGTCTAAAGATTCTTCTTGGTCACTTCTCTCTTTCCTCTTTCCCATTGGCCTTCCTGAAAGACCTTCTATACTTTCAGTCTTCCTTTCGCCAATTCCGACCAACCCTCTCTTCGTGTCTGTCTATAAACCTAAGGCAGAATTATCACCAATGCAAGTTAGTTCCTTTAGTTCCAAACCATTAGTGTCCAAACAGCGTTGTGCTCTAATAGATAAAACGTACAGTTATAACTTAAAGGCCACTTGTATATTTTTAAACAGTTGATCTATTATATGCTGTTCATTGTCGTTCTTCGACGATTATTTCAAGAGTATGCATATGCATACATATAAATATATGTAAACATATATTTATATGCAAAAAAGAGATCCTTCTTTGCACCGAGGAGGGATTTTGGCTACCGAAAATTTAAGTGCGTCCTATTTCATGTGTTTTTGTACATTGTTGTTGGCAAACGCTATCTCACTCCTTTTACAGTGTATATAAAAATATATATTATATATTTTTTTGTATGTATATATGATAGCGGAAGTACTCACGAGAGCAATATAACTTTTGAACGGCACAATATAACACAGAATAAAACAGATAACACGTAAAAGAACACTAACATTGTAGATTATTTGAGCTTTCGACCTACTCCGAGGCTTTTTTCAGGTCAGACTTAACTAAAACTAACAACAACTATAGATATACACACAAGCATATAAATGTATTTATTTTTTGTCATTGATGGGACATAAAGATCAAATAAATAGCGATGCACGACATTTGTTCATATGGGTATAAATGCACATTTACAAATTGATACTTTCACGCACGCATGCATTTCTTACTCAATATCTATATATAATCTTCGTGTTCTGTTCTCATACCATTTTACCCCACCTCTATACTTTTCCTTCTTCTGCTATAATACATTTTACCATGTAAACTATTAAATTTAGTTTTTCTATTTTGCGTACACTTACCTTCTTGTTGAATATTTTCCGAGTTATGGGAATTACAGAAGACTAAAATTAAGCATAAATAGATACCAGAGACATTTTCCAACTCTAGCGCTCCTAATTTCAAAGGACATGAGACCATAATTTTGCAAGATCGGAGGAAATCGTATGGGTTATCTTCTCCGGAAATTCTATCTAAAGAAACGATCTCACAGCTCATCGATCGATTTTTTTCTTATACCTTCCGGATTTCTGCCTTACCTTTTTATTCCTAGTTTCCTCCTCCCGTATCTCCTTCTCTCTCTCGATCTCCAGGAAATCCACTCCAGCTGTGCCAGCCGGACGCAGTGTGCCTCTACCATTTCCTCCCGACATCCTAAGACCTTCCTCTTCCTTCGCTCCATCCTCACCTCTGTCCGACCTTTCCTCTCATATCTCTCGTGCCTTAATCCGCCCCCCCCCACACACACCTCTCATCCCCTGACTCCACTTCATCCTCATTTCTTTTTGCTCCTCCTTGTCTGTAGGCTCAATCCTTACACTCCTCCTGTTACTACCGTGGTCCTTTCTGGAACACGGAATATCCTTTCGCCGTCTTTCCGACCACTTCACTCTGCCGTGAGCCCACGTACTCCTCCTACGTCCATAGGTAAGCGCATACAAACTCAAGAAGAGGAAAGAGGAGATTCGCCTTTATTTCTTCATCTCGGATTCCTTCTTCTAAGGGCTGAGAAGAATGAGCCCTGCTGGGGTCGATGCTCGCAATTCGCATTACTGACTAAAAGAAGAAAAGAATGAAAGACGAAAGCTGGTGTCAATATTATCCGTAAATTGGTATTGTCTTTGAAATGCACTACGTTCTTTCACCAACGTCACCGGCATCCGATTGATTTATTCTCCCTGGAGAAAAGTATTTGAAAGTTAGTATTTTAAGCGCATTTAATTTTGTGCCGTTCATGTGATGATAATGTATTATCTTACTCACCACAGTAAATTTTCTCGCAAGTTTGCTTAAAATAAATATTTCATTATTATTTGGTGTGTTTTCATTAACTGAGATCTCCTTTTTTTTATAAAAACTCTACAGTTAAGCTTTCTGTGATTTTCAATCCAAAGAAAATTCAAAACGGAGACCGAAAGGAAAATACTGAGGGGTAAAATGAAAGCATCCTGGTTTTTGTAGCATATAGATAGGATTAACAATAGAATTATTATTGTTGGTACTCTGCCATTTAACGTAGGTTTTGAATGGGAACAGGCTGAATAACAACAATGTCTTTGCCTCTCCTGAAAAAACACTATCTGACCTACAACGCTACATTAAATACTTCGATGCCACATATACAGGTATATACTGTATACTGTATGCCCTTCCTCCCTTCAGTCTGTGCAGCATGTCTATCCCCTTCCTCCATCTGCCTAGCTTGCTATCCCACCATTCTCCCTTCTCTCACAGTATGCAGCAAACCATCGATAATCAAAATGCTCGGCATTCACATGCTTGTGTCTTTCACGTCATTTTGTATAGCCTCTTTTCTCCCACTTACCCAAAGTTTATCGTATTTTATTAAAGCCCTTACTTAAGATTCCTCTCATTAATACCCTCCTCCTTATGAATGCTTCTTTGCCCGAAATTCCCATTCTGACGGAAATCTTCTTCTTATTACTCACTCTATCTTTATTCTCCACTACTTTAGCATCTTGGTCCAAAACACTGCTAATTGTGATAAAGTATGGTGAACTACTACGGTGCACCATCTTCTCAAGTTTTCGCCCTCCTCATTTGACGTTCAAATTAACCTTATCATACTTGTTCTTTAGATTGAACCAAATGCTATATCTATCACAATGCTTATTAATTTGCTCACCAATGCTTACCACCCATCAATTGACTGGTTAAATAAAGCCTGATCATCCGTAAACCTAACTTATTCAATCATAATGCAACATTTTCAGAGAGTAAAAATCATTCGCCTTGACCGATGATTTTTACTCTCTGAAATTGTTGCATTATAATGCACACATAGCGGATGACTCCGTTAAAAGTTACTGTTGCGGCATCTCCCACAGTTTCTTTAAATTATTCAATCAACTTTTCACCTTGTTCCATCCTATACCCATTTCTTATTACACTTCTTGTGCCATTTCCTCTACGTATACGTTGAATAGAACAGCTGAAAATGGACAGTCTCATGAAGAGTACCTTTTCCTAGGTATAACTTTGCATGGATTATGGATGTCTTTATTTTTATACACCTATTAAATATCTCATCTCTAAAAACTGTTCAAACTGATTATTTAAAACCGAGCGTCGAAGAGCAGGGAAAGTATAGCCGATTATGGTATTATTTGACGAACGGTTATAAAAAGATTTCTGTAGCTGAATAAAGGCGTACAAATACATGATCCAGATACATAAAGTCAATAATTTACGTATATATTTATCGTTTATTTTTTATCATGTCCAAAATAGTATAGAAAGAAATAGTTTCACTTCGAACGAAAATTACTTCATTATCAACATCACTGGGAAACGTTGTTTTTCGAACCCTTTCTGGACGTATCGGTGAGGACGATGAAAAACATCCATTATGGATTTTTTTGTCGATACTATTAAATATGAGAGGAGAAGAGGGACGAGCGAGGGTAGCATGGTGGATTTGTGTGTCGTGACCGAGGGGATGTGGGGGTGGGTGGTGCACAAGGGAAACGACATGGCCTCGCAGTGGAGGAAGCATTGAGTGCGTGGGTTAAGGGTGGAAGTGGAGATGATATAGGATAGGCTATGGCGTGATAGGTATGTACGTCCATAATGCACAGATACACATACCAGATGTCTCTTCGAAGTGCCATCCACTGAATGGCTCCGTCCTACCGAGAACGGGTAATATGCTCAATAACGACGTGTATTTCAACCGGGAGAACTTCAAAGCACACACAGAGATCAAGATATCTTAGCCTTCAAAGAAGAGATATTTAATTCGAGCTTGAATGTAAAAGTTATTATTAGGATCCCTCGTTTATTGTCGTTACTAATGCGGCACGAGGTTGAACAAGTTGGCGGCAACTAAATATGTTTATCATTTTATGGTCACCAAAAACCGCAATTTGATTTCAGGGTGTAATTTTGAAGAGAAAATATCATGTACATATTACAAAGCAGCAACATTATTTATATGTGGAGTAGCCAAATACACAATAGATCACTGTATAGCAAGAGATCTGTTTCCCAGTTAAATTTTCTCTTAAATCGTAAATACACAATAGATCACTGTATAGCAAGAGATCTGTTTCCCAGTTAAATTTTCTCTTAAATCGTTATACCAATAGATACATGCGTACTTAAATGTATTAAGCTTTGAATAAATTTTATAGCAGAAGATGCACTTATATTTTTAATTGAAGTTTTAATGGAAAAAATTATTAGAAGTGATTTCTGCTCACCTAAAAGGAATTCTGTGGGAAAAGTTGAAGTTAATCAAATTGGAACTCCATACTTTTCGTAGAGTTTGCCGAAAATATTAACCCTCAAGAAAAATTGATCTTAAAAACCATGCCATGTATACAGATGTTGTCGATTCAATTATTACATTCGCAAACAAAAGTAGTGTAATGTTTCTGATCATGAACCACAAAGTGTGAGTATATGAATCCATGCACAACCTTTCTCCTGGTGTAACTTAAAATACGTAGTGCAATCGATTGTTTGAAGAATATTGCATCTCGCAGTTTATTATGTGCATGGCTCTATAATCTACTTAATTCATGATGAAAACATGGTACGTTTACCAGCCCCTCAATACATGATATGGATTAGATGACGAAATTGAGTAGACTTTTCCAATATTCGCCTCCGGGTTTGCTTTGCTTTTGAGCTACATTCAAAGATAAAAGTAAGTACAAAGGATAGAGTGGAGGGAAGCAGTATTGGATTGGCTGACGGCGATTTTATGCATTAGTGAAAAGACGGGGTCGTGCTCTTTCCATCGATCGGAAGAAATACTAGAGTCTTCAAATGGGTCAAATGACGACAGAGACGAAGGGCTTATTAGTTCTTTTATCCACTGCTTTTTGTGAGGATAAAAAATTACTTGAATGAATAAAAGTTTTATTAGGTTACTCAAGTATATTTTTGCTTACCTTTACCTGAACTAGTCATTGACGCTCAGTGACAAGTGTCTCGTCGCTTTTTATAGGCTTGACCTTTTATAGTCAGATTGATATATCCGTGAGATACAATACTTTATTTTCCTTTGTCATCTATATGTTAGCCTCTTTTATCCCCTTTCATTTAATAAATTCCTTGACTCTTCTTTACTCCACAGTTATAACGAAGGAATCTGTCCCCCCTTTTAGAACTCCTCATAGTTATTGGAACTAGAATGTACATTGAGTCAAGTAACTAGTTGAAGTTTAAAATGTTTTTTACTCATTTAGTTTTACTCAACTGACAGTTTTTAACGCGGAGTATTTCCACTTGTTTCATCAATGTCATAGTATGTTGAGGAAACTTTAAAGCTTTCTTTTATGTATTTCTGACAGTTATTTCGAATAGGCATTGTCCTTAGCTTTTATGCATTACCATTTGATTGCATCCTAATTTTTACTCGTTTCTAAAAGTATTGAATTAAGGGATTCCACAATGGACGGCATACATTCTTGAAACATTTTAGTACAACTATATGGTACACATATTTAAAAAAATCTTGAGGTGAATAGATGACATACGTTTGTCCATAATCCTGTAATCCGTCTTTAGCCTGCTTTTAAAGGTTTTAGAATAACCTTTACCCATGTAATTGGGGTGAATATGAAATGTTCAGTAACATTTTGGCGATTCGAACGCTTCCATCAGATGTTTAATTTTTGTTCAATTGTGATCTCTAGAACTGGAAATATGTGAGAAAATAACAGGATTTTATTTTGGCATATTTATCATATTCAAACAAACTCGTTTGATTTGTGTATATTGAATGCTGACATCAGAGTAATTAAGAATTAATAAAAAAATACACATGGACTTTGCCCTTCCCTGAAATTCTTAGAAAATCTTATTGTGTTCTCAGTTACGCAGTTTTTATCACTTTTAAGAATATTTCATGAATCTACATAGTTCATATCAGTTCGAGTCTTGTTCAGTTTTTTATAAAAACTTTCTGTACAATGGTTCCGAAATATTGTGTACATATACCTAAGCATTACATGATAACAATTCAGTTTAGGTAACTCTTTCATTGAATTTACCTGTCACACGTACAATAGGACCCAAGATTCTTTTAGGTTGGTCCGCAAATCCGTTTAATATCTTTTTCTTCATAGGATGCATATACACGAAGAAGTGATCCCCTCGTATGTGGTCTACTTTTACTTGGTACACGTAGCATTAGAGTCATTATTTAATGACTTTTGACGTGGCCATAGAGTCTCTCATCAGCCTTTTCTATTCACAGTATACACCAGAGAAAAGTTATTCACTAATGGAGAAGTTAATTATCCAGGCAAAAAATTATATAATAGAGAGTCAACGTACATTGCGATATTTTAGCTTTAATTAGTGCTCTGTTCATGCGAGACGAGCGTGTAATTGTTTTTAATACAAAAAGTGCCTACAAAGTACAGTACGCATTTGGTTAATTATCACTTGGACATCCTTGATGACAGATGTGGTGTCCTTCAATGATATAATTACATTTTGTTTAATGACAAAAACTTCAGTATTAAGGATACGTTACCAAGAAATTCTAGATTTTCGCATAGATGCCTATATTTTAACTATTTCTATTGCCATTTTAATGGCTCATTATTTTATGTGAATCTGTCCAAATCTTCCCCGTATATAACTCCCCTAAGAGATGCCTCATATAAGGCTTACATGAATACCTAGGAATATAATTTGATCTGCACTTTCCAATTCATAAGGAATTCGTTTTTCCCTAAAGAGGAAAAAAAATTCTATTGGAAAATAGTAATACGTTAAAGTGTAAAATACTTTACATTTTAGAAATTATTAAACTACCTTTTCCTAGTCACTTGATATTTAATATAGATAATATTGATTTTAGAGGGAATCACTTATTTTTATGGGACATTTTAACATTTTTTTATTAATACAATACGTAAACATTTTCTTAAAAACCTGGTTAATGCGATCTACAAACATTATTACTTATAACTTTTATTCCTCTCCAACCCTGTCTCCCCTCCATTCCAAGCCCATCCTCTTGCCTCAAAGATTTGGCTTCAGATACAGCATTGCGTTCCATAATAGCCTTCATTATTTTATTCTTAACGTTTTATTAAGCAGACCCCTCATTAATTTTCTTCTCAAACATAATTCTTCCATATTTTTGTATTAGTAAATTATCTCACTACTTCTATGCATATGAATTAATTAATTTTGTGTGACTAGGATAAAGTATATCCGGGTGGAATTTGTAGCAATAATTATATTTTTTGCCATAAATGGCTAAATTTCGTGTTTTCCTTTGCTTCGCGTATTTTTTTTGCCACAGCTTTATCGATGCTCCCCAGGCCTATTATTTCCGGTCAGAGGAAAGCAAAAGTTGTTTCAGGCAACGTAGCCACCGAAATGCCACCGACAACACTAACACACGCCAGCGCAGAACTTCGCAAATCCCGGTCGAAAGAGTGATGACCGAAGAACAGCAAGCAATAACGTAAAGAGAAAGGCGAAAACCAGGTAAAGTACACTCGGGGCCTTTAATTAGCATCTGGAGAGTGTTAGGGAGAATTCTCTTGCATCGTGATTTCTTCCTTAGAGGTGAGGAGGGAAGGGGAGGGAAAGAATGCTGCCCGAGTGGGTGTTTTGGCGTTAAGTTGACGCCCCGGGAAAGACGACAAAACGAAAACAAGATGGCGACATCTTCACCATTCAAGTAAACAAAAAGACCAGAAAGTGAGGTGGAGCTGGTAGCGGTGGTTGTAACATTGTGCAGCGACATCGCACCAAAGGGACTTTTGGCTCGACCTGTCTCTCGGCGACCTATTCCTTTGTTTTTTATACGCTGCCTTAAAAAAAGGAGAGTGTTCCAGGGGCTTCCCTTCCCTTGTCGTTTTCTTAGCAGTACATTCTTCTGTTTTTGTTTCGCCGAGCAATTGTTTCCTCGTTTTCTTGGAGGGTCCTTGTTGTGCCTTCCCTCCTGTGCACCAGCTCAGTACGCGCGGACCTTTTTTGCTACCACCCCCCCTCTCCTCTATCTCTCTCTTCCAAATCCCGATGTGTTTTTTTTTAACCCTTCTTTAAGACGACGTCTTAAGAGAAGCTACTATTGTTTCAGTCGTACTCTTCACCGTGTTACTCCTTGCCCTGCCTCTGTCACCCTTCGTACAGATGACTCTCTTTGCCGTCTGTAACGGTGTCTGCGGGGGAAGGGCGGAAGAAGCACAGTTTCTCCAGTGAAACGTGCTCAAGATCTGAATTGTCCTAAGGTTTCTCGAGTAAACATTTTTCTCTGTCCCTGGAGTTTCTAGTTCGGCGGACAAATGTGATATCTCGCAGGACGCTGGAATGCATGGCCAAAGGTATAGGTTTAGTTTAAAGAAGTTTGGCGCTTGAAGCCGTTGTAATGAATCAGACATATTAATTAAGAAGTTATTTAGAGAAATTATGGCTGATTATAATGTGTAAATAAGGATGCAAGTTTGGAATCATTAAAAAAATAATGAAGTGCTTGTAATCAGGTTTTTGCAAAGTTAGCTAGAGCTAGAAGTGACCCAGGTCCTGTTAAAGGAATTTCAAGCTATTCCAAAAATATTATTAAAGAATAATATTACGTAAGTTGCAAAAAGTTTTATATTATTTTATTGGTTGATTTTCTGTTTGTATTGGAGACATCAACTATTTGGATTCTCTATACAGCAGTTATATATATTTATTGAATAAATCAGTTATCTCCTAATTTCAAGAAACTGTAACAGAAACTTTAACGGAGTCACCCGCTATGTGTGCATTATAATGCAACAATTTCAGAGAGTAAAAATCATTCAATGATCATCATCATCATCATCATGAATGAAGTAAAAATCCCGGTCAAGGCGAATGATTTTTACTCTCTGAAATTGTTGCAGTTATCTCCTAGTCAATGCATATTCTTCTGATTGAACGTTAGCCCCAAGATCAATAAGCATATTATATAACCTTCTAGCTTAATTTGTTGGATGCATATAATTTGTATTGTCCAATAAGTTTCTAGAGGATATCCAACAGTGAATCTTTGGTCGGATATTTTGGGTGTGGGCATTCATTTTTAACAGTTGTCTCCTCAAAACAAACATTAAATTTAACGCTCTAAAAGACATTTTGGGAATAAAGTGGCATCAACAGGAAAGAAAAATCATTGCAATGACCAAAGTGCTGTTTCCCCTTCGATTCGTAACCATCCAAATTTGAAATGCATTTGCAGATATTTAGAAAGGATAGCGGGTATTTGCATTTTCGTCAACCTGCGTGGTTCAGTTTCCTTCCACAATCATATTATCCCTTAAGGTCAGCATGAAAAAGTCCAATTCATATGATTTTTAATCATACCTCCAAGCCACTTAGTTTTCGGCATACGTAATGACAGAAAATTGTTGTATAACCGATTCATATCATCGTTTCTCTCGCATCTTTATCTGAACAAATATTCCGTAGGAAGTCTCAAAATAGTGTGTTAGAGAAATTCAGGTATTTTGCATAATTAATTAAAGGAAAAAAGTAAAATTTTATAGGGAAGGGTTTTGATATTTTGTCTCTGTCGTTGTACTGTAGTCGAGAGTTGTGCTACGGTAAAATACGAGCTCAACTAGGTTTCCTTAATTTGGGAACAATGGCTATTAGCTAATCCACCGATATGTAATGGCATATTATTTCAACAATGACTTCATTGAATTCAGGGTTGATGCCTTTGTAAAAGATTCAATTTAATTTTGGATGCTCGAGGAACCAAGATAATGTCCCAGTAAAACTAGTAATTGTCTTACGGCTTTTGTTCTATGATAGCGGATTTTTACGTCGCATGTCTCCTTTGTAGCTCTGCATCTTATTGAGTTTTGTATTCATTGTTCTTTAAGACATGTCCAAATTCCTCGAATCTTATCCTGCGAGAGATGTAACTACCAATAAATTGTCTCGTCAAGAAATCAGTCTTTCGAAGCAAGAACCGAAACGTAGAGAATAGTTAGGTGACAAAACACTTGCCCGATTCGTTTACTGAACGGCATTCTGCGTCTCCATTTAATAACACAGGCCTACAAAAAAATTTATTTTTTGGTGCCGGGAATCTTTGTGCTGATTTTAACTATATTTGTAAAGCTGAATCCAAATATGAAATCCGTTTTTATTTAACAGCTCTACTTTTTTAGATATGGCACATCTTACGATTAGTTGTTTTAATATTTGATATATTCCGGAAAATAATTTTCAAAGTTAAATAAATCTATAAGTATACTAATTTATAACCACTCAGCGGTGTTCCTTTTATTTTCAATAAACTGTCAATAAGTTTTATGTATATTTCTATATTGTAGGCCAATGAGATTAAAAAAACAAAAATCGTTTGTATCAGCTTTCGTAAAAGATGGCGAAATTAGTTTATAAGGTATCCGTTAGATGACATCCACGTTTTCTGTTATATTGACAGCCATTTTTGTTTCATTAGTTGCCCTTGGCTATTCGGAGCAGGTGGACGGACTGTACTTCAAAGTGTAACTTTTTGTAAAACATCATCTAAAAATGAGCTCAAGTCGAAGATGCTGTGTTAATGATCCTGATGTGTTTTGTTACGTTTGTGGGGAATATATGGTAAAAGAAAATAGGAAAAATATTACAGACTTTGTAAAACGTGCATACTTGGGATAGTTTGGTGTTAAGCTTGGTGACCAAGATAAAACATGGGCACCGCATTTTGTGTGTATAACATGTACTGAACATCTGCGGCAATGGACAACAGGACAAAGGAAAAGTCTAAAATTTGGTGTGCCAATGGTGGCGAGAGAACCTGTGAACCATATTGACGACTGTTATTTTTGCATAGTAAATGTTTCGGGAATTAATCGAAAAAATCGCCACAAGTGGACATATCCAGCTTTGCCTTCAGCTAGACGCCCGGTACCCCATTCAGAAGAAATACGGATTCCAATATTTCAGACGTTACCAGATGTATCTAAGGAAAAATTTGAGTTATTTGAAAACATTTCTCATTCTACTGACGATAGTGGCAGTGAATACGAGGGGGTATCAACAATTCCTCAACTATTTAATCAAGATGAACTAAGCGATCTTGCTAGAGAACTGAACTTATCGAAGGAAGCATCCGAACTACTAGCATCAAGACTGCATGAAAAGAATTTACTGCAACCCGGTACAAAAATAAGTTTTTATCGCTCAAGGGAAAAGGATATGCTAACCTTCTTTACTCAAGAAGACAATCTTACATTTTGTTTAGACGTTAAGGGTCTTTTGGAAAAAATGGGCCTACTATCACAATATGATGCTAGTGAATGGCGTTTGTATATTGATAGCTCCAAGCGTTGTTTAAAATGTGTACTTCTTCACGATGGTAACAGGTTTGGCGCAATACCAATCGCTCATTCAACTAAAATGAAAGAAGAATACGATACAATAGCATTGGTCTTACAGAAGATAAAATACCAGGAACATCGCTGGGTGATTTGTGTAGATTTAAAAATGGTGAACTTTCTTCTTGGGCAGCAAAGTGGCTACACAAAATATCCTTGTTTCTTGTGCCTCTGGGATAGCAGGGACAGACAAAACCACTGGATTAAGATGGAGTGGCCTAAGAGAGAAAACTTGGTTGTTGGGAAAGAAAACATCATTGCTGAATCTTTGGTTGAAAGAGAGAAAATCGTCTTACCGCCTCTACATATTAAACTAGGCCTTTTGAAGCAATCTTTAAAGGCTCTTGACAAGGATGGACCATGCTTCGGCTACTTAAGACTAAGGATGCCCCATATAAGTATTGAAAAACTTAAAGCTGGTATTTTTGAGGGGCCATAAATCAGACAACTTACAAAGGATCCTGCTTTTGTCGAGTCAATGAATGATATTGAAAAAATTAGTTGGATGTCATTTGTTGAGGTCATAAAAAATTTTCTAGGAAATCACAAAAGTGAAAATTATATTGAGCTGGTAAACATTATGCTCAGTAACTTCAAATCACTTGGATGTAATATGAGCACAAAAGTTCACTACCTACACAGCCACTTAGACAATTTTCTTGGAAATTTAGGAGACACAAGTGAAGAACAAGGTGAAAGATTTCACCAGGATATAAAAACAATGGAAGCTCGCTACCAAGGAAGATGGGATAACCATATGATGGTAGATTACTGCTGGTGCTTAAAACGAGATTGTTTGAACAAAGTGCACTCAAGAAAATCGCGCAAAAGAAGCTTCCGATGTGTTGAGTGATGTTTTTATGTATTTTTTTATTTTCAATTTGTTTTATTACAGTAAAAAAAAATAGTATTTGTGTTCAATTGTATTGTAAAATTCTGTTGTGTTTGTGGGTGATTTAACAGCCCTAGAAATAAATCAAGTCTTTATATTTAGTGGGTTTTATTATTAATATAATATTCCCATATCATCATTTAGAAGATTTTTTACGTAACAACATATCTATATCTTGAAAACTATAGCTGATAGGAAAAAAACTAGTGTCATAATTGGATTCAGCACCCCAATTGTTCTTTAAATCAGCATTAAAAGCTCCGGCACCAAAACCACTGTTGGCCTGTGTAATCGTTAACAAATATTAGTGTCTAACGTGGTATCAGGAATTTGTTTGAAATTCATTTCACAATTCAATTGTTATTATTAATAATAATATTCGAGTAATATTTAGGTCATTCTTATTTTCCACAATTTTTACTAATTGAACGCAAATTTCCAGCTGTGGTAATGTGTTCATTGTCCAGCATTTATTTCACTCATTGTAACAATATGGGATGAAATTACTTTTACAGGAAGGTTCTCCAGTAGGTTTTTTGACAAGACATTTACTTGTACAAAATGGGCCATACAGGTCTGTAGCTGCGTCGTAATGACTCTACGTCTGGGAACAGTTCACGCAGAGTGTCTTTCTACTAGGATCCTCCCATCACCCACAACAGCTACGAAAAAGGTTTCCCCCCCTAACCTCTTCCCTCTACATATTCTTCTATTCCGAATCTTCAAACCAAACCAAGATTACCCACTCCCAAGGGTTTGCTAACCCTTTCCCCTCCATTCCCTCTGGAAAGAAGGATATCAAGGACGCTGGTCGTATTCGAATGAGTCAAAATTACTCTCTCTCTCTCTTTCTCTCTCTCTCTCTTACGCCTCTATTATCTCAGCCTTACTTTTTCCCTAGCTTTATGGATTACTTTCAACTTCATATAAGCATATATTACAGGGTACTTGAAAGTGCCGATTTTCAGTAAAATTGTATAATTTTATATTATTTGATACAACTAGTTTCGACGCATAGAGGTCATCCTCAGGTACCTGTGTACCACCAGGTACAGTGAAAATAGATTTCCACTAAATTAAGTCTGAAAACATCGAACGGTATTTTTTTCAGTTTCACTATGGATTCTTCTACAGGTTTTCTAGCGCTAGTTATTAGTATACGATATTTGTGACTCTACCATGTTCCATATTCTTTGCTTCTCTTAGTCAAATAATCCACATTTTAGGTTTTCTTTGTATGTAATTATTATCATTTAACCTTAAGTAAATTTTAAGAATAAGCTTTATAAACTATATTTATCGAGTTAATTTTCACTCACTTTGTTCTTCGTTTCTCTCCGCGAAATAATCCATATTTAATATTTTCAGGATATAATGCTTGACATTTAATCCTAAATAGCATTAAAGAGTAATCTCTAAAAATATGTTTGTACTAAATCTTAAATTAAATTATTATTTGTTTCTTTTCGTGAAATAATCCGTTTCTCGAGGTTATCTAAAAACGTCTCCTTTCCCTTCCAACAAGACTTGTAGGATACTTCTGTTCCTGGAGGCGTATCCTTTGCCGTGCCTTTCCCTTCTCCACCTCCGCCCTCCGCCCCTTACTCCCGCTTTCCTCACAAGTAAACACGCATAACGCTCACCCTTTTCCTCTCGCCGAGCCATTCAGCCGTCTCCCTCCCAACCTTCGGCCCCAAATCCTGCAGAGGCCAGCGCTCCGTCGAATCCCGAGCGAACGCCGAGAGGTGGGGGAGATAGAGGATGGGGAGAGAGAAAGAGAGAGAGGAAGGGAAAAAAGAAATTAAACGACTCGAGGTGTACGTGGCAAGGCAAAGGAAGGAGGGAAGATAAGCCCTCGTCGGCTTCTCGTCGCAAGATTGAGAAGGGCGAAGCCGGGGGGGGGGTGAGAGACCGGGGGGCACGGCTAGAGGTACGCCCTGTTGGGAGAGGTAGGATGGGGGGGTGGGAGTGGAGGGTGTGTGGAATGAGACGAGGAGTAGGTGGGTACCGCTCGTGCATCTTAGGTTGTCCGAGACCTCTTCGGAGATTTTCTCCTCGAATAGTTCGCCCCGTTTCCCCCGGCTCCCGGAATGGCTTCCTCTGCAATAACCTGGCACTCCCAATGCAATGATTCTGTTTAATGTCCGCGAAAGAAGCGCTATTGCCGCCACTAGACATTTCGCTACTTCATAGAAAATGTCTTTAGGCTCGCCAGCCGGTCCGCGTCTTTGTGTGTGTGTAGCGAATCTCGGGAACAGAAAGAAATGCACACTTGAGGTTAATTGTTTTCAAAAAACCCAGTTCAATAAACATTCCCTAAGAATTGATTGAACCAAGAAAAGAGTAAGAAGTTTCGGATCATTAGTGGTGTAAGATTGGTACTTGAAAGTGGTTGCGTTTAATAATGAGGTGAATCACCGCTACTGCTTTCTAAAGAAAACACAAATTTATTTGTACATTTCTTGCATTATAAAGCATTATCAAGGTTTTTACACAAGATATGTGAAGAAAAGTATTTTACTTAAACACTAAACGCTAGGAAAGTTGACGATACTGAGAGACAAAGGAATGTTATAGACTGTTATTGAGAGAAGAAATCTGGGTAGCGAGGTGGATGAGGAATGGCATAGGTAATTTCAGTAAAATAAAGGAAGGTTTCCCTTAAGTATGCATGCGGAATTGAAAAAAAAAATACTTTTTTAAAATTCAATGAGGGCACCAAGGTTATTCATTTATTCATTGTTGATTCGGACAAAGCGTTTAATTTTGTCCGTGCTTCGCCTCGATGACAATCAAAATCCTACCTTGATTAGTAGACCATTTCTAATAAAATAAAAGCAGAGATAATAGCAGACTTCCAAATTGAAATAGAATTTTGAGGCAAAGATAAATTTAATCAAGCTTCATCATAATCAAGGGAGTACATTGCATAATAAAAGACTCGCACGGAGACAATCCAATAACCCCGATGGAAAGGGAATATAATAATAATTATCTATTATTAATAGTAGTAGTCAAGCATTAGAATAATTAAATGACATTTGTTTGTCATGATGAGCGTAAGCTGCCTTGATATGTGAGAGTAGAACGGAATTACATTAAGATAATGTTGTTCGTTGCCGCCGACACTTTAATTATTACAGTGATGTTAGTAGTAGTTATGTCGTCCTCACAAATCATAGTGTTTGGATATTATAAACATTTTAGTTTACTCAGAATTCACATATGGTTTATATTCTCTTTAGTCTGTCTCTTTGGATGCTCCATTTTATCAGACTAATAACTTTAGAAGACTTTGGCAATGTTCCTATTAGAACGTAGTATTTTTCCCATGGCAGTTAATCGGAGCACCTGACTGACGGTCACCTATTACATTGACGGGTCCCGTATGATTCACCAACACTCTCACAGCCTTCACTTACTACATCATCATTTACATTATTGTTCCTTTCTCCTTTCAAGTTAAGAGAGGCCTGTTTTTTCACCACCCGCGGTTTGCTTCCCAGTGACTCCTGTAAGTTCAGTAACCTATTGTTTCTCTTCTGATCACAGAACATACACCTAATTTTAGATTAATTTGCGTGTATTTTTAATAATGGCTCACGGGAAGGCAGCTACCAGATTTTCATTTCAAACTGGAGTTCTCCAAAGAATGGTTATCTCGTTCAGCTGTCTGCTCCCTCGCACTCAATGATATGCTCTTGAAGGATTCTATTTTTTTTACTATTTCGACCACACTTATGAAAACATGGAAAGTCATTGATAAACCAGTGCAAGAATTATTTTCAAAATCTTGCGACACCGGAAAGAGAAACCGAGCCCTTTATGTTTATGCATATACATGTACATATAAAAATTTGTATAAAAATATAAATATATATATATATACAAACATATATATTCATATACATACATACATAAATAAATAAATATATATATATATATATATACACACACACATATATATATGCAGTTCCTTTCCATGTGCGGGTATGGTTTCCCAGGAAGATCTGATACCCGATAAATCACATAGCTTGGGTGGAGCTGCAGGTGACTAGAGTGCCTTACCCGGGAATCGAACACGATCGATCGATCGATATATTCTTGCTACACCCTCATGTGGAGATTCAGGGTGCATTTGATCACTCAAAAATCAACATGTTTGCTGCTTTCATATTTAACAGATGTATTTATCCATAGAAAACCCTGAATCAAATTTCGTCGTGGAAATAAATAAAAAGCGAGTTTCATATTTCACAGTTGCACATGTGATTGGACGAAGTCCGCTTACACGTAACCGTGTATAGTTTTTTTTCTTTTTAATTTTTTTTCCGGTCAATATACATTGTTTTAAGGATATAAAATAATATCTCGTGTATGCAAATTTCTGCTACCTTCATTTTGTGTACTTCATAGTAACACGCATCCTTTATATTATACTCTTTTTCATTTGCATATTTATCAATTCTTTTCTCTACTTTAAATTGAGTAACATGGCTTTATTAGCATTGGTTATGAATAGAAGTTTTATAAGGAAGAAACTTTCTCACCAATGTCCCATATTGCTTCCAATGCAACCTTGATTCCCTAGGTAGTTCACAACTCTTTTAAAAACTTTAAGTTTTATACTTGAACAAATAATTAGTAAATTTTGAGAACTGGTAAAATGAAGAATTACTCGGACTCTCCACTTAACAAAATGCAAAGAAAATATTCAACTGAAGTAATATTTACGGGAATTCTGTTAGAAATTAAGATTATATAGAATTTTTTTAGATGAATTGCCACAAAAATTATTTATCTGTATTGATATAAGCATTGCCCATTTAAGCATTCAAATTTAGGGAAATATGTAGGCTATTGAGTGTGAACATGCAAAAGAGCCATTGAATTAAAATTTTTGACAGTTAAATATTGTCGAGAATCTAAAACAATTGGCCAATCGGCTATTCATCGGTAGCTTTTGAAGACTCCTAAACACCACGGACCATTTTATAGTACTTCCAATACAACATAAACCTTTCAACTATTAACTCTACAACTCCGGCACGTTTCTTTCAACCGTTCATGCCGTCAACAATTATTTGTAGTGTTCTCCCAATTCACCGCCATTCACACTTTCCTTTCTTCAATTTTTTATTATTATAAATTCTTCCGAAAATTTATTTCCTCTTAACGGATATTTCAGATTAATTTCATCGTCCTTAAAAAGCACTACCTTCCTAAAATATCAAGTAGCTCTTTTGCCCTAAAGCATTTCATTCAAATGTTTTCTTTATTGTTCACTTAAAATAATCTGTCATATAGTAATTATACACCACCTGATTACATATCATAAATTTTCTCCGGGTTGTAAATGCTATTTAGGAAAACTGCCGTCTTAATTTTCCTTCTCCCATAGTCGTTTTCACACCAATTACTTCCTGAATTGCATGAAATAACTCATAATGCTCTACTTTGTGCCGTTGATGCTTATCTTTTCCATTCTAATTGTTGGGAATCTGGTTAATTTTGTTTCCTCACGCTCTTTCTTTATCTAACATTTAAACTAATGTGATGTTCTACGAAACATCTGTAAACTCTTCGATGATTGCTATCTGTAATCTTGTTAATCGCAAATCAAAACGATTCAACAAAATGTTCACCTTAAAAATCTCCAATCGCGTGCTTTCTCTTCAAATTTCATGTTTGTTCCAAAATAAGAAAATGACGAGTGATTCCAGGTTATTGTATATTATTCTGTGTCCTACTAACTCATGACAGTATTTTTCATCCACCAGCTTTGCCAATCTGTTTCATATGTCTACTCTTGCATCCCTCAGTACTTTTACAAGTCCTATTCATTCTACCATTTTGATAATTTCTTAAAATTCCATGGTACAAAGGCGAGTGTCAAGTTTCTTGCGTCCATTTGAAACCAAACACAAAAGAAATATACCCGTATCTCAATCCATACCGTTTCGCCCAATGTCGTGGTGCCTTCGTGGATCCGTGCTCTGCCTCTCAGATGAGACGGAGGTGCGTAAGGACTGCATTGAGAACAAGAGATGTGGGGTTCGGTGGGGCTGTGATAGGAGGAAGCCATTTTGGGAGGCGAGAGAAGAGAACGGAGCCGAAAGGAAACCAAGCCGGGAGGAGGGGGGATATATGCCGGTCGCCAGCGGCTCTGCAGCGGCTAGAATTAATTTCCACGAATTTCGAAGAGAAAGGAAAGAATGGAAATTTCTGTGGGTTGTGACCGAAATCACGATGAGCATGGGTGCGTGCAGCGGTGACGCATTGGGGCGTGAGGTTTTTCTCTAGACTACAATGAATGCTCAGAGTCACGTCGTCACATTAAGTCGTAACAGGAAGGAAGAGTCAGAGGGGACGTTGGACACCGTTCGAGCGTTTTAATATTTTTTTCCGATTCAACGGTAGAAATTTGGCCAATTTCTTGTATGGTGAACGTTTCCAGAACTAAAAATTATGAATTATATGGCGTAGCATCCATATATCAATGAAAGTGAAATTGGGTTAAAAACTCAAGAATTTTCAATGTAACATTTGAAGGAAATAATTCAGCCAAAGTACCACTAAAAAGATATTATTGACTCAGTCATGATAAATCTTCTTGGCATTAATACGAAATAAGAAATATTTTCACGACATTGCATATTTCTTGCGCTTTGAATTAGTCGGAGTATGCAATAAGCTCGTCTTATTTGACAATTTATTTTGACGGTGCTTCAATATTTTACTGTGCTCACTTCTTTATTACAATTTTACTTAATGTTATATTTTTATTTGATAAAATTCAGGCGACAACGACTCCACGAGTATGGAAAATATTGTACTAGTGTCATCATATTTACATTAATCGTATTATAGTATTCTTGGATGGCAATGGTAGCAAATGTTCCAATGCTTTGTTTACGTGAAATATTCTCTCGTCTGCGAAGGTGTTTATTTTTGCGTCGTTGACCATCAATATTCATAAGGACATCGTAGTCTAGCGTGAAGTTTCCGGTTTTCGTTCTATCCCATTAATGTTTAAATTATCAGACGGTGACCAAGTCTGACTCTTCCTTCCTGGTAAAGCCTAATGTGACGACGTGACTCTGAAGTATTCAGTATAAGCAAGGGAAAAAAATCTCGCTTCATTGAGCCACCGTTGTGCCCAACCATGCTTATTGTGATTTCGGTCACAACCCATAAGCAATTCCACTCTTTCCTTTTTCCTCGGAAAAACGTGGAAATTAATTCTACTCGCTGCCGAACTGCTGGCGGCTAGTACGTAAATGTCGCTTTTCTTTCTCTCTCTCACCTCCTCGCCGCCAACCGCTCTCTCCGCATGTAGGGAGACCTTTTGACTCCAATTCTCAATTCCCTTTTCTCGTGTCCCAATATGACTTCTTTCTATCACTGTCCTCACGACTCTTGTCCTCAATGAAGTCCGCGCGCACAGCCTTCTCGACAGGCAAGACACGGATCCGAGACACCACGAGGGTTGAATGGTAGGATTTGGTGGAGGGAAACCGTTCATTCGTTTTGGCGTTGGGGAAAACTGGAAGAGATTTTAGTCTTGGAGTTTGGTATGTAGCTTGATGAGCAAAACACCCAACCAGGTCAAAAGGTGTATCAGTCAGAACGGCTTGGTTATCGGCTCCACCGGCCTAGGATTATTTTATAGGAGTGAGCATTAAATGGACCTTTATTTGAAAGGAATCTTATTATTAGACGGCCACAGACTTAAAACCGCAAAATGAAGAATGATACTATTAAAGTATTTATAATTACTTTTTTACAGTTTGTAAATAAGATTAACAAATGCAAAAGAGGTTTATGAAAAAATGAAATATTAAGAAACCATAGAAAAATAATGCTGGTATGCAGGGTGCGGGGTCAAGTCAATCGTCGTAATAGAAGTCAGGGTTTAACTATCAAATTTAATGCTCGTATATCGCTAGCGTTCTTTCAGGAATAATCATCGGCAGTAGATATAATTTTATTTTTATCCGTGTTAAATGTAGGAATGTTGCTAAACCGTTTTTGACTGTTCTATTTTTGTCTTTTCTTGGTTCGGTACAATATTCGGGATTGACCACAAAAATGCACTAAAAATGTAGGATGAAGTATATAACAATAGTAATCACTTCAAATCACGTCAATATTTATTCTGAATGAATTTAATTCCAAAATAATTAGGTGGAGATTCTCATGCGCAAATAAATCATATTTTTAAAATGTATGCTGTCAATTCGAAAATCGTAATTTTTTCCAATTAAAATATGCATATTAATCATGATTTAATAAAGCCTAATACAATTGCAGTGCTGCTGTGCATTGCCCTATAACGACACGACTGTGTTAGACTGGTTTAAGTAGTATCTCATGGGCCATATTTGTCCCGTCACGCCAAAGTTATAAGAATTTTTGATCCTTGATTTCATTTTTCAAGGAAAAAGTGAGAAAGAATCCTTCTAATGAGTAATATAAATACAAATACGAATGAAAAAGTGTTATTCCAATATTATTCCATAAACGTAGGTAACTCACTAGGGCAACAAAAATTATGACACGACTACAGTTATTGGGTATTGGTCGCAATATACGTAATTATTGTATAATGATGAATAAATTGGCGATCGAAAATTGTCCTTTAGAGAAAAATGACCTTATGAGTATCCAATTTAAAACTTTCAAAAATACATGTGGTTGTATCTTAAGCTAGTCGGATTCTGAAGTTGGTTCCGTCTACATTTAAAAATAGAGCAACTAACTTGAAAAGACGGGAAATAACAGAATACGTCTTCTATGAGTATAGTCACTTTATTCAGTGTAATTTAATCATCGTTAATTGGTAGGAATTTGATATCCCTAACCCCTATTTTTTTCATCCAGCCTCGTCTTTTCTCGGAGTATTACTTGTAACTCCGCTGTTAATTTCTTGGCTCTCCCTTCCACTAGTTGTTTGCCCGAGCATTGGTATTTCTCTCGATGAATTGGAACAAAAGAATCTCCCTCAACAGTTATTGTGCTGTATCTTGTATCCCTCTTAAGAATAGTACAAAGGTTATATTATGTATTTATAAAGGGCTATAAACATTTTTGCCCATATGCAATGGTCTAAAATATTAGTCTATCATATTTTTAGTAGCTCGTATTTGATATTAATAGGTTTACAGCAATTTACGAAAAGAAGAAATGTGACTAAAAGGAGCTGATTTAACCTCTTATCAATCCAAATTGTTTTTAGCCAGTTACACAAATATTTAGTCTATAATAAAGTACCCTTGTGTACACACTAATTTATGTGAAACTATTAGTTATTCCATACACAAAGGTTGAAAAAAACGGTGTCATACTTTTATAATTTCGAAGGATACATTTTTTGTAAAATGTACATTTAGAACGTGTATTAATTATCAGCCATGAAATTACATTAATTTCTCGATCGTAGGTTTGCCCTTTTGATTTTGGAATCCTTTTCATTACGGTTTCATGAAAACATCTCTTCTAGTCTTAATTTGTGGATCACCCTTCGGCCCAACCGAGTTATAAAATAAGAACTGTTGGTCATTTTAATGTTTGCGGAAGTTCATTCGTCGGAGAAAATATTAATAAGTTCTTTCCAATGGGCTTCGGCCTTGCTCAATCAAGCATCTAAATTGACAGAACCATTTTTACATGATTTTGATCCCTAGCGTCAATCAGACAAAATCCTGATGGATTCCAATTTGATTCGAAGAAACAAAATGTCCGATATAGTTGAGAAACCCGATGACGGAATTTATTTTATGACGCCTTCATAATTGGATAAGAATAGATACAGAAGACATTAATTGACGTTTTTTGTTTGTGTACTCACCTTCCAACGACCTGTGAAACCTGTGTAACTTGCATGCCGGATTTGTGTGATACTAAGAAATCGAATTAAGTAGAAAGAAGGAAGGGATGGGAAAAGAGGGAAGCGATGTGAGTGGGGGGGATAAATACCGAGAAGAGAAGTGGGATGATGGCAGGGTTTTGGGGGTCGAGAGTGGATGGAAAAGAGAGCCCGGGCGAGATGGGATACGTGCGTCCACGCTTCCGTGCATTCTAACAATGCACCCGCTTCCGGATAAATGAAATTTCGACGGGAAGAGCAGGGAGAGAGGGTAAGAGGAGGGACGGTGGAATAAAATGCACGGGCCTATGCACTCCCTCTTTTTTTTATTCAGGGCTGAAAAAATAAATGATGGTCCCCGGTGGTAAAGAGGGAACCATGAAACGCAGTAGGACGATGTAGTCCACCTAGCTCCTTTGAAGATTATTCCTTTCGATAGGTGAAGGGTCTTTGGGAAGAAAAGAGGAAGAAAAAAATGCTGAAGAGAAAAGCGGAATTCCGAGTGCGCAATTTTTACGTGGAGAAGGTCGCGAGGGAAGGATAGAAGAGAGGTTGAACTCCTTGGTATCGTACCAAAAAATATGTAAAGGTATAGAAGTGCGAGAAAAAGTTCGTGGTTGAAAGAAGGAAGTGATTTATGCAAAGCGATTAAAGATACTCCCTCGAGAGGCTGTGTTTCTTGAAGTAATAATGATAAATTGATGGATGTAAATGTATCGTACAATGTTCAGAGGATTGATTTATCAAAATCTTTTCTTGCTATATATTTTAATCAAAAGAACAATATTTATTTTATCATTAGTTTTCATTTAGCAGGGGAGAAATTCTTCTTTAACAAGACGGTATAATAATACTGAAATTCATGCACTACCTCTCAGTGGAAGAATTTTTAATGAAATAAATTCTTTTTAAACGAATATTTAGTAATTTTTTGGGATCTTCATTGGAATTCATGATTATGGCAGTATAATAAGAAGTTTCACGTTGACTTATCCAAAAGGATTTTTTACGTTACAAATTAATTTGATTTATTTATCCTTATTATTAATTTTTAATTAATTTATTATTATCCTTTTTATTTTTGGTGTTTTACTAGTTAAAGTAGGTTTATAACTGACAAAGAGTTCTCAATGGTACAAGGATACATACCCTGGCTTCTACAGAGAAAACGTGACCTAGCATCGAACACTGCAATAAGTCCCTCTTCAATCCCGCACACTTTCTCCCTCCATTCCGTCCATTATGACTGCCCTATTCATACCTCTTCTTTACTTCCTTAACATTCTCACATCTGTCACAGTCCCCAACATCCCATTACAAATCAAAATGTTGTCCATCCAACTTTACTGCTTCCTTTGAATTTATTTTTTTAAATAAGAGTAGAATATGGTAGCCTGAGGCTAGAGCATTTTACTCTTAAATGAGTTCATAATTTGGTGCCTTTGATTACGTATAACTTTACCCAAACAGTCATTTTTTGAGTGAAATATTATTCAGAAAACCACAGAGAAAGGATCATTTTCCCTCATAATGATGTGTGAACTCTTCACGGCTTGGGACGTAGTATGGTATTAGCTTTTCCCTCATCTATCAAAACAACCATTCGGGATGTTTGCTGCAATTGTTTGCTAACTAAAATTTTGAAAAAAACGCATTTATTATCCTTTATCAAAAAACAGCGATGCAAGTTCATACAAGTGTACACTATATGGACACAATATATTTTCTATTTTCTCAGCGTATTTGAGAAGTGCACCGGCATACTATGCAAATTAGTTCCGCAGTTAAAATCTCATCATTCTTTAAATAAAGCTGTTCAAAATAATAAGATAACACTCGGCACTCGTTAATCTTTTTATTCACAAATTTCTAATCAATTATTTAATAACAGCTTCGTTGCATAAACATGAATGTATAAGCAGATCGTCCACACCATCTGCAAAGGAAGGGTCATTTTTTCTATTATCATATAAAAACATGGTAATCGCTTTTTTGCCTTTACTTGCACGGCACTGTGGATGTTAATCGAGTCTAGGTCCATATCGGATTCTACGTGGTGCATAGGTGTGCACACGGCCCCTCCCCTTCCGCCAACCCTCTCTCACACGCAAATAACATCCGGGAGGAATAAAAGTAGCACTACTTTCACATATCGTAACCCCAGTTCTTTCTCTTGCACCGCATAACCACTTTGTCATCTTCTGTCGCAATCCCAGTGTTAGTCATGCCTTCCAAATTATTTTTTCGGCCGTAATGGAAATATAATTGAAAGAATTGAGAGGTACCGACCTCCCGCCATTCCTCCCCACGCTCTTCCCCCTCCATCCCTCTACACCGTTCCTCTATATCATGCAGGCCCACACACACACACACATCCACAGACACACGGTCTGCTCGATACTTTCAATTCCCAATTTTCTGTTTGACGGGATTCCTGTCCCCTCTTCCCCCACCCCCCTTGAGGGTCGGATGGGGAGAACAGGGGTATGAGGGACAGATTGGGAATAGAAAATCGTGGTAAGGGAGGGGGCGTCGCATGTATATATGTATGTATTCATGTATATACACACATAGGCATAGGCATATACATGCATAGTACATACACCCACTTTTTTTATATACATACACACGCACACAAGACATATATATATATATATATATATATATATATAATGTGTGTATATATATCTATACACACATACATGCATACATCGTGCGCACGCACACACTCCTATACAAAGTCGAACACGAGAGTTTGCCCCAGCTCCTCGCCACACTCTTCCAAAACCCCCCCTCCCTCCCTTTAGGGCTGCGCTTCGGAATTGAAACCCTGAATTTGTTCACCGCCTCTCTTACCCTCTCCCTGGGATATGTCTGCCTTTGATTTTGCATTTTCATGCCCCTTTTTCCTTTTTTTCCAACCTCCCAGGAATCGACGGAATAATTTCGATTTAATTTTTCGTCAACTTCCCGGCACAATTTTTTTTCGAAAGGGATTTTTTTTTACTTTTTTCACTTCCGTCCTTTTTTCTGAATGGGGATTGTATTTGATTAATGTGAGATTGGTTGGAATGCCTCAGTTAAGTGGGATAATTTAAGGCGTGTTCTATGTGGCGTCTTATTTTTCAACTTTTAATCAGAATTCATTCTTGCTTCATCCTTCTCATTTTATTGCCTCCAGAAATTGGTATTATTTGAAGTCTGGACGGATTTTGTCAATTTTTTTCACACAAGAGTATGAGTTTTATGCTTTTTAGCGCGTATCGGTGCAGGAGTAGATTTTAGTTTGAAATAAATATCGTGAAAAAGGTTATTTGGAGCAAATTAATGTAATCTGTTGAGTATAACTCTGGTAACTGAGGTGTTAAAAGACACGGAATTTATAGTTTTGACAAGGAGAAAAATAAAAATCTAATAACCGCAATAATTATTTTGTGTAGGAACCTCAGAAAAATACTGTAACTGGCTTATGATCTCTCGTCATCGCCAATTGCTTCGGTAAATGTATAAATTTAACCAGGGATTAATGGATGAATGTAATTGTTTCACTTCGTCAACTAATTTGAGAAGAAGACGGACAAAGAACAACAAATTATGTTTTCAGTTGGAGACAGTAGACATGCAGTCACAACGTTGCAAGAAGATAGAAAATGTTGGTAAAGGAAGGAAAGGAAATTTAATAGAATACTGAAACTGATAAATTATGAATGTATAATGGAAAATATACCACATAAATGGCTTACAGTGCCATAAAGTAACTTTCTCGGGTTGGAATTTTTAGTTAAGTACTTTCTAATTGATACATTGAACTCTTCATCGCGTAATTTTCGTCCCTTATTTCTTTAATCGAATTACATACCCAAATTCTAATATTCCTATCTTTAATTCCTAATTCAACGAGAGAAATCATAAATGAAAAAATGGAAAATTCAATCTAACGCTCTCCCAACTGAGCTATTTCAGCTGTTAACTGCGGAAGGCAACGGGAAACCACCGCATTAGCCTCCCGAAGAGATGAAGCCCTGCACTCCACCTATTTATGACATGATGGCATCCTTTTCGGTAAAATATTCCCGAGGTAAAATAGTCCCCCGATCACCGGATCTGCCAATAGTATCTCCGGATGGGGACTACTGGGAAGGGTACATCGGTCATGAAAAACAGGTGCAGGATATGGACATAGAATGTAAGATCTTTAGTGGTTAGCGGAAAGCTGGAAAATGGCAAAATATAAATGGAAAGGCTGGATATATACATCCTGGGAGTTAGTGCAATCAACTGGAAGGGAGTAGACGACTACAGGAGCGACGAATATCGAATTATATACTCGCAAGACGAACGGAGGATCGGAGGCGTTGTCATCATACTGAAGAAAGAATGGGACGGTAGGGCAAATGAAACATTGCCGTACCATGAAAGAATTCTGATGGTGAAGCTGGAAGGAGAGCCCACGGACACCGCGATCGTGCAAGTGTACATGCCGACGTATAGCCAAACAGAAGAAGAAATGGCAGAAGTGTACGAGCAAATAGAAGAAGTGCTCAGACAGGTGAAGGGGGAAAAATGTCATCAAAATGGGAGAGTGGCACGCAGTCGTGGGAGAAGGAAAAGAAGGGTGAAGCGTCGGAAATTTTGGGCTGAGGAAACGGATCGCCAAAGGAGAAAGACTTGTCGAGTTCTGCAGAATACCAAGAATATGGTATTAGCTAATAGCCTCTTCTAACAACATCGACAAAGGAGATACACGTGAAAGATGCCAGATAATATCGCAAGGCACCAAAAAGACTACATACTAGTAAGAAGGAGATACCAGAACCAGGTGAAGCAGTGTAAGAGCTACCCCGGCGCAGAGTCAAATAGAGATGACAACCTAGCGATCATGGAGAGCCAAGTTCGCTACAAGAAAATTAAGAAGACCAAACCAGCCTCAAGGTGGAACTCAGGTGAAAAAATTCAACAGAGAAAGATTCGCTACGGCCATTGACAGCAAACTATGTGATGAAGGAGAAAGAACCACCGAAGAGGGATGGGATCAACTGAAGAGGACAATCGCCGAAGTTGCAGAAGAGTCACTAGTGAGAAAGAGAGCCGAAATGAATTAACCATGGATCGCGATGGAGATAATAGAACTAATAGAAGAAAGAAGAAAATACAAGAACGCCAGAAATGATGACGAGGAAAGGCTCTACAAGAAGCTTAAGGACCAAGTCAGCCGAGAATACGAAAAGGCTAGGGAGAATTAGATAGAAGGCTGGGGCGAGGAAATCAGCGAAAATATGAAAAAGGGGAATACCAACAGAGAATACAAACTGGTCAAGAAAAATTTCGGAGAAAGGAAAATGAAAAGCATAAAAAACATCAGGGATGCAAACGGGGATAGAAGGTGGAGATATTGGCAATAGATGAAATCAATACATCGAAGAACTCTACCAAGGTCCGAGGCCACTGGAAGAAAACCTGATGAAGGACGAGAGTGAAACGGATGACGAAAACTAATACCCATACATAATGAGAAGCGAATTCGATAGAGCAGTAAAAGACAAACAAAGCTCCTGGAGAAGGCAAAATAGACGGAAACATCGTTAAGGCACTCGGAAACAAAGCCAAGGACAATCTGTATTGATTAATTGAAAATAGCTACAGAGACGGAAGACTTCCTGAAGACTTTCAAAGGAGTGTGATGATCGTGGTAGCAAAGAAGGCGAGGACAGAGAAATGTGAGGAACACCGAACTTTGAGTCATGTGTCACATACATCAAAAATACTTACGCGTATAATAAGACGAAGGATGGATAGTAGATGGATAAACCAATTTGGCTTTAGGAAGAACAGAGAAACGAGAGAATCTATACTCTGAGAATCACGATAGAGAAAACAATACAGGTGATCAAGCAACTTTATGAGGCATTCCTGGACTTGGAGAGAACCTTTGACAATGTGGATTGGAACAAGATGTTTGGACTGCTGGAAAAACTCGGAATAGATTACTCCGACAGAAGAATAATTATTATGATCTATCAGCTATAGAGGAAGCAAGTAGCCATAATGCGAATGTGAGATGGAAGAGGTCAAAATTAACAAATGAGTTAGACAAGGATGCAGCCTCTCACCTGCATTGTTCAACATGTGCCTGGAAGAGGCAATCAGAGAAGCACAAGGCATCGGATTAAACAGAATTAGGATCAATGGAGAAGAGATAAATATGCTACGCTTCCCCGACGATATTGAAATGATAGCAGAAAACCAGGAGGATCTTCAAAGGTCACTAAGCGTATTGGATCAAGTTCTAAAAAGATACATCATGAGCATAAACAAGGTGGTGACTAAAATCCTAGAATGTGGAAGAGAGAAGCGGAATAGAGTAGTGACACTGAAAGGATAAATATTAGAGCAAGTGGATTCCTTCACCTGTATCTCGGAAGTACCATCACGTGGGACGCAAGAAGTGCTGCAAATATCAAACGAAAAAAAGCTCAAGCTAAGAAAGCATTCACAATGATAAGACAACTGCTGTGTTCATATAAGATAGAACTACAGACAAGGAAACAATACGTGTGAACATTCGTATGGGCTCTATGGATCAGAAGCATAGAACATCGGAAAAGTAGACCAGAAAAACTAGAAGCCTTCAAAACCTGTTGCTGGATGCTAAAGTAAGAAATGAAGAAGTATACAGGAGGGACCTTATGGGACACTATAGAGAAAAGAAGAACCAGATCAATTGGCCAAACCCCGAGGCACAATGGATTTGTGAAGAATATAATAGAAGGCAAAGTCATAAAAAGGTCAAGGGATAATAACATGGAACAAATAAAGAAGAAAGTATATTGCAAAAAATACCAAGGGGTAAGCCAATAGCATCAGATAAGGTAGGCTGGAGGGCTATAGTCAACCTATCTTAGGATTGAACGACAAATGATGATGGAAAATACCTTGAGCCGAGAAATATCAAAATAAATATTCTATCCTAAAAATTATTTTGCTTTTTATTGCAACAAAAGTAATTTTGCATTCATTTCTCGGACATTTTCTAATTAATGATCTACATCTCATTAATTTTAATGCAGTTAATTTAAATATTTAAAATCACACTGTGGCGTCAATTTACAAGATGATTTCATGATATTTATGCGTACGCATAAATATAAGATCTTTATCGTTTTAAAATATTCGTCGAAAGATAAAAGGAAAAGGAATATGATTTTGTGGCCTTTAAACATTGAATTAACGTGGTAGTACAGTGCATAAGGCGGTGGGCTACTAGCCGGAGGGCCAAGGTTTTATTGCAAGTGAAGTCTCTGGTCACTCAAAACTTCATTTAAGCCGTGTTTTTTATCGGGATACGGATTTTCCTGGGAAGGCACTGGAGTCACAGGGAACAAAGAACTATACCTCTCTCAGTAGGGTATGAATTTCACACGCATTATGTGACTGATGACGGGGTGAGGTCTAGCGCAACCTATTAAACCCACCTCCGGGGCGATTACTGTGGTTTTTTATACAAACGGTAATAGTCGCGCAAAATAAGGTCATTGAAGGATTGTTTATCGAAGAGTAACTACCTAACCTTTTTTCTTCGACTTCAGAAAAAAAACATCATTTTGAGTTAGCTTGGAATTCAATATACTTCACGCGCAGACCTACGATAACTACATCCGAATTTAGCGTTCTCAGCCGGTAATTCTTTTCAAATATTTATCGAATTTACTCTTTTGAACACGTGCATGCTACATGGTATGATAAAAGGTATTTGAAACTCAATTTAGTGTGTGCATTTCTATCTAGGCCGAGCATGGTACTTTATAATTGGCAATTTTCGTGTTTAAAGGCCTGCGATTTTTTCTTCCGCTAGTGTAACGCTGAAGCTTTTACGCTCAATAATTTTCTTTGCCTTTCTCCCACTGTCGTGGTGTGTATTAAAAGTTCTGCCACGAGCGGAGAAGTTAACTCTCACTCAAGCAAAGCGCAAAAAGTTTCCTTTCGATGAGATATAAGCGTTACCAACATTTTCTATTCGTAAATCGATTAAAAATGTTGGTAACTGGAGTTAAGAAGCGAATACCATAAAATGTATCCCTGAGCGATAAAGAAAATATACAGATATTAAAATTAATCGTGTACTTGTAGTTTCTTTCCATTCCGAAATTCAAAAACACAGAATTGAATAGTAAATTAATTATTTGTAACATAATTCCTGCAAAGTATAATTTACTGGCATCATTGGTTGTACTTTGCAAGTTTTTTTACAGCAGGGGATCGATGAAGTGAGATTAAATGAGTATTAATGGCGAAGGCGAGGTATATTACGTGAAACTAAATCGAAACGGGCTTTCAGCACCACTCCGGAAGTTAAAGAGAGCAAAGGGGAAGGGAGCAAATGACAGCCACTCTACCGTCGAGGAAATAGCAACTTCACAAGGATTAGCGGCGCGTTTCCTGCCAGACAGACACATTATCGGGAGAAGTTCCTTCTTAAAAGTTGCCTAATAAGGTTTCGTGCCGTCGGAATAGAGGTGGTGAAAGGAAAATACACAAGGAGTTAGAGAAGCGGAAGGAGGGAACTGAGTGAGGAAGAGGGATGGCGAGAAGGTGGGGGATTGGAGGTTCCGACATGTTCCATTGTGGGGAAGTTAAGGGAGATGTGAGGAGATGAGAATCTTAGGGGAGAATGGAGGATTGAAGTTTTTTTTCATCGCTGCGCAGGCGTGGAAGCACATTAATGACTCTTGCCTTACACCTTGTCGGTCGCGCACAATGACCTCCGAGTTGTCTAAAGAGAATTCAGAGAAGCGTGCTAGTGGTGTGGAAGAAGGAAACGGAAATCGGGAGACAGTGTTATTCACGTGATCCAGGGTTAAACTCCACGAGCAATGATGGGAAGTCGGTGTGAAAGGAGAAGTGTGAGACACAACATGGAAAATTGTGTCCCTGGGAATGTCGCCAGCACCGATTTCATTAATATATGAAGAACCATCGTGCAATACGCTTTATCCCGATTCGGTGAATTTTCAAAAACCGGATTTGAGTATCCACTATCCCTGTTATACCTGTACACTTGATTCTCGCGCAGAAACGTCCTGGGTTGTTTCTTGATTTCGTGGTCAGGCGAATAAAAGTTTGTACCGGTTGAAGAAAGTGTGCGAGCACTCTAGTGAATAAAAGTACTTAATTTCCATTGCCCCATTATAACTTTCGGATGATACTTGCTGGTTGAAATAACTAAATTAGTTGGTTGATCAAGTATTACTTCTGTTTCAGTCCAATTTAAAGTCGAAAGTTGGATTTTAATAGATTATCTCTGAATTAAAGGAGTTTATAATAGAGGATACCTTTAAAACGCTTAGGTAGATCAGTAACGGGTGTACTTATTGCAAGTAAAAATACCATAAATTATGTTTTTTCACCTTAACTTTCTCATTTTACATGAACCTAACTCACAAGAAGCCAATATCTGAATAATATGGGAAACTGGTAATTACCGTTTATTGAAACTGTTATTTCAGATATAGCATTTGGAACGCCTAAAATATATTGTTTCATCGAAAAACAGGCAGATATATTTTATTGCTTCGGTATTTAAAAATGAGGTCAGATATCGACGGGTTTGTCATGACGTTTCTTCTTGATTACAAAATTAAATTTCATATTTGATTTTTTTAATTGAACAAGAGCTTTCTCGATATCTCATTATTATCAAGCTGCGATAAGATATTTTCTTATGAAAACATGATAAATGCATAAAAATGAAAACAGCTTCTTAGTAGCAATTAGTAAGTTTTTTTAGTAACATTGATTAACTTTAATAATTGTTGAAATAATTTAACAGAGAGTATTTCGAACTTATATGTATATGTATTACATTGATTCTAGAATGTATTCGCTGTTTAAATTAATACTTCTCCGGATTTTTTTTGCATGAACACTTGATATTTTGCACTAGAATTCATCACAGGTTTCATTTAAGTTTATTTTCCAAATTATGCTAAGACTAATTCCATATTTAGATTACATTTTTAGATGGTGAATTAAAAGTATACCTAACAACTTTATGACAAACACTTTCTTAATAATGGATATTTATGCCTACTATTCTTTACATTACTTTTAAATTTTCAGTTAAAATTGAAAGACATTTGTTTGAAAAGGTGCATTTATGTTGAGATGCATATAGTATCCGGTATCATTACCGAGGATTGATGTTACGTCTCCGTTGAAAGTTTTACGGTCTCGGAGCTAAACTAAATTCCCATTACGAGTAATGGGTAACAAAACTCACGATTAATCGAATGCTTGAATGAAATAGGAATAATATTGTTTGTAAAATCGAGATCATTTCCGATGGACTCCAATGTTATCTTCATCTATCGAGTGCTACCAAATTTTTAGTGCTGAAAGCAAATATTCGGTCGTCTGCGGAATCACCAAACATACCTCAGGGCAAAATGTGTGCGCTTCGAAATTTAAATGAGATATTTTAAGAAACTGTAAAGTATGGCTTGCAGGAAATATGTAAACTACTTTATCACAGTCGCTCACGTTTTACCACTTCATGAATAAATGTATTCATTTTTACCTAATTCAATAAAACAACTGCCACAAACATTACAAATACTCTTTAAGTATGCCTTTTTGGGCGTAATTACATCATAATAAAATGTTATAGCTGACCAATGAATAAATAAACGTATTTTTTCACGCTAAATATTATTTCAGCACTACCAGTTTCGATGCATTGGCAAAATCATCAGGTATTTTAGAATACCTAATGACATCGCCTAAGCGCCTATTCGTAAACCAGTAGTGGCGAACTAATGTTAATCGTAAAATAATACCAAATGTACTTATTCAGTTTTAATGTATTTATACAGAGTCTGAAACCATTGAAGTTTGTAAAAGCAAATTCTTTTATAGGACTGCATAGATGAGGAAATATAGCCAAGTTTGCTTAAACATGTAAAATATCACATCGTATCCAATGTAAACCATACCGTTTTATGTGTTGTATGTTCAAAGCAGAGAGAAAATTCAATCTGGTCACGGGTTTTTGAAATACCATATCTTTCATTGATCGTTTACCTATCGTTATTTATTGTTCTAGGAACTTCCATTTAACCTCTGGTTGGATTAAATTATTTTAATTATGATCCGTGAGATGATGCAAAGGTATTGCCACTAACAGGGTTCAACTTCATAACTAATTTTCGCTGTTAGACGGGATTTTTATATCAATTGCCGAGATGATACGACTGCAATCACTGTCGGAAAACATTTTCTTTAATAATAGATGATGGACAAATTACATTTTCATATGTAATCGTGTGTTGAAATATATGCCTAGAAGTTGAAAGGAAATAAAACAGCATAGATTTGAAATGAAGCTTCTTGTATCGGCGTGTAAAAGGGTGATGAGAAATCCTCTCTGTTGTAATAATTCAAGGTGGTGCAAGCAGTGTTTAGCCTGTCTCAGGGAAGGGCCCTGGGGTTGCTAGTGCATTACGCGATTGTCGGGAAGGGCGTATTTTAAACCGCTAGTTTAGGCTTTTGGAATCGCAGAGCAGTAGCGTCGGCGAGGAAACGGTGCTAAAAATGAAATAGATGCACTCATGCTACGTAGAGTTTTCAGTGTTCTGCGCAGTTGTATTTTTTGGTTCATGGAAGATAAGGGTAAACTCTCCCTTTGCCTTCTTATGTGCTCTCTAGGAAGCTACTTTATAAGACCACAGGATATTTCGCACCCAGGAAACGTAAATGCATACATTTCGCTGCACGAGAGAACCACCATATGGCTCAGGCATCCACTCCTCGCCACCTGCGGCGTTTAGCGCGGTGTATTAAGGCGGATCGTGAGAAAGTTGGCGAAATTGGTAACACGAAGGCATCGTGTTTCCATATAACCGAATATATATTCGACACCGCCTTTCAAAGCGGAAATTCAAGAACGGCGGATGGAACAATGTTTTTAAGAGAGTACATTCACGACCAAGGTGGTCGTTTTTAGCGCTTGTGAAATGTAGTCATATGACTATGTTACATTGCACTGAATTTTTACGTTTATTCCTCTAGAGAGCTTTAAAATCATATTAACTCATTTTTTCAATATTCTAACTTAATTGTGTAAATTTATTTAGCATTCCCTGGATAAAAACAATAGTTTGAAATGTCAAATATTCTAATCCTAGGGACTGTCATGGTTTTGATATTGGGTTATGTTTTACCACCGGAAACTTACGGCTTGAAATTATTGCATGTATTTTTGGTTGTTTCAACTTTCTTAATAAAAGTCTCTTCTCGTAATTTTCAAAAATTTAGTTTAAAATTTCTTAATGTCTTTTGACATTATGATAATATTCCAAATAATATACTTGTGTGTGTATGTGTGTGTATATATATATATATATATATATATATATATATATATATATATATATATATATATGTTGTGTGTGCCCATATCTTTAGTATTAAGAGTCCAAAGTTTAACAGTAACTCTAAACTAGTCTTATATGCTGAATGAAATCTCCTTCCTTATTGTACTCTGTCGAGAAATAACCTCAATGCTATAAATATTTCCCCTTTTACTTAGTGTAACTGTTTCTCTAGTATTATTAATATTTTCACTGTAGCTTGAAAACCATATCCATTCTCATAACCTCCATGCTAAAACATTAATACTTTTCTGATATGATTATGTTCTAATATTGTTTTAATAATAACTCTTAACTTATAGCCATCCCTCTTCTCCTACTACATTGCAGATGCTGTAATGACACGGGGCCTAACTGACTAACCAACTTTTTGTTTTTTTGTATCATCTTTGTGTTTCGCTTTCTGTGGAAGTACGGTGGTGTTTGGTGCCAGCACGTGAAGTGAAGTGGTCCTGAAAGATTCCCGTTTGCTGACAAAAATATCATAATTAGGAGGATATGAACAAGGGGCATAAAAACAGTTCACGGTTTTAGAAGTTCCTTTTTACATTTTCTAAGCTGAGAAATATTACCCAAAACAAATTTTTAAAGACTCTTACACTTTTTTAATTTAATCACTTTCATCGCGGAACAATCGTTGAAAGCATTTGATTGATTCAGCCTATCAAGAAAAGACCATAATTGTGAATACGTAAATGAAACGAGTCCACTTGTCCGTGGTGGCGATTTTCCCTTCTTTGACGGAACTCCGCCGTTTTCGAAAATAATTCTCCTTTCCGAAGAGTTCAGGGAGATGATAACGGAGAGCATAAAACGAATTTTTTATACAAATGTTGTTTGCATCCTTCATTATCGAAAATGAAACACAATAAGAAACGTTCAAATATTCACTAGCACTGTTTCAAAAATATTAATGCAAACAACGCATTTTCGTCAGTCATTCCCTTAGTCCTAATCATTCCCTTGATATCAGTCTCTTCTAGTTGTGTCATAAAATCATTCGGAATGGAATATTAGCCGGTATCGAGGACACCTCTGTCCTTTTGGAAACAATGACCAAGTCGTCATGACGCGCTGAATGTGGTCAAAGCATTTGGAAGCGAGGCGTTAACAGAAAAGCCATTCTCTCTCACGCCATATCGAAAACGAACGTTTCACTCGCCCCGATGATGTCTCCTCCGGGAACTCACTTGACTTCCTGGGTTGCCGCTCGCCGAGCGGCGAGACCGCGAGGGCACGCCGCCCATCCTCTCCATGCACCCTCCATCGAGCCATGGGAGTAGTTGTGGTCAAAGCAATGATCAACTCCTCCAAGTTAGATTCACCGAAGGACGGTTATGGGGGTGGCCGGGGAATGGGGACGGCTCAGTACGGCAGCTACGACTGGTACGCCTCCGCCGTACCGGGCGGGGGCATACCGGTCCGGGAGTCGGGGGTGGGGGCGGAGAAAGAGGCCATCGGCCCGTCCCTCTGCCCCCCAGCGTGCTGTGCGTCGTTGATCTTCGGCAACGGCAGCACGGGCGCCGCGGCCTCCGTGCAGGACGACGATGGGGGATTCGCACCTGCGCCGACCGCCTATCACCACCACCATCAGCTGCACCAACACCACGCGCAGCAACAGCAGCTCCAGGCGGCGACGGAAGTGCGTCTGGACGGGAACGGTGGGACAGGCTACGAGTGTCGGTGCTGCTGTCTGGGTGTCCCCGCGTCAGAGGAAGTGGGGGACGGGGAGGTCAATGGGTGCTGCAGGGGGAGGAGGAGGGGTGGGGGTGTTGTGACGTCAGTACCGGGAGGAGAGGAGGACCAGTGCTGTGCCGCTTGGTGTCGCCCCACAATACTCCTTCTCCTGCTGGTGCTTCTTGTCGTGGTTTTCGTCCTCATCTCTAGCATCCTGCTGTACTTCAACTGTACGTTACGTTCATCATCCTTGGAAGAACTCTATGGTGTTTACCGTTTTAGTGGGAAACTATTTTCAATTTTTATGTTCTAAGTCAGGAAACGCACATCCTTTTTATCTATATATATTTTTTTAATCACCTAACAGTTTTTTTAGACGGAGGCAGTATAAAGAGAGAGGAGAAATTTGCATGGGTTGCCTCTGCATTGTCATCCGTCTCGTAATGACGAGTAAATTATTGCACAAAGAGTACCATTGAAGCGCACTTGCAAGAGTAAATAATTGATTGCATAAGGCTCTTTGCAATGAAAAATTGCACAAATTAATTATCAATTGCACTTTATCTAGATCAGACAACCAAATGCAACCTTTTGGTCATGTTAGTATCCTTTACATTGAGCTATGAACAGTGGAAATTGCAAAATTTGGAATCTTGGAAAAGCACATTTTAAAATTATGAAGCACTTATTTTGATTGCACATCCAGATTTGTATTGCTACATTAATACGAATCTGAAGCTAAATTCGCGTACTTGCAACCTTTCGGCTGAAATTTAAGGAACGTTAAAAAGAAATTGCAACGAAGATAATGACAATTGAAAATAGTAAATGAGTAACTGAATGTTTGATGTCGTGTTTTTTAGCTGATTTTCCTTTAATTTTGGAATGACCGTTTTTTTTCTTTTTTAATGCCTGCTCTCTGCGATTAGCTAGTCAATACATTAATTATAATTAAACTACTAATTAGACCATATTTTGTCTCAAGTTTTTCCTTCGGAGAAGCCCAACATCTCTTTCTCCCAAGCTAAATAATAATTTCCTCTGTTTTCGAATGCTTTCCGTTGGCTTCCTTCCCACGCCAATTGTATCCCCATCGCAATATAATGCTTTGTGAAAAGTTACTTTGAAAAAGAATTTCTATTAATATGACATTATTTTGGGACAATATTTATCATAATAAGCAAAACTAATCACCTTTTACATTGAAAAGTCTTAAAGGCCTCATTTTTTAAAATTAGCACACCTGCCTACATTTTCAATTATTAGAAAGCAAATGGTATTATTTCAAATTCAAAATTATTCTGAAAATAACTCTTTGTAAAATATGACGGAAAAAAAATGCTCAAGTTGCCCATATTTGACTTATGGTTGGTAGTTGAAAATGAAAATTTCGGAAATTTAATTTATCTTTGGCACAATTTTATTATTATTAATAAAGAACTGTCTTCCAGTGCGAAAAAGATATAATACCTGTACTCTAAATGTGGTTATTCAACAACGTAACTAGGAAACTTAAAAAAAATTTAGGTAACACTTGTAACTTGATAAATTTAGGATGGAGTAATCTGATCATTAATTCGTCACATTGAATAATTTTCTAAATGTTATTATTAAAAAAAATTGTCTTTACAATTGAAAACTCTTGAAACACCTAAACTATCCTCTCCTTAGAGAAAAACTGGGCAAGTGCTGTCTCCCAATCCTACACCCTGTGACCTGACAAACAAAGGCTTGTTATCAAATCCTGCTAATGCAATGTACCTTTAAGGGCACTTTTTTATTTAAATATTAGAAGTTTTTTTTACCTTTTATGCATGTATATAGTGTGATTGCTATTTTTGAGACTTAATTAACTAATTAGAATTCGGAAATATTTAGAAATTAGTAGTCATAAGTTTACGTTCGAGTCGTGCATGCTTTCGCATTCACGTTTTGTAAAAGAAAAACTACTTTAATTCTCGTGCCATCTTGAAAACAATTGTGTAGTTAATATTGCTCTTTAAATCCGAAATGTTCAATTTCGGTGTTAGCCAAGTTAATTTAACAATATTTACATAAATTAATTGTTTGACTGAATGGTAAATTTTTAGAAAATACTAATTTTGTTATCTTGTTGATTAATTTTTACATTTATTTGTTAGAGTAAAAGATAATTAATATTCCAATTTAAATGTGTCGTCTTCTGCTTCTTTTATAACATTGGTTCATTTTTTTTATTTTAGAAATTCTTTAAAAAATTAGGCCCGGTAGGGAGTATTCTATTTTTATTAATTTCTGTATCATTTTTTGCAACGAACGTTTGACTTTTTTTTATCTATTTAATGCAGTCGTGTGATTTCACCTAATTGTTTACTTCTCCTTCCTTTCCAGATATGACATACAAGCCTAGGTCTGCAATCATGGAAGGTAAGTTACCAGTGTATAGAGCTCGACAGTTTCTGTACATTTATATCTAATATTGTATCTCGTACTGTTTCCATAATCTTAATTAAACGTAATATTCGTCATTCATCGGTGATTACCGGAAAAAAAGTTAATTTCTTCTTCCATTTTTGTCTCGACAAATATTGATTTCCATATTATTGTTATTTTAGCTTCTTCCCTGTCCTAGTTCACACACTATTTGAAGTCTTATGGTAATTGGTTGTTCCACACATTGAGCTGATGATATCTTGTGATGGCTTTCTTAGCGCTTCCCGATCGACAACGCCCCAGTAACAATTGGTTTACTTAAAAAAAGAGAACAAAATTTTGATTTTATTGAAGATGAAATCTCCTTAAATGATTTTCCCCAAGTCAACACCTCGCCATATCCCTTTCTCAATCTCGAAACCGGTGGATTCACCTCATTTTATTAAAATTCAAAGATATATTTTCGCAAAAATTCTAAGGGGGTACTTGATTTATAGCGTACTTTTTAAAAAGACGAATTTTGAATCTTTGTGGAATATTCTCATTCAGTTAAGATATTAGAAAACTTCACTCAACTATAAAAAGGAATTTAACAGTGTTTGAAAGAAATCAATATTCATTTCATATTTCAATATGATTTCATTAAAATTAATCAGAGGTTTGCATTTTAATTATTATTTTGATTACTTAACACTTAATCTTAAATAATACAGTTATTTTCTGTTTATTTAGTTAATAGCAGTTTATTGTTTTCATATTAATATTTACGTAATCAGTTAAAGGCTGAAATATTTGTTCGTTTACTTTTGGAACGTCGCCAAACGTAGTCGACTAATTGGGGCATTTTTCCCTCCACGACGGTAGTTCTGAGAGTATTAAGACTTTAAAAATTAATATACCCCATATTATCGAGAGGGAACTATATTTTTTTCAATAAAAAGAAAATATAATGATTATCTGTTAATCATTAGGTAGACATTTGGATATTTAACTATTCCATGACGTTTTAAGTAAGTTTCCTTACTGAATTTAGTGCATTTATTTCGGTAAATTCCCAAGTTAAACATGATCTATTTAAGAAATAACTATGTAAAGTTTACTGTATAAGGTTGAGTAATTTAAACTTCCCGTACATGAAATTTGTTTGGGAGACTATTTGGTGAAATTATTGTTTTCGGGTATTCGACTTAGGCCATTATTGTCGCATCCTCTAAACACTGTTTGTGTAAGGTTGATGAGGTTAGAAGTTCACAATAGAAATATATATATATATATATATATATATATATATATATATATATATATATATATATGTACGTGCAATTAAAACTACACAAGGCTTCTAGTCTCGTATTATTTATATAAAAATATGATTAAGTCACCTTCAATAGTTATTAATATGCTTACTGTTAAGATAAACTAGGTGAAGGGCGATACTTTGACAGATGGTACCAGACTTGAATATTCTCTAACCATTTTGCGAAGTGGACACAAAGATGTTCCCGGGGGAATTCCTTGCTTCGCTTCAGCGCCCCAGCTATTATTTCTGGAGGGTAGGAATTTCAATCAACACGAAGGATTTGCATGTTGCGAGCCCGTCTTCGTGGAAATAGAGCGCAGGAAATTCAGACGTTAGCAAATCACTTTAAGATTTTGCCACGTGGGTGTGGGAAGATTGAGGATCCCAGCGGGGGCATGAGCAGGATTTGGGGAGGCAGGGAGGTAGCCGGGGTGGGGAAGAGATATGCATGAAGTCCGTGGTATGTGAGCGCGTGCACAGGGGCTTTTGTCCGATTTGGTGTGTCTGAAGGGGCCTGAGGGAGGGTGTTAGTAATGGAATCGGACGTGATATATGCATCGGCCTCGGCAACTCACAACGGGCGGACACTTGGATTGGTCTGCATGGAATCTTATCCTTAGGATGAGGTGCTGGAATGAGGTCGGAAAGGTATTCCCGGTTGGGAGCGCTGGGAGAGAGATGAATGAGGAGAGTGCAGACGTCGTAGTTAAGGGAAAAGAATGAACGATGAGGACCGACGTTTACCGAGGATTGGAGGCGTATTGGGAGAATAGAGACGGAAACCCGCCTCGGGATTATCAAAATGCTATGGCTCGAAAACATTTGTCCACCAAGGACGAGAATGCTGACGAGGAATGAAAGGAAATCTTATGAGAAAATTCCACTTCATTTAAGGCAGAGTGATATTTCATGTAAAGTTGCTTCCATAAAATTCCCCCGAGATAATTCCTGAGGCGCACCTGTCATTTTTTTTCGAGAGCCAAAACAATATCTAAGCGAAAATCTGCATTTGAAGACGCGAAATAAAGATGCATAACTCTGTAGTGCTAAGCTGTTGTGTCAATTGGGCTTTAGGGAAGCGCAACTAAACGGCAGACATAACATGCTAAAGGAATTCAGAAGGGAAGAATCCTCTTACGTAGCAAACAATATGTCTTGGGCAGGAACTCAAGCCTTGGCCATGTGGCCAGCAGACGAACGCTTCGCTCACTCGGTTCAAAATCACCATTACGCATGATTGCTCCTTTGCATACTATTTCTTGCGACATTTTATGAAACGACCTTACGTTCAGATATTTTTCAGAGGTCTTGTAAATCACCGAATTCCACTAAAATTCTAATTACGTTGTAATAAAACGAGTCTGTCTTATATTCCACCTTTTTTTTACTCCAAATAGGAAGGGGGAGATAGATCTTTAAATGTTATTGAGATCGGGCGACGTGATTAGGCAGTTTTATTTGAAATGGACACGCATTCAGTTTTTTTTAGGCGTTTGGCACGCAGTGGACGGAGGCAAAGTCCGAGATCGACTTCTGGCGTGCGTGTTAGAACGCTTCCCTCCAACCCCCACGTCGTCTCTACCACCTCCTCCACCCTACATGGCGTGTGCTTTCGCCGTTAATTACTCAACTCCTCGTCTTGCGTCTGTGAAGGGAGCGACGGCAAGCGAAGGAGCAGGAAGGCGGGACGGGAGAGGTTTTTGGTGGTCGGGGAGGGGATGGTCACTTGGACGGTAGCGTCTTCGCCCTCTGCAACTGAGAAAGAGGACCAAGATAGGAGGGGAAGACTTTTCCCGTAACGAAGGAAAGTTTGTGTGTGTTTGAGTATGTGGTAAGGGAAATGAAAGGGAGTGGAAACGAGACGGAGAACAAAGAGTGCGGGAACGAGAACGGCTGAGGATAAGTGAACGGAAAAATGAGAAACTGTACGTTGAAACGAAAAATGGGACGTCCGGGGGACCATGAAAAGAACGAGGAGTGGAATAGCATGAGAGGTGAAATTACAAGTACAAGACCGAGTAAAATTGAAGTAGCATGCCACATTGTTTTCTAAATCCTTTTCAAATATTCGGTGTACGTTTTAATAATTATATTTCTAACGTACGAGTTTTTGGAACGTCGTAAAAGAGAATAAAATGAAAAGCGTTATTACGCTACCGTCTGTGGGTGGTATAAACTTATAAGCACTTGCCGTAATTTAGTTCATTTCGAACACGCAACGATCAATCAAGCTAGCATCAAATTTTACTTTTGTGAACATTTCATCATTATAGCTGTTTTAATTTGGAGTTATTTTTATCATAACATAGACCTGAAAGCCTGTTTGGTGAGTTGTTTAATAATTATTGTGCAGGGATACACGAGTGATAGTTATATCTTCGTTCCTTTTATATCTCAAATAGTCTTTGATATCCCGGCGTAGAAAACCACATACGTGCATCGGATGACTCTCAAACATAAATTTCGTGGTTTTTTGTGTATTTTCATAGTTTGACCCTTTCATCTGAATGCTATAACATTGCAAATTCTACTGTGAAAATCAGATGATTTAAATTAAAATCCTAATGCAATACATTTTCTACAAATTATTCCAATCCAACAACTAAAATCACGTATTGCTTCTTGATGCCAACATTTAATGCCTGATATACGTATTTTAAGAATACGATGAAATAATATTTTATAAATAAATCTTCTTTAAACTGATTTGGGAAGGTTATAAATGTTTACTCCAAATTACAAGGTATTTTCACAGCATTTGATGGCCTATGTTTCAGTATAAAATGGATAAATATTTAAGCATAAATTACTCAAGAAAAGTTATAAACATTACTGCAGCAATATTTATGGTGGGGGGATTTTAATTTGTAAAAATGGTCTAGATATGTAGCAGTAGACATTTGCCGATGGATGTCGGTTCCTGTTGAATGTACTTCAAAGCCTTAAAAGTTAAATAAGAATCACTGCGAATCCCTTGATTGCTTAAAAATATTCTGTTTCTGTTGCAAATAGGGCGAAGGGAAAACAAAAATATCGCTATGTCATTGAATAGAGTATATGAAGATTTTGTGATGATATGATTTGTATTTTAGAATGCTGGAATAGGGTAATCTTTTTCCGAGGGAAATACCTCGGTATGAACACATGTAAATGTTGCTCTCATAGTGTGCTCCTTAATTACTCAACGGATATTGTTATTTTTCTTATGAGAGGAGAGAAAATAGGTACTTCAATCTTTTCCTTAAATTGAACACGAGATGAACCCCCTAACAGGAGTACTATTTACATAATCATATGCATGAGAAACGCTTTCATCCTGTCCTTCCTAATAGGACCCATTTCAAAGTGGAAAAATCTAAAAGAAATGGGAGTATCTCTAGGGGAAATTGGAATCTATGAAATTCGAGTGAAATAAATTCGAAAACTTTTGGAACTCCGTATTCATGCTTAGACTTTTTCTTGTACACCTCCTTTATATACCTATAAATATATTTATTTATATACATATTACATATAAATAACATACATATACATATTACATATAATTATTTATTACATATAAATATATTTATTTATATACATATTTGTGTATATATATATATATATATATATATATATATATATATTTATTTATTTATGTTTGTGTGTGTATTCGAACATATATAAATTTTTCCATGTACTTCTTTCTCATCTTACCCAAAAATATTCAGTCTGAATATCCAATTTTAAGTCATCCTCATGGGGTCGTGCACTGAGTTTTCAGAAACCTTGCGGGAATGGATAAAACTCTTCCGTGGGAGACCGTAAAACGGATCTGCCTAGTTAGTGCTCAACATCCGAATAAGGCTGTAAAATGACAAGACTCACGGTAGTCGACTTAAGCTATAGCTACCTATACGTGAGGCACTTTAAACGATGGAGAGTAGCTTAATTCAGAAAGAAAGAATACCAAGCTTATTGATTCTAGGAAAGAGTTTGCAAATTTAAAAAAAAAATATATATATATATATATATGTATATGTATATATACGTTAGGAATAAAAAGATGATGGTAGTAAAAATAAAATTTTATGGGTCACGTTAACATTTTCAAAATAAACTCGGATCATATTTCCGTCGTAAGATATAAGAGTGATTTGGAGAACAGTATAAACATACTTACTGTCATTGTTTTTTATGGAATTGGATGCAAGATGAGCAACACTTTATCCTTTGTTGCTTTATCATTAATAAACTCACAATTTATCAACATTCTCTACAAAAGACCTAACATGTGTGTTGGTTGTAAAATACAATCCTCTTCAGAAACTATCTAGTTTGCCGCCTTACTTCATAAATGAGTACTCGATTATTAATCAATTATTTGTTCAATTATTTCTCATCATGCGTAGATGCGTAATATGAATTGTTTGAAACTTTTCTTGTTAATTTGATTACACAATCGGAATCGATAATTTATCTGAGCTTTAATACTATTTTAATATTTTTTTGCTGCCAATCTTTTCAAAAAATGATAGTTTAAACATTAAAAATAATGAATAACAAAGTTAAAAATGAAGTTTTTATTTTATTGGAAAAATATAAATGTTGAAGAATGAGAGATTTATTTACCAAAGAAGTTCGCTGAAAAAGCCATCTGTTGGAGATCTTGTTTCAAGGTTCTCATTTTCGTAAAACCAATTCCGTTCTGACAAATTCAGGCAACGGAGAGAAATACTTTCGTTAATTTTAGAATTACTTGAATCTCAGAAGTAATGCCATAAGATATTTATAGATAATTTATGACACGCAATGAAAAGAGAAAAATATAATTTTTCAGCTTTTATCGATTTAAGTTACAGCTGCTCAACAGATCCTCTCTTTAAAGCACCAAAAGCCTCATCCCAATTGAAAATTGAGCACCGGGGCAACAAGAATGAAGAGCGCCTTTTTTTAGGCAAATGTGACACGCATTTCGCCTCCCCAACCCTTATTTATCCTCCCAAACGCCAGTGCATCTGTCGCACTGTTTGTCTCCCCTCTTCTTTCCCGCTTGATTTTTCCCGTCATCCCGGTAATGCCCGTAGTGTGTCGTCCCTTCACTCATACTCTATTTTGACCTTTTCTCTTCGTCTATTTCTCTTTTCGGGACTAGGTGGTTCTCGAGGTCGCGGGAGGGAGGGGAGCGACCTCTAGCGTATATTTGAGTTTCCCGGACGTACACTTTTATTGGTTCCCGGAGCAGGCCGATGAATAGCGACTATTTGTTTAGCCGGACAAATATCTTCCTCTCGGCCCTCCTCTTGACATCAGTCGCATTTTGACGAAACAATCGGCTGCGACGTGGCTTAATTACGAAAGGCGTTTTCCATTTTGCGTCCTTCCTTTTTCCCTTTCTCCGAGCTAGTGGAAAGTCATGCGAGTGGATGTGACTTGCGTAATGAAGTCGTATACTATTACTATGAAAATGGTTCTTGGGCAGTAAACAGTTTTTATTAACGTCACTTTTCATGATCTTCCTTCTAACGTGGAGGAATGCTTCCTGTTCCCCGTAGATCTCCACTGCTACCGGCGAAACAATGTTCACATGGCTTTTGTAAAACTTTTTTGCGAATTCGAAAGTGAATTGATATGAGCGTAAACATTCTAACAACTAAGAATAATTCGGTGAAAGTGACCTCTATCTTTATGACGACATTTAATTCAAAATCAAAGTCAATTTGCGTTTGAATAAGGATAATGATTTTCACTGTCTGCTTGCACTAAAAAAATAATTTATGTTGATAAGTAGGTATACCGAGGGATAAATGAATTATTTTCCAATTGATTCCTATTATCATATTTGGATATTTTCGCGTCTCTAAAATCTTTAGATTAATTATTTAAATTCACCGCATGACTTCAACTAACACACGAGGTCTCTTATGAAGATATCATGTTCTTTTGCCCACTGCTTATTTTGGAATATGACTTGCTCCACTACTCTATCAGTTGAATCATCATTGCTAGTTGTTGCAGGTAAACTGGCTCATGTTTGTTTGTTGATATTCCCCATAGGGCCGCCTGCCTATCCTCTCAGCAAACATAAAATCAGGGCGAGGGTTTGATTGGTAGCATTAGATCATAACAACTCTCAGCAGAATGAAGTTTGTCCCAGATCGCATTAAGTATTTTCCAGCAAATTGCGATTTGATCAATTTTCTCAGGAAAAATACAATGAGAAGGATTAAATAATGAAAATGGAGGGTAAAACAGAGATGTACTTGGTGAGAATTTGTAAGGAGTGAAACGAGAGACGCTTTTCTTCTCAGCGCCTTCGTAGAGGAAAGCTTACATAAGGACCAACTGATATGTAATACTTCTTATCTTAAAATAAATGGAGTTGAACTACAACAGGAATTAAATGAATGGTGAAACTGTGCAAGGAGAGCAGTCGGCCCTGGATATATGGGATGATAGGACAGAAGGAGCTAAAATTAAGTTTTGAATTATACGGGTTTGCTCATAATATCTCCTGGTATTTAGAATAGCTATGTTGTCATGGCAGTTAATGAAATGAAGGAATTGTTAAAAGTTTGTGTACGAATACACGGGGAAGTATAAGTAATACGATAAGTATAGCTTGAAGTGAGGAGAGAATACATGATAAACGCCACCGACCGGCATGGAGAGGGGTATGGAAACAGACGAGTATAAACTCAAGTGAATAAAAAAGAAAATTAGGTTTAATGTTTTCGGTTCAAATGAGGAAAATAAGCTTAAAATAAGGTGATGTGACATTTGAAAGGAATTTGCCATTTAGGAAGGAGGACCATTAGTGAAGAAGATTCAAGATGATTTCCATTTCATTGAAAGCATGGACGGTTGCGCAACTTGTGTTCCAGAAGAGCGATGGAATAAATAGGATGGACAACGTACCAGTTAACGATGCACTTCGAAAAGTGGGCGAAGAGAAAAGTCTTTGGAGCACGCAAACAAAATAAGGGGAGAGAGGAAATTAATTGGACATATAGCACAATACTTTAGCGAATGCATAAGTTGAATGTGACCTTGATGGAAAGAATTTATAAGGATGGCAGAGAATTAATTTCAAGAACAGGTAATTGCAGAGGTCATGAAAAGGCACTATAAAGTAATAAAAAGATTTTCATGTAGAAGGGTAGCATGAAATCTACAAAAAACATTCTTCAGATTGATTCTTTGTGATGAATATGAGGGAAAATTGAAGATTCAGCGGGTGAACTTTCAAAGCATAATTTTTAATTCGACATATTAGTTGATGTATAACGTCATAGATAGTGAGATAATTCATTTTTAGTAGTCCTTACAAACCAATGGATTTGAATTGTTCCCAATAATTATTGGCACCACATAAAAAGAGACGTTTCAGGCGTGATATGGTGGAATATCATGATTAATTAAAATTGGCAATTTTCCAAAAAATAAAATTTTTAATACGACCGGTTTCGATGTAACTGCATCATCTTCTGGTGTGAATTAATAAATATTATGCATATAAATAATTAATAAATATTGGCACCACTTTCTTGTTTCGTTTTTTCCTTAAGTATTTTGTACAGTAGTAATAAAAAAATGAAATAGGATAAACGAATTTAAATCATATAACGTAAATTAATTAAAAAAAGTTATTTTTGGTAATTTAGACAAGTTATAATGACTTCCAACAGTTAATTCTGAATGAAAAATGTAATTAAAGCTAATTTTTTATACATCCCGATATTAATCATTTCTTAACTCTTAACACCCTCCTCACACGTTATGAAAGTCATAATACTCAACGTATTAAATCAACAATGTATAAACTTAATAAAAACATTTTGTCGCAACGGATATTTAATTTTCCCATGCCCCATGATGAAAGTTAAAAATCATCATTGAGTTTTCCAGTAAATATATCCTTACCAATAATGCAATAATTCATAAGAGTAAAATTCACTCGCCTTGACCAGGATTCGAACCCGTATCCCTCGTTGGCTGATATAGCTAACCGATAATGTTCAATTTTACCTTAATGTTTGTTAAATCCGTGCAAAATATTTTTTGTTTTGAATTGAAGTAGTCGTAGACAAGATCAGAGAGATGAAAAGCTTTCTGAAACTCCCAGTGAGATGTGTTAAATTTTTTGTAAAAATTTAGATAAAATACCTGAGTATGTTCTTGACTGTAATGCTATAATACAGCTACGTGTTTCACTCCACTTTCATTATTTTGTTCCTAGGTACTGTTAAGATTACTTAATCGGATCCAGTGTATGTGAAGTTATGATGTTGCACTTATCTCATTATGAGCGTATCTAATTTGACTAGGATACGTATGGAAATGCAGATTTTTCAGAGAAAAATTGAAAAATTCGTTTGGGATAATGTGCATTTTAATTAGGGGATAACTCCGTTAAAAATACTGTCGCGGTATCTTCTACGGTTCTTTGAATTAGTATGTTACTGAAAAGGGTGAAATGAGGGCATTAAATATAATATAAATTATCCAACATGTTAGTAGAACTTCACATTGTGCTTCGAGGATTTGCTAGCATAAATATATTTTAGTGGTTAAATAACATACCTTTGTCACCATTTGATTTACGTTAACTGATGAGTTTTATGAATCATAAATAGCACTATCTCCGGCATATAGTAAAGTCGCTTTCTGCCATACTAGGTTTATTTTCAATTATTGGGTCCTCTAGTAGTGTGCATTTACGAGGAGTGTGCACTTTAACAAAACATTCAGTTTTTTTTTATTATTGGTCAGGTACCTTCTGGACACATGGCTATAGCTATTCTTCCTATTGTTATAATCTTTGTGGGGGATGCTATAGTTTGTTTTTTAAATAGGTGTCTATGTAACAAATGCAAATGCTTTAGGAAGAAATTCGTCATTTACTAAATACGTATAGCGCTTTTAACTATCACACTAAGTAAATTTCGGATGGAAAGACATTACGTGAGAAAATATGAGAATGGGTTCCATCTCTGAAAAAAATAGTGCATAAAAGTAGAGCCAAAAAGTGGCCGCGTGTACTTGCTCAAAATACTGAAGACGGAGAAGTAACCGAGAGACTGAGTCATTAAGGTACGTCGTATCCCACGCTCGCGGAAGAAAAACAGAACAAACTAATTTTCCTCATCTTTGGAAAAAAAATAGATGTGGAAGGGAAGGCACCATCGCGGGATGCCCGTCATTTTTTTCCCCGGGATCCACTCACGGGGGCAACGACTCAAGGCATTGTTCCTCGCGGGCAATTCCGCCTCCTCCGCCCCCCGCAACCCAGCCGACACCTTTTTCTCGCCCATCTGCGGGGTAAGGGGGCGAGAGTAAGGAGAGGGACTCGGAGGGAGGTGGACATTACGTGGTCGTAGTGCAGTCGGTTGTTGATGGGCATCCACTGGCGGAAGACGGGGTGTGCGAAGGATGGGAAGACACGGAGAGGGGGGGCACTTTACGTGCGGCAAACGCTCTGTGCCTGCGGGAAGGCAGGTGGAGAGGGGAAGGGTCGAAATGAATACAGCCGGAGAGCGCATGGCACATTTTCCCTTTCGAGCGGCGGCGTTACGTAGGCCGGGGCACTCCACGCGCGGCGAGAGAGATAATCTGGGGTGGAATGAGGAAAATAAAGGCAGAGATGAGAGGTTACCTTCGGCGGCGCTGGGTTGATAGGTGAGGAGTTGTTGTGTAGGTGGGGGAGGGAATAGTGTGAGGTGGAGGGGAGGGAGATGGAGGGATAGGGTGGGGGGAGTCGTGCGACGTGATGGAGTGTCGGCGGGAGAGAGTGGTGGCCTCAATGAGAAGGAAGGCGAGGGTGGGAGTGGTGGTGGGTGGGTGCGGGGTTGAGTGACTGAGGAAGATGGCGGGATAAGCCACGGAAGTATGCGGTGAAATAGATAAGGTCACGAATGTGTCCGATTTGAATTGCAAGGAATGTTATAAAGACTAGATTTGGAAGTCCTATCTCTGGAGCGAGTCGAATGATTTAAGGTTGTTCTTTTCGATGACCCAAATAGGTCAAGCATATTATATGCCTTGTAAAGGAATTTTTTTTGTTTAATCATTGGCTAAAAATTTGAATCCGAGCTCATTCATCTGTCTTTTCAATAAATACCAATTTTTCATTTACTGTAATTAAAGCCGGCTACAAATTGTTTTTTGTTTAATAACAACAAGTACCAGCTAAAAAAATTTGATATAATTTCTGTTCTCATTTATTCTTTGCTCAGCATTCGCATTAAGCGTGACATTTATGGATATAGCCTACACATAGTCTTTCAAAAGTATTTTACTATAATCTCATAATGTAATTACTCCGCACTTGTGCATAATGCTCCTGGACACCTGCTCTATCATTTTATCCAAATCCGGTAATGTTTTGTTCTGATTCTCTGGCTAAGACTTGTACAAGGTTATATATGGATTCATATTACTCCGTTTGAATTACTTTAGAAACATTGTATCATTAGCTAATGTAGAATGACCTAATTAAACTAGAGTTGATGTTATTAAATCAGCAGTTCAATGTAAATTAACATTGGCTATGGTGTTGCCTTTTGTGTTAGATTTTATATGCTCATACTGTCGATTTATTTAATTACAAATGATTAATTCATTATTCTTCCCTAATGAATTCTATAATATTACTCATACATCCGAATAATTACTGCTCCCACAAACTGGTTGTACAGTAGGAAAATTGTATTGGATAATATTTCGTAATAATTGCATTATACACGTACATCAGGAAAAACGAAACAGCACGTATTACTTTCATCCCATTCTTTTCGATCAGGCCTCTAAATTAGTTTGGATGATATGGTTACATATTTCATAGCTAGATATGACTTTTGGCGTTGAGAATAAGCAACTATGAATGTTATTTAAAGCTCTAAAACAAATTAAGATTGTAACTGGTGCAACATCCTCCAATTCCACTGAAACTTTGAAATATTATGTATGAAAATCTTTGCAAATTATCGTTAATCGTTTGAAATAGATTCTGTTCGTTAACAGTTAAAACATATCTCACCTTTATGACATTTTTTGAAATAATTTTAAAACCTTTTTCAATAATTGATCAGTAATTAGTGCTCATTCATGCTGTCATCAAATGCGAGATGATGACTCGTGTGCTAGATGAAAGGGGATTTCATTGTTTAGAATTTATTACGAGGATTTATTTGAAAATTAATTTTATTAATACATTACCATGCAATTAAATTTACAACCAAGCAACTCAGTGATCGAAAGTAATTTACACCTTTATTATTTTGTACACTTTATTTATTACCAAACCACTTTATGTATCCCTATTATTTTAAAATATTAGTAATTTGTTTGATGTAGACGTGGATGACAACACACACTTTATCAATAATGTTGAATGTCTTGAACATTATAATTCTGATTAATATTTAAGTTCACTTTTTTACTTAACACATTTTTTGACACAGACAAAAGTACAAGTAATGGAATTAGAAAAAGGTTTTAAAGTTTTTACATGTTTCTATGGAGATTACAAGCACCACACTAATCTTAAAAATTTCATATGTAATATTTCAGTAATTTATTGGTGAAGAACTTAGAGGTATATTGTTGGTTGTTCCTTTCAAAGGCTCTATTACTATGTCTCGGAATTTATTTCACATATTAAAATTATTCTCTCTAACATGCTAAATGAACAGATATGAGATGTTGACGTTACCTGGTCACCTATGGAAGATATATAAACGTTTATCTCTGAGTTTCAATTTTATACATTGATTTTTCTTTCGTGCACTTCTGAGACTACTGCTGTGAACCAAATTTACCAGCTTTAATTTATGCCATTTATTATTTAATTTTATTCTCAAACATTGTCATTGGTTGAATACTTTGATTAATTTAATTTTCAAAGGGCTACAGCAATTATTTATGAAGTACATCAAACAATCAGCTAGTGTGCAACTCATGGCCCGTATTCATCCAGACCATTTAGAGAATTCAAAACAACCAGAGAAAAACTCGCATAAATTATTAGGCAACCTACTGGTTAAGGTTGGTTTTTAGATGGACACAACTATCAATATAAACATTTTGTAACTCCAGAAAAAACCCAATCCAGCAACCTACTCTACATAAGGTCTCTCTTCATCTCTGTGTACTTCTTTCCTCCCATCATCCCATCCAACATCCCTATTCTGTTCCTGCCCTTTCCTCGTTTGCCTAACACTCTCCCCTCTAATACCCTCTTCAACATCCCACTTCTGCTCAATACGCCTTTCATTCAAATTTCCTGCCTCCATAGGATTTCTCTCAACAAACCCCTCTCCTCACCCACCATCTCCAGCACTTCCTCATTTGTTTTCCTTTCGGTCCATTTCACATTCTCCAGTCTTCTCCACACCCACATTTCAAAAGCCTCCAATCTACGTCTATCCTCCTGCTTCAGCGACTACGTTTCCGCGCCCTACCCTCCATATCAGAGTTTTTACGAGTCTTGTCTTAACATCCCTACTCAACATACCCGTTATCAACTCCCTCCTACTTGTGAAAGTCTCTTTGCCTAGCGCACTTCTTCTCCTTACGTCCCTACTACTTTGAACGTGTTGGTCCAAAACAATTCCAAGATACGTAAACTGTTCTACTTGCTCTATTCTTTCCCCTCCTATTTTAATGTTTAGCTTAGCCTTTTTCTTTCTGGAAAATCTCATAACCTTTTTTTTTATTAATATTGATTCTCATACCATATTTATCGCACTGAACCTCCAATTCACTCAGCAATGCTTGCAACCCCTTGGCTGACTGAGCAACTAATGCTTGGTCATCAGCAAACCTAACCGATTTTACGATTTCCCCTCCGACTTTCATTCCTACCTCCAGTTCTTCCCATGCCTCTTTAATCATTTCCTCCACATATACGTTGAAGAGCACCGGTGACAATGGGCAACCCTGCCTTACCCCTCTTCCTAACACTGCCCATCCGGACTCTCCGTTCCCCACTCGCACCTGAGCAGTCTGAGACATGTACAGGTTGCGGATCAGTCTCCTGTCCCTCCAATCCATTCCTATTTTCTGCAATACACGCATTAATTTTTCCCAATTCACTGTTTTTATTAATATTGATTCTCATACCATATCATTCGCACTGTATATATATATATATATATATATATATATATATATATATATATATATATACATGCGTGTATGTGTATGATATCAGAATTTTCATTACGCCGAAGAAGGTCGTTGTTCCACTACAATATTAAAATATAAAATTACAAGTGCTTATTTTTGTGTCTTATATGTGATCAGGTTAAAAGAGTTTTGTGTTGTAGATGTAGAAGTGGATGGAGAGGATATCATATGAGGACTTGGAATGAGGAGGGAGGAGATTATTGGTAGAAATTCATTGGGGTATAGTTTGAGGATGTAGAGAATTGTCATTGGGAGTGGAATGTTGAAGACTGTGATTGAGGGGAAAGCGTAATGCATGGGAGTAAGGACTAGGAACAATATTTGGAGGGTAAGAAGAGAGGATGAAAGGATGTGGAGTTGGAGAACGGTTATGGGCAGTGTAGAGGGTGATTATTTGCCTCAGCGGGGGGCTCTCGGAAATTTAGGGCCTGCTAATTTTGTCATTTAAAACCAAAATGAAATAGTAGACTACTGAATAATAAAAATAATGTACAAGTATATACACATACATAATAGCCAGAAAGGGCGTGTGGCGGTAGGTGTTAGGTCACCACCCATAAAATGGGACAAAGCCACGTGCAAAATTTATATATATATATATATATATATATATATATAATATCTATATATATATATATATATGTATATTATATATATTAATATATTATACATATATTATATATATTATATTTATATATATAATATTTATATTATATATATAAATATAATATATTTATATTTATATATGTTGAACAATCAATATGATGAATAATAATTTAAACGAAGAAGCAAGACAGCGCTTGTCAACAAAAACACAGAGAAACACGTACAAATGAGAAACGTATTCCAAATAGTCGTTAGTCAAACCATCTTTCTATGAGGAAAGAATATGTATATATAACATTTAGTGCATAGTAATCCCTGCATTTATATAAATTATCACATATAATGTATGTTAATTGCTCAAATAATGTATAAAAAGATATTTTTTTCCTCATGGCTTTTATTCCCATCACCCCTTGAACCCATTAAAGAGAGTTCTTCCGGGTAAAAGGGCGGCTAAGGGAAAAAGAAACCCTCCCCACTGCGAAGAATGCTGCTCCTCGTATTTTCACGCGTGCTTTTTCAAAGGCAGCTGCGGGAGAGAAAGAAAGAGGCAGTGCGGTGGGAAAAACGAGAGGGAGCAGGTCGTTTGGGGACGGGGCCGAAGGTTGGCAAGGACAAAAGGTTAAGAGGCAGGGCAAGAAGGGTGGAGGCCATGGGAGGATATAAACTGGGCGGGGGACCCGGCCGAAGGAGAAGGGCAAAGGGTTGCCGTGGTAAAGTAGTGGCGGAGTTGAAAAAGGAAGTGGGGTAAAAGGGATGTTCAACAATAGCAAGGTGGCATTACGAGAGGGCAAGGGCAAGGCCGTGTGAGTAAAGCAGGATGCTGCCGCTACACGGTGAAAAGCGTTAATTTTATGAGCCATAATGCCACACGTGTAAAATTGGCAGATAACTTCTAGAATGACCATGCGAAAGTAAACTCTATGATAGTTTGTTCACGAATTTCGATGTCGGGCTGTTATTTTTTTATTTTCGTGGGTCGCAATGAAATAATTACGAGTAATTTGTTGGTCGAGCCAACTCGTACTCAAGATCGTTTATGATTTAACGTTGTGCAGCATGTATGCGAACCGGTTCCGTTGCAGGCGATTCACACCACGATTATATTTCAATGTTGAAATTAATAAATCTATTTTTATATGAAATTTGATCGATTGCAATGGTATATCCGACATTTGACTCCAGTTTACCTAGGGAAGTAACCAGTTTGAAATTTAAAATTAATTTAATATTAATTTGGCGTCATAATTTCGAGATGTAATTCGGGTAATGTAGGGGATAAGTTGAAAGAATGAGACAGGAGAAGAAAGGGCGCGGTTTGGAAGGACTATTTCTTTTTGAAAGTCACCAATGGCTAAAAATGACCAATGTTGAGAGGCTAATTAATACTACTCATGGATTTCAAGTATAGCGCTTAATTCTGTAGTCCAGTAATCCTAGGTAAAAACGTAAAACTTAATGCTCTGGTCAACTTATTTATAGCAGTATCTTCCTCGGAATATATTTTACTTCCTCTTTATATAATTTATCATCTTTATAAAGTTGTTACGATCTTACAAATGGTGTATTTTTATTCATAATCAAAGTAAAAGAACTTGTATTTTAATATTATCAAATCATAATCGATTTATTCATGCTCAATATAACACGAATATTTAAAGTTACTGATTAGCTCAAACAACCGTTCACTTGCTTCTTTTCTGAGACGACCGTAATCATTAACTCAGCTCTCACGACAGGTCCGAAGGTAGGGGTGGCGATACCCTTTGGCGCATTGACTGCACGAGTGCACGTATCTTATCAGGCAGTCCAAGCTAATGCGGGTATTATGTACTGCGAGGAGCGTATGCAAGTATTTGTCACCTGGTTGAGCGACCCTTTTCGTGACCGCGTCGCGGGCTCGGGTGTAGTCCTCGCCGCACAAAATTCAAACCGCGGACCGTGCTTTCTCCGCCCTTCGGTGTAGAATGGATAAATTTTCATAATCAAAGGATCTCTGCGCCAAGCCTTAAGGGCGTTTGGAAGACGTCTGATGCCTGGATCCACGTAATACGCGCAGAATGGGAAGAAATAAGGGAGAGAGAGGCAGGTGGTGCGCTGCTGAGAGGGAGTCGGTCGGGAGTGGCAGGGTGGTTGTGGGGCTCGAAGAATAGTGGAAGGTGGTAGCTGGGCGAAGGCAAGAAAAGGGAAATTGCGGAAAGAGAGAAAGAGACGATTCGGAACGAAACAAACGGAAGGGTTTGTTGGGAGAAAGGAGAAGGATTTGAAGGGAAGGTGGGGAAGGTTGTGAAACTCGGTGACACATAAACGAGGGGAAATAGGAAAATGGATAAGATTTATATGAGACATCTCTCTATTGAAGTAGGGAGCTTAGGGAGTGCATATGCTCCCTGAGGTATCCATAACACCTTTCAACAAAGGAATAGTATAGTTTCGTCTGGTGGCGCAATCTACTCAAATAAAATGAACGATGACTTCAATTGAAGGATAGAAGGGCAAGTATTAAAAAAACATAGTCGCAATGAAGTAAATTTTATAACAGGCTTCTATTAGTGAATACCTTTGTTTTAAAGTTAAATTATTTTAGCAATGAAAAACTACTGATCATACGTTAAAGTATATTTGCCATCAATGAAAAATGTCTTTAATGTATTCCCGTAGCCAGTAACCCAATATAATTACCCTTTCACTGTAACTATACCAGTCATTAATTCGTTAGAAAATATGCTAATTTGTCATCTCTTTTGGGAAATAGCGCTTTATAAAATATACAAGTATAATATATCTTATACTCTTTTAAATCTTTAAATTATCCCGATAACTAAATGTAAACCCCTTAAATTCTATAGCTGTAAAAGTTATAGAAGGCACAGTAACTCTTTTAGTCATGAGGAATTTGTATTACCGTTACTGGTATCTTTAGGAGGTATCTCTTGTGAAATATACTACTAGGTAACGCATATAGATACTTTCTTAAGCCTTCAAAGGTAATTTCTACAACAAGATGGGCATCTTTGATGTAATAGAAGTCAAAATCCGTCCTAAGTTGAAGAACGAAAATTAGTTAGTTAGATAATGCAACAATTTCAGAGAGTAAAAATCATTCGCCTTGACCGGGATACGAACCCGGATCCCTCGATATCCGGCCGAGTGCTTTAACCATTTAAGCTACCGAGACGTCCTCTTACACTCTGAAATTTTGGGGGCTTTAAAGGAACAAGATGTTGTGACGAAATACCGTACATACAATGTCACAGGCATTCGTAGTCGTGCGCGAGGCGCCACTTAAGAAAGAGAGTACGAACACTTTAATTGTGAATTTAATACTTGTAGCTAGAAGAAATTTGTTTTAGAGAATAGGCACTCAGATCTACATCTACATAAATACCCTGCCAGCCGCCAAAAACGGTGTGTGGCAGGGGGTGTAGCACTATGAGGGAAGGGTAAGGGATGAGGGGGTTGGGGTTATCAAATAGGTGAGGAAAGGTGGAGGGAACCCGTAAGAAAAAAAGTAAAAAATGTATAATAATACAAGATAATATATAAATATATACATCTGTATTACAGATCAATATATATATATATATATATATATATATATATATATATATATATAAAGATACATAAAAATATATATACAGATAAAGGGCTCTAAAGATTTTCCAGCAGTTTAACTGTAAAAAACTTCAAATTCATTCAGTCTAATACCCTTTTTTATTCTGGCCACCACATGCGGTAAAGTGGTGATAGTCTCTCTGAAGGGCTAGGTTTATTATGCTCGCAAAGTAAAACTGTAGATTGATTCTTGGTTTATCTGTCAAATAATATTATGGTCTACTCCTTGCTCTCAACAAGCAATACCCTCTGTATTTGTTATCCTATGTGCTTTAACTGATTAGTTATAAGTCATAGAAATTAACTATAGAAGAATGGTTTGGTTTTTTAATTTTATAATGGCAAACCAATTTTAAATATCTGCAAGAGTTTTTAATGCATATTTCATTATTATATTTTTATTCACGTGTCAATTCTTGCTGTCCTCGAATATGCTAAGTATTTTCGTCTTGAAAATTATTGACATAATCTAATTCAAAGACGTTATTCCAAGCTTTTTCTTCTTCAAATTTTTATCTTTAGAATAAAATCTTATTTATTATATTCAATACCGTGTCTGTGAAATAATCCCTATGCGGAATCCGTTAATTTCTCTCTGGGACTATAACTGGGACGAGTGTTATTTCAACTGCATGAATCCAATTTCGTTGATTTAAGGAGTGGAATAACCAGTCAGAGTAACTAAAGGAGAAATTAATTTAGTGAATGCACGAAAAATAGAGATGGGAGTTTCCAGTATTGATGTAGCAGAGAATCAAAAGGGGAGAATTTCCTCAAAAGCCGATAAAACCTACATTGGTGTTTTTAACGGCTTTACGCCTCTACTATGTAGCCATTGACTAGACTTCATGCCTCAAACTTCAGGAAAATTTGCGGATCAAGTTTGGCCAACTCTTTAGGAACGAAATTTAAGAAAACCCAGTGGTGCGGAAAGCTTTACGCCACTTAACCATAACGTGATAAGTACGTTAGAGGGAAAATAAACTCGTTGACGGTGATGCAAAAGCTTTTCGAGGCCCACATTTGATTATAATTTGGTTAGAGGTAACACAAACTGGCTTTACACATAGAAATTTTGAGTTTGAATGCCCGTGTAGGCGGATTTACTCAAGATGGCAAAATCTCTTTAGTGAGATAAGAGCTTTTAGTGCATTTTCTTCCCTAAGTGAAGTATCTGAAGTAAGTATAGCTCCATTGCATTTTTATATTTCTGAATTAGATCAGTATACACGTATCTTTCTTCATGAAACTAAATAAAAATATATGACGGCCATTTGGCCCATGCCAAATAAATATTTTGATAGTACCCGAATTATTTTTGTGGAATACACATCTTCCATCACCAACACATCACAAAATATTATGAAGGAAAATAATTTTTCATCGCTTAATTGATATGGCAGCTCGACACATTTCATTTTTTTCTAACTACAATCCTAAAGCCTAAATAATTAAAATCGTGTTACAGTGCATCTTAAGTGCATTATGTCACGATACTTTTAAAATGCCTACTTTTCCACGCGTGCGAGACATGCTGCTAGTCAGGGAACAAAAAAGGCCTTAGATAAAGTAATGGCCATTCACTACGCTGCTTAGCCTAAAGAAATTGTTTTCCTAACGTTTTTGTAGGTAATCTTTATAATTTGATATTCTTCCTGAGAAATATTTTTTAAATAATGGGTCCCTTGGTTTTTACTACCTATCTCGATTTCTCTTCAGCCCTGGATATTTTGTAGGCGCAAATTATTATTTAAAGCCCCTATACTTAAGCCATGTAGAAGTGTTTATTCTTCACAAACCTCCGTGTAATGCTGACCAACTGACTTTAAATGGTGGGAGTGGATGGGGAGGGAGTGAATCTGAGAATTCATTTCCGAACCCAAGGATCCCCCCGCGCCCTAGTCGATCCAAAAGAGCTGGTCGAGCCCGTTCCTTACCACAAGGCCAATTCCTGGCGCACTGTGAAGGTGGGTGCAAAGGGCAGAATGGAACGAGGCAGATAAGGACGGGAGAAACTTCGGAGAGGGCCAGGTGGGGTCACAGGAGATATAAGAACGAAAAGGTCGTCTCGAGAATTTCTATGGGTTTTTTTTTTATTCCGTGGGGGAAGAAAAATAATCGGTGGCGCGTGTATACGCCAGGGAGGCTTAAGGAAGCTGCCCAGACAAAAGCTCTAAAGGTCTTTTTTTTGTTGAAAGGGAAGGGTTTTTTTTGTCACAAAGAAGGCGGAGGGATCCAAACTGTTAAGCAAGTCCCATTATATGAAGGGATAAGGGAAAGAAGGAAAGGATGATGCTGTGATCGCCACTACCTGTTTTTGATTTTTTCTTTCTTAGAAATTTTTTCGAAACTACCTCCAGCAATTAATGCTTATCAGGATAAATTGGGAGCTACTCTTTGCTTAAGACGCCATCATGTCCAAGCATTATCGCCGTATACTCTTTATTTTGGATCGCTTTTTTCACGTCACTTGATTTAAAACACCAGCTCAGGTATCGTAAAACGTGAAATATCCACAGTTTTCAAATCAGACGGTGTTTTCTAACTTTCAAGTTAAGTTATAAAACAAATTATTTTGTTTATGCCTCATAAAAATGGCCAATAATTTTATTCACTCGGAATTAGATGGCGGAAATAATAGGAAACTATTCTAGCTATATGGTCTGTTACGTTCATGGCTTATTAATTCCGATGAATCTTTCAATCTATTTTTATTTTTGTTGGATGGTCATAACCATTTAGGGACATTGCCACCTATGAACGTTCAATCGATAGGTAAACCTATTAGTGCAGTCTCATTATTTGTGACATTCTTTGCTTTCTGGAAGAAGGAGAATCTTTTGTGAAAAATATCGCTTGATAAAATTGAAAATAATTCGAGCATAATAACTCCTCGTTTAATCCTTTCAAGAAATAAATTAATTTAAACTCGGGTAAAATATGGTAAGAATATACAGTTTGTATAAAAGATCATCTTAACAGGAAATTTAGAAAAATTAAACATTAACTTTTCATATATTTTAGAGAAAGACCCAATGAAAACTCGCTCTCCTAGAAATAGCAGAAAAGACTCAACCAAAATAATATTTTTCTTGTGAATAGTTGCAAGTCATACAATTGGTTTCGTTCAGCTCTCGGCTCGAATTTCCTGTAAGTTAATTTTCTTTCTAGTTATTTAGTTCCGCGATTATTATTATGTGATCACTGATTTTTATTGAGAATAGTCTTATATTTTTCTCTCGTCCAGTTTACTTTCCAGTATCATTTTAGCAGTTTCTTCTGTCATATATTTTTGATGAGTTCATTTCTTAATTAATTCTTTACTAAAGGTTATAGTAGTGTGACATTTTAAGGCTAAGTCTTAAAGAGTAAGATATATAATAAGTAAACATATTTGTTTTGGTTATCTTAACCCATACAAGATTGTGAACACTTCAAAATTCTTGAACTTTTCCTTACTTGAACGTTTTCTTCTTGGGAGCCACTATCAAGATTACCGTACGTGCGTCTGAAATGAACGTCTCCTGTCAAGACTTTATCGGACCGCCTCACAGTTGCACATTTCAGACGATATCATAGATTGCCGACGTTCCTCTTGATCAACAGTGTGTGGACAACTCGTAATTCATTTCATTAAACAAATTGATTTTATGGTGAGAACGGAAACTTTTTACGAAGTCCTTTGACCTCTGTGAATCAGCTATTCGTGGAATAAAATGTACTTCAGAGACCGAGTAGAATATGAGTTTCTCGGTGACCAACTCAAGGGCTGGGGGCGAAGAGAATAATATTGCCGTTCTTCCTGCGTGGTCGAAGTGGGCGGGTGGCATAAGGGAGCTGCTTAAAATGCAACGAGCGATTACCATCCCGGGCTCGTCAACGCCGAAAATGAAAAAACAAGGGAGAGGAGGTAGGCCAAGGAGGGAGATCTCATTCTGGCTCCGTCACGTGACCGGGCATTTTGCATCATCCTCCGACGCCTTAAAAACACGCCCGCGGGACGAGTTAAAGAACTCGATTGGAGTGCAGCAAAAAATGGGGGGCATTGCAGGAACTGGAATTTCCTGAGATGAAAAGAAAATTTATGAAAAATATTTGTCTGGAAATTTGCTTCTCCTTCGTATTCATCCAAATGTTTCCGAGCGTGTATGTGTGTGTGTGTGTGCGTATATATATATATATATATATATATATATATATATATATATATATATATATATATATATGCGGGTCGCGGTGGTCTAGCGGGTAGAGCGTTGGACTGCTGACCAGAAGGTCCCGGGTTCGATTCCCGGGCAAGGCACTTTGGGCACCTGCAGCTCCACCCAAGCTAGTTGATTTTTCGGGTACCAGGTCTTCCTGGGAAACCATAACCGGCACAGGGAAAGGAACTGGCCCCCCTACCCTGATGTGTGAATATTCACACGCCGTTGGGCTTGGTACATAGGTGAGCTCTACCATCACCTACTAAACCGACCTTCGGGTTGATTACTGTGTGTATATATATATATATATATATATATAAATTCACATAGAAATAGATATAAGTAAAAGGGATAGGAACGAATTGAAAGTCGAAAGATTCGTGTTCAAATCCCGGTCAAGGAAATGTTTTTGCACTTGCGATCTGCTCGATTTCACCTTCCCCAGCTCCATTGCGTTCATCTTTAAATGTGTTCCTGTCCCCTTTCCTTATTTATATTTCCATCGGAATGAGATTATGTATAAGGCGATAATAATTGAAACACGAAAATCCACCTTTCTGGCGGATCCGGATTTTCGCGTTTCATTGTTTATACTAACTAGTATTTGTAACTATACTAGTATTTGTAATATGTATATATATATACACATATGCAAGGGAGTAGTTAAGCTCAGTTAAGCGGTCATTAGATGTAGTTCCGGGGAAAGAAGTGAGATGAGGATGGTCAAGTTTGGATGAAGGAGAAATGAAGAGAGCTGGAATAGATTTGGAAGAAGGCAAGTTAACAGGCAACGTTATTAATGACATGGAAATGCTTAGATCTAAAAAAACCATTAATTTTTAATATCTTAATTCCAAATTATCTTCATTATGAAAGGTTCACGGAGCCGAGTGATAATATCATTTCATTTAATTCCGAAATATTTCATATGGTGCCAACTTTCCAGCATACCTTGACCAATTGGTTTCACACTAAAGATTCTATTAGACGTTTTGCATGTAGACTAGATGAAACGTTGAAGAAAGATGCTACCTCGCATTAGACATGACATATTTTTCGCACCCTGCGTATATTAGTCTTTGTTCGATGTTGAAATCATTTACGAAGGAATGAAATAAGTTCAGGAGAGATTTCTAATTCAGAAAACATTGTTATGTGACAAGGTAATGTGACTGTTTAGTAGGATAAATTCGCAAGGGAGCCAAATCAGTCAATCAAACTCTTTTTTTGGGCTCAATTTTTTTTAAATATTACCAGATTATTTTGAATCTTTTTCAAATTTCTAAACTTAAAATTTATTCCATGGACCCCAAATACCATCTATTCCAAATTTGGCCGACTTCAGCGGAGGAACACCCCTACATTTCATTTTGTTACATTTTCCTTGTGAAACCTAGCCCCCTTCAGACCTAACCACATATTCTTCTGATGTGTGTACCTCATTTAACGTTTGATGTCACTGTCACACCCAAGTAATTTGGCCTGATCTGAAAATGCTTAATTCATTCATATCTATTGTCTAACTTACATTTTGTTCTTATTTTTATATTTTCCAAAACCTCAACGCTGTATCTTTTAAGATATTAAATTCTAGCCCCCGCTATAGGGTACCCAGCAATTTGTTAGTTTCCTTGTTTCCCAGTAAATCACTTGTCCTCAGAATATAATCTAAAATTACGACTTGAGTAGAAGCGTATGTTGTTTATGTATCTCGAGAAAAACAGGGCGCTTATAATACCAGCCATGGCTCTAATAAAGTTACTTTGGCGCTCTCATTAGTTCGCCTCATTGTCGACTATTTTTGCTTACCTGTATAGTTATATAAATGTATCTAATCCAATTTACCACATTTTCATTGCTGCCATAGTATCTTCGCTTACGTATCGATACCTTAAATGGGGGGGTCCTTGTCGAAATCTTTCTCGAAATCTAAAATTACAGGTTAATAATAAATCTATCGATCAATTTCAAAATCAAATAAACTTTAATTTTTGCCTTGGTTGTAAATATAAAAATATAATATCCTATTTTGATTGTAAATAACTATTATTATGATTCAATCATGGTAGATAATATGATACATTACTATAGTAACATTATATTTCCTTAAATACATTTGTTTTAACCTTAAGAGGCCAAATTTAGTCGAATACGTGTATTTATATAATTGCATTTACGAAATGAATAAGCATCAAATTATATAAAGTGATAAAATACTCCCGAAATGTCAACAAGAGAGTGGTAAATAAGGTAAATTTGCATGATGAGCCGCAACAGTAGATTTATCGGAATGACCCAATAACTAACGTACAGAGAAATGTGAAAATATAGCTGTGCAAAGCTTAGTTTGGCTCTGCAGGGATTGGCCAGTTCAATCACGGAGTTTATCATAAAATGTTGTCCATGAAACTAGGGATTTGACTTGATAATAGTGCCCCAAAGTCTGAAAATATGGAACGTGTCAATTTCTTATCTTCATTCCTTCTACTATGTCCGCAGTGATGATCGAATATGAAGCGATCGGCACTTCTTCTATCGCCCCTCAATTCCATCATTCCTCACCCCCTTTGCTTTAGCTATCACACACTTCATCACCTCTCGGTGCCTACACCATCTCCACCCAATCTCAAAACCCTTGTCGATCCGCCATCGACGTATTCTCGGAATTTTACCCAGTTTCATCTTACTGCCACCACTCGCCTCCACCCTTCAAATCCCCCACCCCTCCCCCTTCCCTCGCAGAACGAAACTAAATTTTCTCCCCGTCTGCGAACTTTACCCAGCAAAATGAAGCCCAAAATCAATCAGGGACGACTGATTCTCTTCTCCAGTGTGCTTGAGAAAACCTCATTTCCTCCCGGTCTGCTTCTCCCCGCCTCCTCCCCCTCGTCCACCCCCCTGACGATCCCCTTTCTCCCTTCCGCTGCCTCTTCTTCCCCCGATTCCCCCCGACCATCCTCGCCCCGGACGCACCAGCAGTCCGCATATTCCCGCCCCCCGCCGACCTTGTCTGCCTTGCACTCCCCTCTTCGCTCATCTCGGCGTATCACCCCTCCCGGCTGCCAATCGCCCGCCGCCGTGGAGTGAGAGGGAGATACAGAGAGAGAGAGAGATACCCTAGCAGGCCACCTACTCACCCCTCTACCCCCGCTCAAGCTCCGGTCCCATTGTTCCACTCGCGTCATCCCGAGCTTTCACTTTCCGATTGTTTCCACCGCCTCCACGTCGTTCCACTTCCTCATCACCTTCCGCCTCCCGCATCCCTTCAACCCTTACCTCCCTCTTTCTCCTCCCCCACATCATCGTCCTCAGAAAACGATTCCGTTCCGATGATTTTCGCGCCCCAAAACCGTACCCCTATCTCTCCGTCTCTCTCTCATTGTTTTTGTTTTCTTCGTCCCGTTCCACTGTCGCCCCCGCCTTCGTCTCTTTTCTCGCCTCGGGTTTCTGGGGTGAAGGGAACCCAGAATTATCCGAGCCCTCCCCCCTTCCTGCCCGCTCCTCCTCCCCTAAGGCAACCTACTAGCCGAGAGGTTACGCGGGGTACCGTGTATGAAATCCGATCAAGGGTTTCGTGGTCGAGAGTGTTACCCGTTCCTGTTTTGTGAAAGAGGAATTCGATGATTACAAAAGGCTGGGGGAGGGGAAATTTGCAGAAGACGCAAGGGAAATGTTATGTTGATGTTTCGGCAGATCTCTTTATGTTTCTTGATCTATTCTTTTGATTTTCCATTTTACGTTACATCACAAACAGATGGCATGGAAAAGTAAATTTGACGTTTATGTGCCATACAATTGAACAGGTGGTACAAAGTGGTAACTAATTTCCAAGCCAAAACTTTGGACTCTACAGGATTGGGTCTAATTATTTCGTTGTAACTGAACAGATAGGTCATTATTTTAACACAGAAGAAGTCGAATAAACTTACAAAGGCGATTATAGATTTTTCACAAGCTAGTCACCAGTCTCTAGTGTACGGTTTTCGTCGCTTAGATGATCTAAATTTTTTTATTAGGATAAAGATGGAAAGTCTGTATAAGTTTTTTCAAGTATTCCTATTTACGTATTCTTAGAGCCATCACCACAGTAGCTTCAAGTCGTGATTATTGATCCCAGTCATGCGAACAGATGAGTCACTGGCCCCTTTCATCATCCTCTTTCTCACGCCAATAAATTAAAAATAACGAATACCATATATATATATATTGATGACGACGGCCGTGCCGTCGAAACGTAAATATCTACTGTAAGTGTCCTTCTATTATGTTTCTGTGTGTGTAATATTTATTATCTCAGTGTTTGTTTGTGTGTTTGTGCGTCGCCCGAGAGCGTCATTTTCAAGATTCAAGTCAGTCATCGTCAGTTTCAAGATAGAAATAACTTCCTCATATCTCCACAAGTTAACTCACGATTCCTCTTACTAACCATGTAGGTTTTCATTTGGAATTAACCATAAAGGAGAACCCTTTCGCACAATTCACATTAAGGAGCGGAATAATTTTATTTGTTTTACCACACGCCTGTCAGAAATGGGCGAAACTATTGAGACTGAAATAGAAATGGCAGTGAGATCTGTTGTTAAAAATAATACATGATGAGTAGAATTTAAAAAAATTGACAGTAATTATTACATCTTGTAAGAAAGATAAGACAAGCATGTCAATAATTATTTTCAAAATCTACATGCAAAAAAAGTAGATGTATCATAGGGTTATCAGAAGCCTCCATGGATAAGAATTTATATGTAAATAAACCAGCGAATGTAGCATTCGAATTTACAGTCTTTAGGCAATTGTGTTAAATCTACTTTCACTTTGGTGAGGTGATCAACGAATGTCTTGACAAACGTATTGGCAATTACGATGAATTTAAAAAACGCAGTTCAATCAATTTTATTTTTTTTAAATTTTATTCTCTTGCAGAAATAATCTTGTAAAAACGTACTGTTGATAATAGTCTTTCTTTTGTTACATTTTTATAATTATTCACAATACTTATTTTGCATAAAGAGTTCAAAATGTGCAAAATATTTGTGATTCTGCTCGCTCATACTTTTATCAAAGAGTGTTGGTTCTATGTATAGCAAAGAGTTAAAATTACTAAATCAGGCAGAGTATAAACTGTTTATATTCTATTTTAGTTTAATTCAATTAGTGTAGTCGTGTAAGAAAAAGAATATTTCGGAACATTTTCTTTTTTAAATACCTCGTGTACCCAAATATCTCTTTACTCATTGGAAGCTCTCGTCGCAATGTGCATCGTCGATTTTATGATATTAATGCTGCAAACACGAGAAAGTGATAACTTAAATGGCATGGAACGTATGAAATGTAAGCAGTCCCCTTGTATACACCTACCAATCAATCACGGTGCCCATTGATTGCCTAGAATGTTTATCAGCATAAACAAAGTACGCTAATCTAGACATTTCCTCGTGAATGATCGTGAGGCTTCCATGTCGTATGCATATTTCAGAGTTCAACAAATGTGAGCAGATTTGTAAATAATACGTTCGTATGACACTTCCTTATTAGGTAGACTGCTTTCTGGTTCAATTAATGCTTGGTCTCCGATAATGCCTACTTCGGCCATTGTTTACGTTCCGTCATTAACAGTTCCATATCGTAATGAATCAGCAGCAAAACGTGATAAATTGCTACGATGTTAAACAAAAAAACCTTAATCAGTGCAAATGTATACATGCGATGATTAATTATCGGTAATAATCAGTTTTCCATAAGGAATGATTATTGTTCTAGCTGATAGGGGAACATCGAATGATGGGTTCCTTTAACCGTGCCTAAATATTTCACCCTCGGAATCTTTGGGTCAGTAATCCAAAACCCACAGCCCTACACTCCACTCCAGCTTCTTCTCCAAACCTTAATTTGTCCTTAATCATTGGCGAAAAGGGAAAACAAAACTCATTTCCTTCCAAGACGCCATCCGCCTTTTGACTTCGCCACATGCCCTCGCAAATACCTCCCCCACTCAGGCACATCATCATTTGCATTCCTCGCGTAGCTTATCCGTCCAAACTCATTCTTGAATTTTTCTCTCGGCCCGCACTCCCACAACTCCTCCCCCCACCCCGTCCCCTTAAACCCTTGAAGCGTTTTTATACGGGAAGCCGCCCCTGCCATATTCCCGCCTTCTTCTTTCCATACATTTCATCACTTCCACCTCCCCTCTCTATGCCAATCCACCCCCAGCAATCCCCACGTTCTCTCCCCTCCGTTCATCTTCCCCTCTTGAGCATTCTCCTTGATTACATTCCCTCGCTTGTTCGCCGCTCTCAAGTCGCCTCGATCCCTCTCCCTCCCTCGCCCCCACGGCTGCCAACGAAAGTGGTAGGGGCGACGGCGCGCAGGGAGGGGTGCCACGTTGGAATGAAAGGCATCATATACACTTGAGTTCGAAAAAAATGCAAAGTGGGAAAAAATATTGGGGTGGGTTCGGAGGGAGTGGGTTGGAGGTGGGGGTGGAGTGCGCACGACGAGTTGAAGCAGTCCGGTCCGAGGGGGCGGGAGTGAGAAGGGGGATGGGCATCACCCCTTGGTGGAAGGCCCCCCCCTCTGATTGGGGGAGAAAGGAGGGTCGGTCGGTACGAGGAATCCGGGAGTCCCGCGGAGGTCGGTTGTTATGGGCGTAATATGTGTTTGTTTACGCATGCCAGTGCAAATTTCCGTCGAGATGTATACGGAATGCTATCGGATGGATCACAAACAAAGGAAATTGCGCTTTATTTTAAGGAAAGCGCGGAGGAACGACGTGGCGGCGGTATGAGTTTTGCTCAATTTGCGCGTTTGGGCGTAGCTGCCCTTTTTCGGAACGATAATTACCTATTCCGCTTCTCATTCTCTGGCTCAGAAAGAAAAAATATAATAGTAAAAACATTTACATGTTAGACGGCATGCATGGTCAGTTACCTAAAAAAATATTATCCTACTTTTGCAAACGATTCTCTCGGAAAGACGAAGCGTAATCTTAACATTTTTTTAGTTCCAGCTCAATTAATGTTTATTAACCTCGTTATTTTTTATGCACGTGACACAGTTTTGTGTGAAAATATAAATGGTCAGATTTCTTATCGCTTTCTGGTTCATAAAAGCTTTTGTTTACAAGAAAATTTGTAGTTCACGATTATTATTAACATTTTACTACTTGGATTTGGATTGGATTTCTGTGGACCCTGGCACTGTAGCTGCTACTGAACTCTTAAGCTCTGGATAACATCATACAAAATACCCTTAAACCCCGGACTTTGTATTAAAATAAGTCCTTTATTAACTCTACCTACTTTTTCTCTCCATGAATTTCATTCAAAATGTCTCTTTTTTCCTCTCTCTATCTCGGTTTTCAGCTACTAATATTTTTCCGCCTCAAATAAGTGTGATTGCTTTGAGCATACAGTATTGGACATTTTTTTGTTTAGGAAAAATTGAAGCCATTGTCTTCTATCTACTGGTCATTTAATGGGTATATATCATCTTCCATAATATTGTTTCGATTTCAGTTATTTATTTGTCTATTATGTTTTTCTATCCCCGTGTGTTTACTAACTTCAGAAGTTCTCTTTTCCATATTTCCATCAATTTTTCAGTGTAACAATTAGAATTGTATCCCTTGCATTCGTTTATTGCCATACAATGTGGCTCCTGGGCATTTGTAAAAATCTATTTAAATGTATGAAATTATAATTGAGTGCATTCAATTATCTTGTAAACTAATGGACCAAGAAAACAAAATTGTGGAAACGTTTTCGGAAGGTTCATTAAATCCTAAAATGTTTTTATTGACCTTACGCTAATGAAATATGTGCATTGCGATATCTCTTTGGAAGTCTCAATTATCTCTATATGACTTGTAACTATCATTGACAACAAAAATATGCGATAACTCATTTAATGTTGCCGAATTTTGTGCCGAAAATTTGGAATACTAAAACTACACGTACATTTATTTACAACTCTTTGGTAATTCGTGAACTATTAATTTTTGGTGGAAGCACTGCAAGAAGATCTTGCAAAAAAAGCACTCGTACAAAACGAGTTTTAGGAAATGTTTCAAATTGCATGAAAATTTTAAAATGTCTAAATAATGCACGTGCATACCTTTGTATTCATAAAAGTTTTACAAGGCTTTTTCCAATGAGTTTCATAACCGTTTGAATTCACGTCTCAAAGAGAATATTAAATTTATGTTAAACAAAAGCAACTGAAAAATAGAAGAAAACAGAAGTATAGTTAATTTCCCCTGGGTCATAAAACATTCCTAACCTAGAGCATTAGGCCCGGCATATTTTCCCATTATTATTGAGAGTGTAAATGCAAATGTCTCTCAATCATTGACTCAAAGCAGTTATGTGAAATACACAGTGAAGAAAACATATGTAAACATATCAATAGGAATATAATATTCGCTCATGTAAACGCATAACGTTAAGTATAGGACAGTAAGAATTGGCAGATAATGTATTTTTTATACTTCTAGGCGTTTTTCCTATTTTTCTGATCATCAAATGCGTGGTGTAACCATTTAAAACGCTGAGTGAAATATTTTATGAATTTACAGGTTTTATGGAAATTTTACCCGAGATTAAGGCAATAAAATATATACTCGTGTACGGTACAATTTAACTTAGTTGGAGGAAAAAGAAGATGTTTATTGAACAATCGTAAGAATCTGTATACATTTGCTGAAATAATTTTTTGGTATGAAATATTCATGATGCTAGTTGCAGAATAATATTATGTATAAACTGTTAAAATTAAAGTTGGTGCCGAAATCGAGAGCTACAGCAGATAAAAATAGTCCCAAAAATCTCTATTATTATAGTAAAATTTGGCCAAGATCTAATCAAATATTTAAAAAAAGATTAATATCTTAAGAGATATGTGCCGAGAAATGATAATTAATAAATGTACTATTGTATATTATAGTACCCTGCTTTAGCACATTTGTTATTATTTATAGTACACTATAATATGTTTTATTCACACAACCTGGGGGTCAACATTTTGTGTCCTCTAGACGACAGAATGATACGAAGTATTGAACCCCTGGTCGTGTGAATAAATTACTATAGTAGAAAAAAACATTTTTTAGTCATAATTTCTCTCCAATATGGAACGTTTCCACAAAGTTAAGTTTGAAACTACTCGGCAATTATGTGGCAATAGATTATTATTTCTTGAGCAGTTGTGATCAGACAATTCATCGCATAAATACCAACTCGGATGTACGCCAACTACAAATAGTCGGAGGGTTTGCAAAGGATATAAAATCGTGTGTTTCCGTCGACATTTCGATATTCTTTACTCCCAATACGCTTTCATGAATGCAGAATCCACTTTCCCCAATTCTATCCAGGGAAAAAAATAAAGATCCACGCTAGTAAGAGGGGCAAACCAAAATAAATATTAATACCTCCTACCACGAAATTCATCAAAGAGTCGTTAAAGTTTAAAGCCATATGCCATAAATAATTTTTAACGATTTCCCCTTTTCTGTCAGATATCTCCAAATAATTCACTCGATCCCGCCACGGAGATTGAGCCTTGTGTTTGTTTTTCGACGGTTTTAAACTCTCATCGTATACTTTCCCTAGTTGGCCTCACACATTTTTTTTGTCGAAGGTCCCTTGACTTGTGTTTCCGATACGAGACTTTTTATCGCACGAACGGCGAATGCCAGCTGATACGACGTCGGAATCAAAGCACAGAAGCACACCACGCCACTCGCCGCCAAGTAGAAATACAACATAGGGTCCTTTCCTCCTTCCCTCTCATTTCATATTCCACGGAATTCTTCGTTTGCCTTTTTGAAACGACTTCTTCGCTGCCTTTTCCGCCTACATCTCGTCCCGCCTTCCACACCTCCTTTATCATCAATCTTCCTTCTGCATTCCTTTCTTTGCCCTTCTCCCTCCGTTTATATCCCTCCCCTCAGCCTCCATCCAACATGTTTCACTCCTCGATCGATGTCCAGTTCCTTTGTCAAGGAACGTTCCCTGTATCACGGGCGCAAGTATCCACAAGCTTTATTCTGTAATTTTCTCCTGCCCCCTCTTAGCTCATTTCCCAAAAGGGAGGGGTCAGGAGGAGAACGGGGGCGTTCTCTTCACTCTCTCCTTTCTCTTCCTCCCTCTTTTCGCGTGCCTTAAGCGTCACGGAATTAATTATCTTACCCCCTCCACCCTCCCGCCTCCCCTTCCTCGGTTCCTATCCTTCTTTGCCCCTACCCCTGGTGAATTTTCTGGTCGATTCCGAGCGCGTTTAAAGGTCTTTTATAAATCTTTCGGCCTTGTCTTTTTTCTTCGGCCAACCTCTCCCCCCCCCTTTTCTTCGTCCCCTGCGGCAGTGCTGTGTGGTCAGGCGCAAGAAATCAATTATTCTAGCGATAGTAACGGAAGCTTTCATGATCTAAAATATGCATTTCTGGGGCAGAATTCTCTGTTTATCAAACAGTAGGAAAAAATATGATATATATGAAGTTAAAATTGAAGTGAATTGGCTTCTAGCACATTTGTCTTTGGGTAAGAAATAAACCTTGTTATTTATCTGGCAGGGGTTAAAACGAAATAGCTTTTTCGAGCTCATTAGGAATTCGCTACTCTGCTCATTAATTTAAAAGCATCTCATACATTAATTTGGCCTTTTGGATGTGAATTGGAAAATTGAATTTGTGTTTAGCCAAACATATATAAAGTAAGGAAAATATTGAATGGAATCAGTTTGAACAGGAAAATTATGCGTAAGCTCACTGCCATTACTTCCTAGTTCCAGTTTTCAAACCAAGAAATTTGATTTTTTAGGAAGCTAAAAATAGCAATCCAGCTCATGTAGATACGCTATTCCAACACAATAAGAACGCGTTAATATATTATTTATATGCATAATGATGATTAGATTCTGAATCATAAACATGTCTGTTATCTACATAAAATCATTCTCATAACTTCATATTTCCCGTGATAATGGCTCGGAAATCATAGCTATGTTTTTGGAACGACTTTTTAAGGGTAAGGATATGAAGATATCTATTTTAACAGCGTAGATTTTTATCTGGAGTAATTTTCGTCTACACAAGGACCTTCTTATCTAAAAGTTCATTTTTACGTAATTTTACTGCTACCGAAATTTCAACTGTTTTCCGGCGTCCGATTAAAGCGTAGACACAACGCATGCAGCAATTATTTTTTGTTTACCTTAGTCAAAACAATTCGCAGTGAAAGAGATTTTTCAATGCAAAGCAATTGCCTGGAAACTTATCTCCGCTTTTTCATTCTCTTAGAACATATCCATTCCTAAACGAAAAAAGTTTCCTTCTAGAGTTTTCAAAGACAGGAGCCGTGTAAATTTTACGTTTGCCATGCGGTGGAAATTGTTAGTTGATCGTGTGGTGAAAACAATGAATTTCATTAGGCCATACTGATGGAGCAATTAACAGCCTAGTTGCCATGTAAAATTCTACATGTACTCTGTAGACATATTTTAAATAACAATAGGTAACTTTTGCATTTTCAGGTCCGTCTATTACAAAGCTCTAATATATGAACAATAATATTCAGGATAAAATATCCTTACACTCGAAGAAATAGGTGAGGTTAGATTGTAATTAAATTAGATTAAAATAAGGCGATTGACATTAAATTATTTTGACTATTATTTTCTAAATTAATTATCTCCTGCAGTAGTCTCTCTTTGTCCATAATGGATCCTTCAATACTTGATATGCCTTTTGAGAAAAGAATACCAGTGTGAAAGTAAAAGTCTGTTCCCATTAGTTAACTATTGAGATAAAATGAACTTTGATATATATTTGTGCCGGTTTTTCTCCTAATGATGTTGAAAATTATGACATGTCGTCTGAATCACCTCTTTGATAATTATGTTGAATTAATTGAGAATAGCTAAGTTTTAAATTATGAATGATTCCCTTCACTCCATTTTTAAAAATGTAGTGCCCTGCAATAAATGACATGAGGTAGCACAATTCTCAGTCTCCATTGAATGCCTATAGCTGGTAGAAAACCCATATGTTTTACCATGCTACCTTAGTTTTAACAATGTGGCCCACATTGCAACTTGTGTGAGGTAATTTGTAATTTGAATGAAATCTTGTGTTTTCAATATGAACAAAATGTCACAATAAACACACAAATAAAAAGGTAACTCGCATGCATATTTTTACCCCTCGACAGTCAGACCACCTTTGTCGAAAAGAGAATGTTGCTCTCGGAGTTAATGTGAGAGAGGACCAGTTTATGTTGGAGAGCGTTACAAGGAGGGAAATGGAGAAGTTACTCGTTTGTGACGGGGAAGTAATGGTGGCTATGGGTTGATAGTGTGCTTGGCTTGACCGGGTGAATCAAAAGCCTTTTGCTGCCAACTATGTGTCAACTCCCTAGTTCTCACCTCAATATTGCCCGATGAATTTGAGAGGGCGTCTATTATTATTATTATTGTGAAGTGCTGAACAAAAAGTTTCTCGTGGGAATCGAAATGTTTGGAAATGGAGTGATTGAGGAATTCAGGAGATTTTGTGGAGAAACGACGTGTATGTATGCATGTGAGCGCACACACACACATTTATTTGTATATATATATATATATATATATATATATATATATATATATATATATAATCTTGAAAATGACGTTCTCCGGCGACGCACAAACACACAAACACTAAGATAATAAATATTACACACAAAGAAACATAAAAGAAGGACACTTACAGTAGATATTTACGTTTCGACGGCACGACCGTCGTCATCAGAATCAGATGACGACGGCCGTGCCGTCGAAACGTAAATATCTACTGTAAGTGTCCTTCTTTTATGTTTCTGTGTGTGTAATATATATATATATATATATATATATATATATATATATATATATATATATATATATATGTATTTACCTATAATGTGACGCTTGGATGATACAATAGAACAAAGACAAACAGAAAACAAGTAAAAGGACACACATTTCAAAAGTTTGAGCTTTTGGTCTTCTCTTAGGCCATATTGTTCTCGTGATTGCTTCTACATTAAATGTGTTTTTGTATCAAAGTATTTACTGATATTCATAAAGTTCCATGGCGACTAACATATAATCGAAAAATCATAGTTTTCATGGATAGGATGATTATAATTCTTATTGGAATACATTTTTGTAATCAGGCACGCTAAAAGTACAGTTTAGTTAAAGTTAAAATGTAACTGACCGTGAAATTTTGGATTCAAATGTAGCTAATCGCATGGTACCCATAATGTGAAATACTTTGAAGCAATCTATTTTTTTCGTCCACTTCTCTTGTTTCTCGCATGCAACTTTTAGGTCATATTTATAATGTGTTCAGCTCAGTTCCGAGATGACGTAGACATGCCTTCTCCTTGGTCACAAATATTATTATGTTATCCATACTAAAAAGAAAGACTTGTACTTTTTCACAGATTTTATTGCATGGTATATTATCATTTAATCACCATACCATATGGTATTGTACCATTTAATAAAATATGTGGAAAAGTACAAGTATTTCTTTTTAGTATGAATACTTCCACGAAGTGAAGCCTGAAACAATAGAATATATTATTATGTTAGCTTAATGAAGTCGATGATAATCTGTTCACAGCATTATTATCCAATTGCACCGAAATTAGTACGGCTGTCAGATGAAATATATACGTAGTATTATCTCTTTCCGCCAATTACTTGCCTTTCTAACTCCATCCACAAGTTTTTCTCTTATCATATTATGTTAAACAAGGATATAACCGTCCAGGAGCTTCCTCTGGTTATTTCAGCGTATATATTTTTCATTTTACTTGCAGCCTTGGAAAATATATTTTTTTCGTAATTTCTCGTACTGTCTTCAAACTTTATTAACTACACGATTGTAAAGTATGTTAAGAGGACTAATCGGCATTAAAAAGTTTGTTCCACGACACGATACAGATACATTCACAAAGAAATGATAACGTAGAATGCGCACGCTGACCTGTTTTTGATGACAGTCAACGGCACAGTGGGACGACTGACATGCTTTGCCCCAGCGAACATTTTACTCTGTGCTTCACGGGCAAAAATTTGCTCGCACGTGCAACCGAGTGATTACCTGAAGTACCGAAATACGTTTATGGGGAGATGGTTCCTTTGGAAGTAATCCGCCGCGCGGCGTCATGCACGGGCGCCGACGGCAGGTCAGCGCTCTCCTGCGGGTCAGGCCTCACGCATCGGCCGGCCAAGTCACGAGGCATAACGACTGCGGTGCACGAATGACATTGCCGCCAGGGAGGGAGGAGGTTTGCTAAAGCTCTGGTCAACGGGTGTTTTTGGGAGAGAGAAAGAAGAGGCAGGAGGCGATTTAGGGGGCAGATTTTATTCCTGCACCCCTCCCACCGTTCCCCTCTTTCCCCTCGCCCGCAAGGCTTTCGAGATAATACGATCCGTATCGCCGCTTGCTCATGGCTCCGTACTCCGCCATTCTCACCCCCTCTCCTCTCGCCCGCCACCCGTTTCTCTGTCTCTCGCTCTGCAGTATTAATTAGTCCGCACGCCTGTTCTTAATTCGGGCGGCAGTCGTCGGATAATTCATAATTCAATAATGATAAGCCCATTATTAGCAGGAATTGAAAGGGGTGTAACAATAGTATTCCGCACGATCCTTTATTTCTACGAGTCCTTCGTGCTCGCTGCCAACTACAGTCCTCTCACACCCGGCGATATTGTAAGAAGATATTTCCACGCGACGAACTTATCCGATATCGGAACTAAAGCGCTGGAGCGGACAGGTGCGAATTATTTCCTGGAAACGAAGTGAGATGAAAGCGGGAATGAAAGATGGGAGGCAGAAGCGTTAGTGATGATTAGCTTTTTTCCCCGATAATTTACCCCGGATGCCTATGGAGCCATTCCGTAATTCGGATCAGGTTCCATGCGTAGAATAGTTTTTCATTCGTAAAAATAAGGTCATCGTTAAATTTGTATCTCCTAGCCGTCAGGGTGAAACCAATGGATAATGTTCTGTTAGATAGGTTATGGACCGTGAGCTGGAATATCATTTCCAGAATATTATAATTGTATAGTCCCTCGAGTTGGTTTTCTGAAATTACTCTGTAGAATTTTGCCGTAATTTGTTGTACGCGAGAACGAATTCATACGTCAGATTGCTACTCGTTCCATTCCAAAACCTGAAAAGAAAGTTGGTTAATACATTTGCTCGCAACTCTAATGTTGGGAAATGCTGCAGTTCATTCATTTTAATATAATTTTCTAATGAGGAAATCCATAATTGTGTCCTTTGGAATTCTGAATAACGGAATTAAAACTCGACAAAAGAGGTCTCGAGTGGTATAGCGGTCTTAAAGGCGTTAACATTACATTCCGCAGTTAAGCGAATAAACACTTTTGCGAAATCTTTTGTGATATTGGCTCCGTGTAATTCGAGGTCCAGATGAATAAGAAGACTTCAAGGGGGCTCCGCTAATAAATGATGTCGCAAATTTAACCATTATGTGCTTATATCAAATGAAGCAGCAAATACCAAGTTGTTCTTTAGCCAAACGTTACAGATTCCATGAGATCTTTCATAAGAAAATTGTAAGAGGTTGTGTTGATTGTTTTTTTAAATATGTTGTCATTGACCGGAAAATCTTAGGTGATTGCCTAAAAAAAGACAACTGAAGTTAGAAAAATATCCTTCCTAACTATTATTTAAAAACAAGTAATATTGAGGTAAGAATTTCGCGTATAGGACCAACGGTTAGGCTGGCGTCACTGTCGAGAAAAATTTTAATTCCCCCGTAGTACCTCTAATCGAACGTATTTGAAATATGTTTAGAATCAGAATTAAACGGATAGCATTTGCGCCGACGCACGCGTAATGGTATTTCTCTCCTTAACGCATTCGTGGCACAGTGAAAATAAGTGCGAGAATTAATTACTCTATTTATAATTCTAAAATTGAACTACGATGTAGAGAACGCGACTATGGGTGATTCCCTTAAAGAATTTCACCACTTAAAGTGATTCTAAGTTTTCTTTGAACAGTTAAGTATACTTCTCCTCCGTCCACCATCTATCACAAAAATGGTGGTTCTGTTTACTGCAGAAGTGCCCAACTTCCTTCACCGGTGGAAAATATTACTTATTAGACCCGAAGAGAAATTTCTCTGCAAACACGAAACACAAACTGGCAGACTGTCGGTGCTTTCATGGCTGCACGAGTCATGAAAGTCCATACCGTCACTTTCTAGCCTCGAGGAAGTTCGGGAGTCTCGGGAGTGGATTTTTTTTGTTTTTCTTTTGGACCGAATTTTCCCTTCGAGGGAGGAGGTAGGAAGTAAGATGTAGATAGACCCAGGAAATTTCGGTAGGAAAGATATCCAGTCCTTTCCCTCCTTTCCTCTGTCCTTCCCTCTCTCTCTCCCTTCCGTTAGCGCAAACACATAACCGGCCCATTCTTTCTCCTTTTCTTCTTTAACCGCACCTCCTCCCTACCCCCAATCCTCTCTCTCAACCCTCTACCTATCGCCGCCCCTCCACCTTAAAAAAAAAGCCATTACTGGATGAGATCACCGTGTTTACGATCCTGAAGTTTCCCTTCTCCCCTCAACTTTCTGCCACCCGCTTTTCCATGATTAGGACTGCGCGACTACGGACGTGCTTTTGCGCGCGAGTGTGTATGTGAGTTGCAGCACGCGTGCGGCCCCCATGGCCGGGAGAGAGAGAGAGAGAGAGTTCGATGGGCGAGTGGAGTGGGATTGGGTGGTGGGAACAGAAGGACAAGAGAGAGAGAGAGGGGGAAGGGGGATGTGTTGCACACGCAAACGGCTGCAGAACACGCAACTCTTTTCTCCCCCTATGCCTCCTTCATCATCTCTTATATTCGACCACGAATTCGTCTCTCTCGCTCTCTCTCTTTATCTCTCTTCTCCATGTGAGGAGCGGGAAGGGAAGAGAAATGGAATTGGGAGACGGGGAAGAAGGGAAAAAAATTGACGTAATGATGTAGATAAGAGGTGTGGAGGCGGGAAAACAGGGAAAGTGAAAAATTTAGGTTGTGTGTGTGTACATTGGTAGCAGGAGACGGAGTGGGATGTAGGAGGCGAGAGATGAGGGATCATGGTTTGGCTAAGTGGGTGTGAAGGAGAAAATTCTTTCGTTAGGGTGAAATTTGGATGTCACAGTATGCCGCATCCTTGGCGATTGGTCCAATTCTTCTCTACTTGAGGGTATTTTAAAATTATGATTAGGATGCTCATAATTTTCATTTTTGACTCCGGATTGATGGATTATTTATGTCAATCGTTAATTTGGATATGGGTAACGAGAAACAGGTATGTTTTGGACAGTAATTGTAACTAGGAGAAATAAATGGATTTGATTTTTAGAAATTTCAGTTAGTTTCATAAGATTCGTGTTTTTATTTCTTCCATTAATTTCATCTCATAATCGAACTCTGTCCGTAACATAAGAGTTGCTATTCTGTCCCTTTTTAAGGAACCATATTTAATATTATTATTTTCTCGTAATATAAAACAGACAGAAATACGATATGTAAATGAGAACTATGGTGATATAGTTATGATCGCACTTCCTAAAAAGTCTTTATGATAACAATTTCTCTCTTAAGAAAGTCTGACGCCTCTTCTTTGCACTTCACATCTCGATAGAGTTAATCATCAGACGTTTCCATCATTAAGTAATCATCCTCGGCGTTAGATAGATATATGGTGGTCTTTGTTTTGGGGCGAGATTGAGACTATGGCGTCTCTTCTACCACCTAACCCCTAGCATCTTTGAGCATCTTTAGGTTCAATGGGACTGGGTATATAAACAAATTTTGTTAAAATTTAAGTTATTTTTAATTAACAAGTTTTATAATAAAAATATAAGAATATTATTGCTACATAACAGTAGAGGAAATTGTATTGAAATTATAAATAGAATAATTGTTTCTTAGACTAATTAAATCATCAAACGTCACTTTTCTCAAGTTTCAAGAAACTGCAGGAGATGCCGCAACAGTAACTTTTAACGGAGTCATACGCTAACATGGATTTCATTGCAACCATTTTGGAGCTTCGAGGGATTTGGAGTCGAATCCCGGTCAAGGCGAATGATTTTTACGCTCTAAAATTGTTGAAATGTCATTTTTCTCATTTAAAATCACCACTTTTACGTTATCACCTAGAGAGCCTAATGAATTTACCCGTGAAATACTTTCAATTAATGCTCAATCACACAAAAAAATAGTGTTGTACCAGGAGACTTTGCACTCTAACGTATCATAGGAATCGTAAGTAATAATAATAATCCTAGCTGATGAGAACTCCCAGAAAGCAAATTGTTGTGTGAATTAAAGACAGTTGGAGAATAAAAAAGAGGCAGGCTGCCTTTATGAGAAATTAGTTTCGGAAATTATGTGTAATAAATGTCAACCAAATACAATTTCATACAATGGGAAAAGCGTGAGGAGAAAAATAACACTGAAAATAAAGTAGAGGAGAAAGGCCACACAGAAAGGACCTATGTTTGAGAAAGGGGGCATGCTGCGGAAATATATGGAGAAAAAGACTGCAGGGAAAATGATGTTACTTCTAAAGGGTGCTCATAATTTTGTGAGCAGGTCTCACTTAATCACACCTGTGGTGGGTCTAGAATGTTTCCAGAGAGGGCCGTTTGAAAGTTCATTTTTGCATAAGCGGTTCGTATTTAACTCACGTGCTAAAGGACCTGTTTGGTGCCCCCGCGCATTATGAAAATGTCCAGCTATAATTTTAGGCAGCTGAATGTTAAATGTAAACGATATTATTTTCCAAATTTTCATGCGACCATTGTATTTTTGCCAGAGGCCACGAGTGCAAAACAACTATGAAATAACTCATAAAAACAATGGTAGAATTATCTTGAACCGTGAAGGTGTGCGAAGATTTTCACGTTTCATCTCAAATCATACGAAAGGTGTGATTTGGGAGTTCTTTGCCATACGCTCTGGATTAATCTCAAAAGCATTAAGGTCATCCTTATTCTGTTTCCCTCGTACAAAGAATTTTTGTTTGCCTAATATAAAATCCGCCTGTTACAGACAATTTCTTGCATTCTCCTCTAAAAAAATTATGCACCGTTGACATTTGCTTTTTTTTAATGAACATCCAACTACCAAGATAAATGTTTTTCCAAAATAACTGCAAAATGCATTCCAGTTAAACCTTACCTTAATTGTACGGCACATTGAATGGCCCATTCCTTAGTATTTTCAAAATGAAAGAAGCCTAAGTTAATGGAAAGAGCTATTTCAGCGTACGAAAAGTGTGGTTTTAGTAGATATCAATTAGATTTCAGGGGATGTGTCTCAAATTATATAGGAAGTACTATCAATCTAGTATTTTAGAAATTTCGAAAGATACATTTATTACTTATCAAGAATTTTTTCATATTAGATGGTTTCAGTCGGTGGTCGGTTTCAATATCTATTCATCATAAGGTTTCCCAATGTAGGTATTAGTCCTGTGTATCAATTTAGCTTAACTGTTAAAAAATTCAAATCCAAAAAGTTTGTTCTGTGTACAGCATTGAGTTGGCTTGCTCCTGCTCTCCAGTGAATATGGAAGAATGCCTGACCGAATGGCACAGAAGCTTTATTCCGCCGAAGGGAGACCAAACGATAAGTATTATATCCTCGGAAGTTTGGATGCCAATCGATGAAATCTCCATTGATTTTAAAATGAATGTCGAACCAGGGAGATTTCTCGGAACCCGTTCTCTGTTCACTGGTAAAATACATATATCGAGGACGTAATTCGTTATGCCAACGATATAATTCAACCGAGTTAACGCCAAAAAAATCTAAGAAGATAAAGAACTTTTGAGTTTACGCAAAGGGGTCCGTTATTTCTGAAATGGTTTGATAGATGGTGGGGATAAGGAATAAAACAGCGCCGAGATTCTCCTGGATGTCGAGGGGTGGACGAAGAAATCATGAAAAAGAAGTAAGGAGCTATATATTTTCTTCCCCAGGTAAGAAAATAAAGACAAGAGCGTGCGGATAAAGAGACAAAAACATCACATCAGAGGAAACGATTTCCTGGAAAAGGAAAGGGGATTTCAGGTTTCTGGGGAAGTCCTAATAGGTGAGAGAGAGAGATAGAGAGAAGGAGAGAATCAACGCAAAAGCGTGCGGTGATGGTAGGAGGTAGGGATAGGGAATATTTATCACATGCACGCTTACGAATTCCATAAAGCAGCCCTTGAGTCGTAAGACAGCAATTAAAATAAACTCTGCATGATGAGTTAGTTTCAAGTCCAAAACCGCCCTCATAATCAGACATGCGGACCCTCGCTTGTTGCTAATGGAAATAAATGCGATATTCTCACGGGTGCCATAAAAAAGTTCATTTTCTTTTTCTTTTTAGCCTGCAATAGTAGTGTGCTAATGCTCATACTCTGTTGTAATAACGGTGAATACATGTTGCAGTATCCTCTCCGTTACGGAATATGATGACTTTATTGATGTATCGATCAAATGTCAGTCAACAGCTGTCAAAAACTCTCCCGCTTAAGGACTGCTATGATTAAGGGCCGCTTTTTATTTACAAGTTGCTTATCGCTAACTTAGAAACACGGAAGGATTTAAAACTAAGTTGCGTTTGTTATCTTATTCTGTCCAGCATTATTAGTTTACTACATTGAATATACGTGAAATTAGATTTTTAATACTTTGATTTTATGTATTTCAATCAGTGTAAATTGCACACTCAAATTAAATTCACTAAATAGCCTTCATAATGAGGCTGAAGTTGTGTTTTGCCTCGTTTAAGCGCTTTTAGTTAAGCATGATGTGAATGAAAAAGGTCCTCCGAATTAAACTCTCAATTTCTGAGCATAAATATCTCAGTAAAACTCAACGAAAAATATTTACTCACGATTCCTATGAATATTATAATATTCTCGTGTTATGGTTTATTTTTTGATAATTTTTTTGGCTTGATTATTTTTTGCAAAATTACTCCGATATGTTTATATTATTTTTATAGTCATATTTCATACGCACTAAAATGCTTCGAGTGCAAATATTTATCTTTGAGCAGTAATGGACGTGACAACCCTAACTTGTTTTCAAAATAATGTATAAACAACAGAGCTTAGTCCGGGCAATATAAAATTCAATGCTATATGCTATCCCAAGGCTCTAATGACTCTAATGGCCTTTCTTCACTGAATGTGTCATCACCAAGACTGATAATGTGAAATCGTGTGTACATGTACATGAGTGCATTTCTGTTATTAGTTACTTCGCATAAATTATCTGAAAACATTATGAAAATGCTAAGTGTAGTCAAAGTGCAAGTATTATTGTGAAATTGAAAAATATTTTACTAAACTGTATACATTCGTATTTTCTTCTCCGCTTTGATAAAACAACACCCATTCTTTGCACTCTAGGGTTGCGAAGAAGTCATTTCCTAGCGTCATAACTTTCGCATCATACCATAAGCATCCGTTTGCATATACGTGATATATTGATGTGCAGTAGGGAGTATGTACTTTCCGCATAGTATTGCACGGAAAGATTACGAAATAACTAATAAGTTATGTAATTAATCTAATGAAAATGACTTTCATAAACCACTTTGTGGGCTCGTCATTTTAAGTTTCTAAATCAGGCATTCTGGCACTTAAGCAAAGGATCCTAAAATTCGTTGCAGGGTTTTATCACTTGGTTCAGGAAAAATATGCGATTAATGAGGGTATGAACATCAGTGTAAAATTCTCAAATATTAGATCGTTAACGGTGACGTTTGGCATTGCAGTAACTTAACGCTGGTTCGGGACAATGACCTAGTAGCAAAACGTAGGGGTTTCCATGTTTATTTTAATATTTCTCCCCCCGCAGGCACTTTCCCCAACGCTCCACAAAAGCACTTCAGGATAAGACATTTAACGTTCGCGAAAACGAGCTGCGACCTTCCAGAATGATCCATGAGTGCTTGATGGCCACTCAAATATAAAAGTAGGCGGGCAAAAGTACGGGGGAGAATCCTTCCCTGCTCTTTCTTCCTTTCGCATCAATTCCCCCGGCCATACGCTTAATAAATCCCAACTTTCGTCTGGAGTGTGAGACGCGAAGTTCGAGAGAATTGCTGGAGGAGAGGGAGGAAAAGAGATAGAGCGATCCGAAGTGGCTGGGAGGCCGGGTCTTGTGGAAACGATAGAGCAGGGTTCGGAGTGGGGAGGGGAGTGGAGAGGATCAGGAGGGGGGAGGAGGGATATCATAAGATGCTTGAAATGGATCGTCTCAAATGGCCGGAGATTACGACGGATAAAGCCGAATAGACATTGAATGAAAGGGGTGAAATAGGCATGTGTATATATCTAATGGGCAGTGGGGGTGGAGGGGTGAGTGTCTTGGGCAGAAGCAGGGGTTTTCGGGGACTCGAGGAGGGGGAGGGTGGGCGGTGGGGCGACGGAGAGTGAGTAATGGGACGGGAGATGAATGCGATACGGATCCCTACTTTCGTGGAGGAGGCGCAGTTGCCCGAATAAAGGCGGGGACGGAGGAATAAAATATATCTGCGGAAGATTATGTGAGAATATTCCCGTTCCGAATTCGATGAGAGGCGGTTTCTTTGGTGTGTGGAACGGTGTGCGAGGGTAACTTCGCCTTCCCTCTCCCCCTTCCACTCCCACCCAGGTGGTGTGGGAGAAATGGTGCATGATTTCCGTGTTGATGGAGAAATGTCGTCGGATCACTTTATTATGCCATCTCCGTGCCCTCCTCTCTCTTTTTTTTCGAAGGGCAAACCTTTCCCCACCCTTGTAATCCCCCGAACCGAAGAACGACGCGAAGGTTTTATAAGATGTGAAAGAGAAGCGTTTCTTTTGAAATAGTACGTCATTGGAGGTAGTTTATGCTTTTAGATGTCGCTATTTTTAAGTGTTTGAGGCGATTTGAGTCACTCTTATTAAAAAGACTGAAAATTCTCTAAAATCATTCTTTTCAAGTTTTCTCAAAGCTCAGATGGAACATCCTCGTATCATAAAAAAGTATTTGAGGATACTGCCGAAATCTTGTTTGCTTATTTCTCGATGTAGCCTTTGAATGTTAAATTCTTGTTACGCTCTTGTTTCACCGAATAATTGTACTGCTTTAACATTCATCCTCGTGTTAATGCAGTGCAATATTAAAGTGAGGCATTCATGATACTTTGCTCTTATAAATCAACAATAATGTGTTACTGTTTCTCAACTCTAATTCTTACTAAATAAATGATTTCAAAGAGTACTTTGGAAGAATAAATGAAATAAATACATCTTATCTTAGTTCGAAAATTACGGAAACTAATATTTGATTTTTATTGCAATTAAATCTTCACCAAGGAATGGAGAAAACGACTCCCACTCGTTATTGAGATCCGTGTCGAAAAATTATATATAGTACATCTTAATACAAATGAGTTTTAATACGTATTCTCTTTCTGCAAATAGATATCTTTTAATATTATCAGTATTTTGTTGAAACCAAAATTACCAATTACAAAACTGAGATTCTAAATTAATAATGTTTTACATCTAAAATCCTTTTATCTCATGTATGAGGATTTCTTTCTGTCTTGCTGAAATACTTTCACGGGAGTTTAATGATCATATATTCATCTTAAATAATATATTATCTAAATAAACATATCCTTCAGACAATCATTTCAAGGAACTATATAAGACCGTATATGTTTTGGTCGTAATCGTTCACTACAGAATCTCGTCAGCGAAAGTAATTTAACTACGTTTAAAACAGTGCATGGGCATACTTTAAGTTCGTGATTTATCGATTATTCTCCAAAATAAAAAAAATGCTGTCGCCTTTTTTACATTTCAATGTCTCCATTTTGATAAGGTTAAGTTCAAACTTGAACTTCAAACAATTTTCCTCTCGTAGTATTTTTGCATATTTCTGTCTATATGAGAAATCTCTATCTCGTACAATTTTGTTTCTAGAATTGAAACATGAACTATTGCTTCCTATTTTTGTCATAAAACAAAGCTTAACTGAAACCATGCTTAAAGTTATATTATTATCTTAGAAAACAGTGCCAAATAGAGCATCACCGTATATTACGAGTATTACAATTTTTTTCTTTCTTTTTGCAGATATCATGAGGCGCGAACCATTAAATTCAGTAGATATCACACATGATTAAGCATTAAGGAAAGGTAGATAGTTTCCCACAATCAAAAAGAATTAATGTGCATCACATTACATTCTAAGTAATAAATGACTCAATTAACAGTATTTAAGTAACATTCTGTAACTAAGACCATAACATACGTATTTTTCTACACCACTTAAATAACCGTAAATAGGATTTACTCATAAGCTTTCACAGCTACTATAATTTTTATTAATGCTGTTTTCACTCGTTATCAATGCTGAGTAAATGACTACGTTTTATCAGTTTATTTCATCTACATCTACATCTACATCTACATAAGTACCCTGCGAGCCACCAAAAAGGTGTGTGGCAGGGGGTGTAGCACCATGAGGGAAGGATAAGGGTTGAGGGGGTTGGGAGTTAGGTGAGGAAAGGTGGAAACCTGTATGTAACCTTGATGGAAAAAGAACCTGTATGGAAAAAAAATATATATATATATACACACATACATATATATACATGCATACATACACACATGTATACACATCCTCGCGAAGTCCCTAACCTGTACGTTAATACTTATTGTAATGAACTAAGTCCTGGGGAATTTCGACTACGAGCATTCTGGTCCCTTATCGTTCTTGGAAAAAATGACATTTTAAACCTGTCAGTCTTGCAGTCTATCTCTCTAGTCTTATATTCGTGATCCCTTCGACCGTAATACGTTGGGGTTCGTATTATATCCTTGATGTCATCGGAAAAGGGCCCATCTTTAAATGTTTTTAATAAGTTTAATCTATATTGGAAACGCCGCTGTGTAAGAGAATCCCAACCTAAATTGTCTAGCAAAGTGGATACGCTGCTGAGTTGGTCATAACAATGTTTGACAAATCTAGCCCCCCTCCGCTGAACTCGATCTAATTCCGAAACCAAATTTATGTTATGAGGATCCCATATACTGGCAGCATACTCTAGGTGGGGCCTGACCAAGGCAAGGAAACATCGTTCTTTCACCTTTTCGTCGCATTTACCTAGCATACCATAATTATGATTAGCCTATATGCAGATATCAATTAAATAAATTATCTACATATCAAATCAATACATGCGAGTTTCTCGCAGGCAAACTAAAGTTACTCCTCATAAAAATATTAAAGACACCCTCCCATAATGAATTTTGATATGGTATATCTTCATCTAGTATTTAGAGTGAAACCAATGTATATCAGATACATGATTTCTCCGGGTAATAAAGAATAAGAATTCATCATTTATTAACTTTTATTTCACTTGTTAGCCTCTTGGTCGCTTTAAAAGGGACACATGTTGTCCAATCATTTTTAGCTTTCTTGATTCTTGAATTAATCGAATGTATAATTTACGTATATTTGAATTTTTAAGCCAAAATGTCAAATAAATGTTAAACAACTGAAACAATACATTTCTCCTCCACTGGCATAGTAGGTTAATCGAAATCGGCAGGAGGATAACGTAGGTCTTTAACAGTTCTGGTGACTCATTCACTGCACACGGCCTGCCTCAGGCCCAGAGCGCTCATCCATTTGCCAACGGTCATCCCGATAGTCCTCCCCCCTAAACGAAAGGACGCGTAAATCCCATCACGACTCTGAATACTAATATCCAATCAATCGGCTGATGTAGCGGCCTGGAGACACTATGCACACCTCTGGCCTAGCACCAGTCTATTTCACATCGTCATGCTCCTCGTGCATCCCCTGAAGTCATAAACCTAGCCTCTATTGATGTTCTTCCTTGCAGCAGAATTGCTGCACAGACGTACCATAAAAATAATTTGGCACAATTACCTAAAATGTAACCCGTTTTGGATTAAAGTAGTCGGCTCAGAATAATGAACTTTTTGAAAGATTTTTTACGTAGAATTGGTAAACTGGCACTGTAGGGCACATATTGAAAGTTTCTTGGAGTATAGCCTTTTCTTTAGTAAGACTTTGTGAACTTAATGAGTTGGCTAGGGAAAAGTAACTCTGATAACATCTATTCCCTACGGACTACTACAATTACATGACCGTAGAAATAGGCCTGTCAATTTCATTATTTAAAATGTAAATAATATGACTTCCTAAATACAACCGGCGTAAACTTTTTGTTATAAGCCTCAAATTGCTTAACAAAGAGGTAACACTCGTCACCAATTCACTTCTACGGTATATCAGTTATATTTCACTGATATTAATAAAATTAGTTAAATACCAAAGTCTTATTCATGCGATATCGCCCTTTTTGTGTTCGTATTTTGGTATATTCGATAGCTGAAGCTAATATCACACTATCCGAAATGTTAAGTTATGCACATGTTGTAACAATTTGTTTTCCCCAAAATAAAATAAGTACTATGGCACAAAGAAAGTATTGGAACCTTTTTTATGCAACCATCAAAAAGAAACGTCGCTTTTATTTCAATTCTTGGCATTTTTTTCCGAAAGAGATTAAAAATTATTCCAATGCACAACCCTTTCGAGAAAAGTGGAGGGCGCGGAGGTCAGAACAGTTTCTCAAAAGCTATTTCGCAACGTCAACGGTTGCCTGCTGATTAAATTTAAAGTCACGATCAGGGCATTATTGAACGGAAGTCATACTACGCATCTATACCTACCCCTATCTAGGGAATTTCTCTTCCCCTTGCTCATTATGTTTGAGATGGCTGCCTGCTCAAATTTTATTCAGTCCGTTAACTTGGTCATATACAAGAACCTTGATGTCGAATTCCGATGAGGGGATCACAATGGTGGTCAAAGGGCGACAGGTTAGTTTCGTGGCGATGCGCCGGCGGCGATAGAAGGCATGGATGGGGGGAGATTGATGCGGAGAGAGTATATGGGGACTAATGCGGGAGGAGATGAATGAATAGGGGAGACAGAATTTGGAAAGAGGAGCGTAGGCTTAGGGCAAGAGCACAAGGTTCTCCATTCCATTCTCCCCTCCCCTCCGACCCCGCGTCACACTCTATGCAAAATGCGCAAAATTGATCAGAAACTTCAAACCCTCGGTGGTGACGGCAGTGCGCGTGCCTCCGTGTGTCTCTCGCCAAAACGACGGCGTGGGTTTTGATGCGATTTGGGCGCTCGTTTATGCAGCCTCGCTCTCCCGGCGCGCCGAGATGATTCAGAACGTCAGGGGAAGAAAGTCAGTCGGCGTGTGGGGTAACTGCATTCGCAGGGTGCAGGCTCCCGGCTCCGAAGTCGGGGACGGGACTCGGTCGCTGTGCGAGTGGGAAGGAGGGACCGGGAGGAGGAATGAGGTGGGGAGTCGGCCTTCTTTCCTCAAAGAGAGTTTGACAGAATAGCGCACAAAGCGAGGAAGAAATCTCATTAGATTTCCCGGGGAAAAATTTGCGGGTGCAGGGATCCATGATATGAGGATTGGGTCCCGATGAAGCGATTTGTATGTTCGAATTGACCTAATTCCCTGTCTGGCGTTCAATAAACCAAAATGTCGGAACTTAAATTTTATTATACTTTTAGCCCAGCAGTCATTAATTCGGAGGAACAGCAAGGATATTCTCTATAGGCACTGTATGAGACGCATAAAAGTGTGTTAAAGTTACCGGCAGCTAAAATCAAAGCATATTAATCCTTCCTTTTATGGCTTCGATCGTAAAAATCAGGACTTCGTATGGCATGGCTTACGGTTAAGTAAAATGAATTATGTTAGGAATATGTTATGCAATGAAAGAGTTGGCTGAAAATTCTTCTTTTAATGAAAAGGCTTATTAAATTGTTCGTTGACAAAATTTTCGAAGCTATAACTTTATTGGAATATAAAATCACCTTAGTGTAAAATTCCTTTTGGAATAATGGATAATATGTCTTGACTATTATTATAAATTAACCTCATAAACAATAACCTTTCAATAAATACTCTTTGATAGAATCAAACATTGTTGATTAAGTTAAATATTCCAGCATTAAAATAATATTTCCTTTCAAGATATTTATCTTATTAGCACCAGAAAATAGTTCAACAACCTCTAGCTAAATGGATCTATAATTTGAAAATAATAATCGCGTTTCGTGTGTTGAATATTTTCCGTGATTATTAATGATTTCTAAATAAACGGAATCAAATCTTTAGATTTTTGAAAACGGATAATGAAATTAAAAAACACCATAAACACAGTAACCAACCCAAAGGTCGATTTGGTAGGGTATGGAAGGTGATGGTAGAGTTCACCCAGTACTAAGCCCGACGGCGTTTGAAATTCACACATCATGGTAGGGGGGCCAGTACCTTTCCCTGTGCCGGTAATGGTTTCCCAGGAAGATCTGGTACCTGAAAAATCACATAGCTTGGGTGGAGTCGCAGGGCCTCCGGTTAGTAGTCTAACGCTCTACCCCTTGGACTACCGCGACCGCCATAGTGAAATAAACGAGTGAAAAAGAAACAAACGTCAACAAATAAACATGTAATCAGAAAATATATGCTTTAAAAGAAATAAAATTCTAAAAACAACTCGATCACCAGATAAATGAGCCGAGTCTTGGATTTCCCGATGGTTACCATATCTATCAAAAATTAAAATTGTTGTTAGACACACCCAAAGCATCCCTAGTTAGGAACAAAAGCTATTCAATGGTAATTCCACCTTCCAAACAGCGTCTTCCATGGGACTAATAGAACGAATATCCTCAGCGTATTTATCCCGTGGGTTAAATTAACTGGTCTTCCTCATTTAAGCGCATAGTTATTTTTGTGAAACTCCTTGTCCATCAGCAACGAATGGGATCAGATGCCGTGGGTGGCCCCGATGGCAAAATCTCGTAATACCATTCATCTCCCCTGAGGCAGTTCGTTGAGGGATTAAAAATAATGCGGGGGATAAATATTCCATGAGGCCGTCCATCGTTTAGAGAAATGGAGCAAGGAGATCCGCGTCATGCGGAAGGGAACCAGTAGTTCAAGTGGAGTGCGGGAGGGAGATTTCGCGAGACGAAGGAAGGGCATTCATGGACCCCGCACCCACGCGCGCATGCAGAGTGAGCGGAGTGGGCCGTGACGAAGATCCCTCGGGGAATCGCAGTGTTTCAAGGTCTTGGAATCGGGCGGCGGGACTCGGGCGATGAGTACACCTGAAGTAAAAGAGTCGCCTTGCTGCTGAAGGAGATAGGACGACATTTTTCATATCCGCATTTTTGTGAGGAAAGAGATTCCATAATTCCACCGTCTCCGGTGGAACAAATATTGCTAGTATCCTTGGGCATGAGTGGCGTGACGTCCATTTGCTAACATTGGAAACAATAAGGAACACGTACGTTACTTTTATTATGCTCTATTTTCTTTTAAATATAAGCTATTTAGGACAGTAATTGTTAGGAGGTAGATAAGCAGTCAACAGATACTCAAACCTTGCGATTCATCTAAGTTCAAACGTGGAAATAAACGAGGAAGAGGAATCAAAGAAACAGCGGGAGATGTCGCGGCAGCGACTTCAACGGGGTTATTCATTTATAGTATGTGTTTATTTTAATCCAACAAATTCAAAGGCCACCAACAATTCGCTTAACGAGGAATCTGGTAAAGGTGAATAATATTCAAAAACTGAAATTAATGCATTGAAGAGGAGAATGTTCGAGGTCAAAGGTAAGGTGATATCAATTCAATTTCCAGCGTCACTATCCGCCATTGTTAAGTAGTGGATTATTAGACCGTTGATAGAGGATCATGAGTTCGAGACTGAATGTAAAGTCGATGTGAAGCCAGGAAGTGGTACTTTGTACCCAAATCAACGCTTTCTGTCAGAGGTCTCAAGCGTTAACTGAAAATAAAATTTCCTTCGATATTTTTTCCACGCTCATTTTATCATTAAACTAAAAAAATGAAGTTAACGAAGTACTCCGTCCGCTCACATGAATGTATTATTTACTATTTCATATATTTTTCGTAGAATGTCTTCGACTTTGCAAAAAAATGGGGCAAGAAGTCCCAGGCCATGCGCGGGAAAACCGGGGTCTTTTAAAGGGGAAATAGTTTTGCGAGGCGGAGGTTGGGCTGCTTCCACACACCCGTTTATGCCTACCCGGTCATACAGGGTGGAGTAGTCCGTAGCGAAAGATGGGAGTCGCCCGAGGGGCGGGAGTGCTTCAAGATTTTGAATCGAGGCCTGGGAGAAGAGAGAGAGCGAGGAAGAGGAGGTAGGGAGGGGGGTATATAGTATGCTAGGCGCCCTTGTTCCCCCTCCGAGCCAGGACGCCATTGTTGATGTCAATGAGTGTATTTCTGGGGAAACTGTACAGCGGCGATCGCGGTTTCAAATGCTTTTTTTAATCCCTCTTCCTCCCTCGTCGCTTGTGCTCGAGTGGAGGGAAAACATGCAGTGGACGGGAGATGGACGAAGTATTTCCTCCCTCGCCGGTGATTAAGTTGTGGGTACATGTGCTCAAGAGGGCGTGTGTGTAGGTATTTACGTGTGTTTCCGGACGGGCGCAGAGCGCGGCGGATATGAGTTGGGGAGGAAACGGGCTGGCAGGGTGGCAGATAGCCGGGGATGGGCTCTGTGGGCCGGGGGGTGAGGTGGAAGGGGGAGGGTGCCGTTCGATCGTCGTTGGTGGTGGACTGCGGTGATATTTACCTTGCTTGCTGTTAGTTTCTTACATCATTCACCCTTAGGTTGTTTATTGGCGTGTTAGATCTTCGATTACTCAATACAAGATACGTTCATGTATTCAGTTTAATCGGAACGAACGAATCTGTGCAAAATTAAGTTGAATATTGATTAAATTGGATGGATTAAAATCGGTTGGATTTGCTTTAAGATGGTGATTTTTCAACTTGGGAGAACAGCTTTAAATCGATGCCCACGGTTTTGTTGCGCCTAAAAGGAAGTAATGCCGTAGGAGTTAATATTTAATTTTCTACGTACCATTTAACCAAATGTGTAGTGTAGGTACATTAAGTCGTCAAGTAATACACAAATGACAGTAATGTACGTATATCTACAAACAATTGTTTTTATATCATCATCTATACTTATTTAGGGGCAATTCTATTTATGTGTTCATTTATCGATTCTAATTATGTTAAAGGTGACTGATAATAATACAAAGAAATAATACTTTTCCACTGATGTTCACTATTTGATAATAGTACTATCTAGTACCACGCAGTAAAGTTAAAAATACGTTGTTCTCTCTGTAATGTACCACTTCCCCTAGGTGAAGCTTGAAACCATAAAGTTTATTAAAATTAATTTTAAAAAGTGCTCAACGACTGTTACCTTCAACGTATTGCCAAAATTTCCTCCTGTTTTCCCAATATTATTTACCATTTCCATTTCTTGTAACTTCTAGCTGCCTTGATGCTCTCTAAAACGGCTTATAGCCTTCCTTTTTCTCATCATGCTTAAAAAACTGACTTTTTCTCTTCTATCAGGGCTTTCCATATCCCACAACCTTTCAGCGGGTATTTCACCCATTATTATAACTGGGAATATAAATTTTTGAAATATAACTAAGCATAAACATGAAAAAGTATTGAAGTATTTACATGTTTCAAACAGTTTCCTCGTAATACATATTTGTCAGTGTTTGTTCCTAGGTATACATAAGGATTAAGTTGACACATTAACTCATAAATTACGAGTAAGAAGTGTACTCACGTATGGCTGAACACATTATTAATCAATAAGTAGACTGTAGCACAATAGCACGGGTCAAGTGGAATGTATTGGTTAATATTTTAACCTATTTTTCAAAGGAAATTTTTTTTAATTTGAAAAAAAATATTTTTTGGGATTACCTTCCGATATATTTCTCTTTGAAAATAATCATTTTATAAGTATTCTGATTCATTCGAAAGATTGATCAAATATCTGCTTGCTTCTTAAGGTGAGAGATGTTTGTGCATAGTAGTGTAGTTAGTAGAATATTGAAATCTCTTTTTTCAGGAATATTATCTATAATTTTCAAGAAACTGTAACAGTAACTTCAACGGAGTCACCCGCTATGTGTGCATTTATAATGCAACAATGTCAGAGAGCTGACCGGGATTCGAACCCGGATCCCTCGGTATCCGGCCGAGTGCTTTAACCACTTAAGCTACCGAGACGTCCTCTTACACTCTGAAATTTTGGGGGCTTTAAAGGAACAAGATGTTATGACGAAATACCGTACATACAATGTCACAGGCATTCGTAGTCGTGCGCGACGCGCCACAGTCCACGATGTTAATAAAGCCAATTTCAAACACTTAGGTTGTTCATACCTTAGACAAATTTGTCTAACGTATGAAAAAATATGAGAATAAACTCAGTTCTTATTACGTTTATGAGACAAAAATTCCACTTTAGCATAATGCCCTTGGAAGAAGGGATCTTATAATATATAGTCTCAACTTTGCGCTAATAAAGACGTTTATCTATCTTTATATTTATGTACCCTTTGAATGGGTAAAGTTTAGGCAGGAAGATAACTAGCAAAGCAAGTGAAAGTTAGCAGACGGAATAGGTTAGGAGAAGAATTTCTGTGAGAATAAACAACTGCGGGCGACAAAAGATTCTTTTAGATGTAATGGAATGGTTCATTAAAACTAATGTATAAGGTTACCTCTTTTACGGTTGAGACAGGGACAATATGAGCTGTAGGTAAGAAGAAGCAATGGAAAATAAACCCTTAGTTAACAGAATAAGGATGAAAATGATATGAATAGACAGAGTAACAAATGAAGAAGCACTTTGGAAAGAGGGGGAGCTTAGATGTCTGTGGAATATGCTTACAAGTTGAAGAGGGAAACTAATTGGACATCCCGAGGCATGACAGTCTACCAGAGAACATGACTGCAGGTTATGCAGAGAAGAAAAATGAATCGAGAAGGTCTAAAATGAATAACGAGAAGAAGGCGAATAAAGTAAATAGAGAGAGCTACAAAATAACGCTACTAGATGAAACAGGATAGCTAGATAGTTAATATATCCATTAATCGGAAAGTTAACCTGTATTTGTGACGTTGATATCGGTATTATTTTCTTGGAATTAGAATGCTACCGAGTTGATTGATTTTTTCCCTTAGAACGAAAGAAACACATACGAGTATAGTATTTTTAATCAATTCCCATAAATTCCTTAGATAAACATTTTTTGCAAATTCCAAAGGGCAGCAACATGTATTTTTCTTAACATTTCATTGTTAAGAAAAATAATTGGAATTTTTTTGTCAATATCACTTGCCATTTTAAGAATTAGATTAAAACGAAAACCGATGCCTAATACGATTTGGAAAAGATTTTTCCGGAGTTGCCGATTTTTTGGGAGATTTTCAGAAACATACTATCTCTGGAGAAGTTGATTTCTTTTAAATAATTAACAAATAATTGAACAGTAATTTCTTATTTTGGAACCCGATTTCATTCATTTATACGCCAATAGATAAAAATCTAATGTATCCAAGTAGCTATGATGTAATAAAAAAAATCGGGATAAACAATATAGGACTCTTGACTAAAATAGATCATGTTTTTCATTAAAAAAGTAAAAGCGAGTGCTTTGACGCATTATAATTTATTTTATGAACAAAAATATGGAAAGAAAAAGTCAAATAATTCGCAGCGCTGGGTAAACTAACTTCAATTTGCATGGAAATATTTTCATTTGATGAATTACTTATCCCGGACCATTAACTTCAACTTTGCACGAAATTTTCGCACATAAAAGTATGATAAAGCTTTCTTCATCATCCATATCTGTATTGTGTCAATATAAACGATAATTGATTTTACAAAATAAGCAGACGAAAAAATAAATTTCAATTAGAAACTGAATAAGGATTTTTGGGACGTAAGTATATTTATTGTGCTTCCTTGGTTGGTTAATCTGTTGATTATTACATCTATATACTTGTTTAAATCAAAATATAAATATTTGAGCAAAAAATACGTATTAAACTTTTTAAAATTCTTGATTTTGATATAACGTTTTAAATGCATGTAAAATTAGAAGTTTCGACAGCTGAAGTTAAAATAGTAATATGCACATACCATTAACCCGGATAAATATCGGAAAAAATTAAACCCCAATATTTACCAGCCTCCTTAATGAATAATATAATGCCATTATACAGTAATTTTATAATATTTTAATGCTGTGTTGGTTTTAATCACGTTAAACTAAAATAAGAACATAAGCAAATCCTTATAATGACGACTTATTTAATATAAGCAATAAGTTGATTGAATCTAATAAGATTCAATCAACTTATCAACACTTAACCTTTTCGATATAGCCTGATGGCCCTTTTTGATATAGTCTGAAGACTCAATGCGCCAATAATTTTCCTTTACTTAATATATGAAACATTTCATTAAGAATGAAGTTATATTTGAGAATAAATAGATGAGTAAGTGTGAATGAAGTTCGATAGAGAGTTTGAGAAAATGTCATTTTGACCTTCCTTTCTGCGTCCTATTCCAACTTTTTCTCAGCTCCTTGGGAGGTGGGAATGGTCTTTTGGAGCAATAGACGTGGCGCGAGTGTAAGGAAGATATTGAGGCCAGGGGAAATGGAAGGAGGGACAGGGTGGGCGGCGGAGGAAGGGTAGGTGAAGGACGTGGTGGGACTCGAAACGATGCTGGATAGAGGTGGAAGCGCTGGGTCGGGGAAGCACAATATCGTGGAGATAGTCACGCGGACTCAGGAGGCCAATCGTGAATTTTCCCAGCGGAGAACATTCGGGATTACCTCCTGGGGCACCAAAAAACGCCTCGGATCTTTTTTCGAGAGGTTCACACACGGAACTGTCCAATTTTCAACACGCTAACGAGAAAATTGGACAGCATCAAATGACCCTCCGACACCGTCGAAACTTTGACTCAAAGATGAGACTAATTATTACTTTTTTGTTAACTGCAGTTCGCTTAGAGGAGTTTCATAACTATAAGATAACTATATATTGTATATAGCTATATACAATATATACATACATATAATAACTATAAGATTGTAACGGTCTTTGTTAATGTTAATTGCATTTGTTACTAATTCAACTATGGTACGTTGGAGAATGTTATGCAATTGAAAATGTTTCATTACGAGCGGTGCCAGCTGTAACGTTCCACTAATGTTAGTAGGAAGGAAAATTTTTATGATGAAATCAAATTTCATATTACTGTTTCTCTGTAGCTGATTCAAAACACTACCCGAAATGTATAGAGAAGCCTCATTTGGGTTGTCATCGTTAGTAAATGAAGTATAAAGAGATAATAATAGATAAAGAGATAATGGATATCTATGATCCGAGACAATTATAATATCTATAAAAATGAAAAAGGATTTGAGACGTTGCTTGTGCTAATTTGTGTAGGACACTACCGAAAACATTTTTAGCAGATATTCATAACTTTTCATGTTCATGGACATTGATTTTAAAGTCCTGCGTTATAAGCTTTGTGAAATTTTGACGCATTTACAGGTATTATTTGTATCAGGTAAATATCCTGTATATATCTTAGGCGGATGTGCCTTGCTCATAAAAAGTGAACATGAAGACGTTACGGTAATAAAAGTTGTTTCCGAAACCTATGCATCATCTCATCATTTATTTAATGGATATTAAAATGATATTTAGCAATTATGAATCGGAATGATTTAAATTATTTTCTATTCGTGTATGGCATTTTAGTGTGGAGAATAATTGCGTTGTCCATGTTTGCACCACTTTACTACCATGTTTGCACTGTTTACTACAAAAAAATTATATTACCTCTTCCGACGAAACCTATATTCGGTAGGCTACTTGAAAACTATTGCAGTTTCTGTGAATCATCAGTTCCCTTGAATCTATCCAGGTAATCTGGTTTTTGAGATAGTAAACCAGCATACATACATGCTTACAGAATATTATCAATGAAGGTAGGACATGTCGTAGTGTATATATTTATTAGCACTTTTTTATCCAAGTATTTCGGTCTCTCAAGTAATTCTTTCTAAATCTTGAGCATAGATTCCAAGTATAAATTCATGTTAGAAGGCATGTGAAATTATCCCTCAGATGATGGGAAAAGGTGTTAAAATAATTCTTCAAGAAGTAGGCCTTCCATAAAACATTTGCAGAAATCGAGTTCTGTAAACCTCTAACTCCATTTTATATCCGCTCTCTCCCGAGGAAATATATACGTATGCTCAAGGGAATTGGAGTATAGAAGGTGGAATTGGGAACAGACGGCGGTAGTGCACGGCCAAAAGAATTGGAGGGGGGGATTGGCGGTAGTTATTAGGTTACTAGGAGTGAGGGTACTAACTATATGATGTCGTAGTTTCGACCCCAAGGCGATTCGCCTTATTTTATCGAAGAGACTGCTTTCGGTGCATCGGCTCGACGAGTTCCGGTAGGGACGGAGGAAATGGAGCAGGATCAGCCTGGGAGTGGGAGGGCTCTACCATACTGCTCTCCCCTATACTTTTCCGGTCTAGAAAGGTTCCCATGGGATATGACCATGCATTTATGTAGGACGATCACATGCCATTGATCTGCGGTCACTGTTTCGGTCAAGGAGCCATTTCGTAATGACATGGTTTTAAGTTTCGCATATGGGAAGATTCTGAAGCGTGTCATATATTGACTTAGGCTACGAAACGTTGGACACTCAGTTGGATGAAGTTCGGTGGACGCCCTGGTAAAATAGGAAATGCTATTTTTCATCCAAAATGCGCATCCATTTTACTCTCCCGGTGATTCTGGGGGATGATATTAATTATCAAGGTACTGCATCGGATCTATTGTTTAAAAATCAAGCGCAACTTATAATAACGATGTAATTTCTTCACCTAGACTGACCGCGTAAATTTAAGTGGTATTGGAAATTTAATGGACCGCAAAAATGCTGATGAAGAATTTAATCATGTTTTTAAGTGACCACGGTACCAGGTGAAAATTTTTCTAGCACATTGTTGTTTTCTTTCTTTTACTGAAGCTGTAATTTTCAATTGTTTCACATAATTAAAAGCCACCTATGGTAAAGTACCGTCTGATTATTTCATTGTTCAAACATTAAGGTATGGCGCATTAGAAGTTTCATCTCATTTGCTTTAATTTTGAGAGAAGTCTTCTAAAAAGAGAAATAGAATTTGGTGCAGTCATACGTTGAGGTAAATGAAGAGCGGTTGGTCACATATTCCAAATTAATTTGTTCAGCATCAAAATATATTATTTTGGTTTTAGTTATTGTGGTAACATCCCGACGAAAGAACTTGTGGCGTTAGTTCTCTCGGAGGCACTAAGATTTGAAAGCGTGTTGGAATATTCTAAGGAGGTAGTAGAACTTTGAATTAATAATAATGTTCTAGAAACCTTTAATTTAGGTACTAATTTCGAATATAGTACATAGTTGAGATATATATGCAATTTATACAAAGCATACTCCAGGTATGCTTTGAAGGGAATATTTATGGAGGAGTTCTTTTGCGTAGCGTTATCAAATGTATCCCATGCTGAGAATAACGTATAATGGAGATGTGTCCTCCAGTGATGTTAAGACTGGGAGTGCTTTTAAAACATTCTTCACTGCGTATTGTGTAAATCCTTTTCTCTATGAATCAAACACTTCTGAATCATCGATTTTCGCAATTTTTCCCTCCATATTTTTATGCAGTTACGAAAACACATCTAGAACATGGGGTGATGTTAGGCTGTCGTTAAACATAATACATTTCTTTAGAGTTAAGTGACAAGAAATTTTAGTATGTCATTTGCGATAGTTATATTTTTTGTCTACCCGCACAAATATTATCAATCAAATAATAACAACATTTCGTTAGTTAAACAGCGTATTAGTTTCATGACGGCGTAATCATCCAATCAATTTCCATCCATGACTGCTTCATCAATAGACTCACAAATTGTGGAATACAAATATATATTTTATGAATTTAACATTAAGTAGTTGTTAATCATTAAATATATAGATTATTTCTCAATGCTCATATTAAGTCAAACAAAAGGGAACAAGAAACTAGGGAATAAAAACCTCACTTGGGTTGTAACCTTTACGAAGAATGGAATTACTATAGTTAAATCAGTTAACTCATGTTATGGTAAAAGTATAAAATGGTTCAATTAATAAAGTTGTGGGACACCGTCGAAGTACAACCCTGAAGTGATCCAAATAGCTTGAGTACGAATTCTGCTGTTTAATGTACATTACAGTTACATTAGGCTACCAGAGAAAATGAAGTTACAATGCTACGGAACAAGAAATAAGGAAAAATAATCTGGATTTGATAAAATGTTTTTGTAACCCATAGAGCACTCCGGTTATTTTCTTAAGCTTTATAACATGGACATTATCAACGGCAGATAAGATAAATTAGGAAGATGCTATGGGAATACGGTTCTACCGCAAGATGATACAAGAGTATCAAATCGCCCAAGCGATTGATGTACAAGTCCTTAGAATAATTAAAGTCAGATGGTAACCTATGTTATAAGGTGTAATGTTTATAAGGTTTTACAAGGCACTAAAATGGACACCTAAGCGGTGTAATCATGGAGGTATTCGCGTAAGAATGAGTACATCTTCATCCGCGGTAGGCGCAAAGGGCGTTATTACTGCTCGCTTCACACGTTTAAAATTTTATGTTTTTACTGCGGAAGTGGAATATCAACGAATATTTAACACTTAAAGCATCTAAAACGTATTATTATTGGATTTTTATTAGTAATTTGAGCGTTATTTCATCGCAGTGTCCACGTAACCTCAATAAGTCAAGGACTGGATTTTAATACCGTTAGTGATCTCTTTTGTACACTCTTTAGGAAAGTTATATTTAGATCTTGGTTTATTTTGCATGGTTCAAAACTATCAAATATCGACAAAAGTGCGCATATGATCAAGATTGATATGATACGTGAGGAGTTAACAGAAAATCAAATTATCATATGTCAGTTAAGGTCTTTTTAAAACTCTTACTGTGCTTATGAGCTGCATTGCATAATACTCAGTTATTTGCAGGAAGGGAGCTCTGTGATAAATTTGGCAATGAAACGTCCGCGGAACATATTTCCCCCCCTGGCATGATGACAATTTAGGTGAGTCTTTCATTCCAACAAAAAGCTTCGCTTTTGCGTGCATTTGGTAATTAATCCCGCAGCCACAATTTATTTCCCGGCCGAAAGTTAATGAAATATTTTGATTAATTCACAAAGGAAATACAATCCGTGCCATGTCGCGGGCCTGTCAAAAAGGGCATCATCGCCAAGCGAAACATTAACAAGTAAAAAAGCGGGAATAAAATAAGGGACGGCTTTAAAAGGGTTGGGAGCGTGGCTGTAGAAGTAGGAAGAGGAAGAAGGGAGTTTCCCTCCATCTCCGCTTCCTAAATACTTTGATTCAATTTTCTCTTTCGGTGGTTTGAAGGGAGCGCCTTGAAGTGCCTCACCCGCCACCACCGCCTCACATGAATGGACAAGTTTTTTTCCACTTTTCTTTTTATATTTTTAATGAAAAGGTCCTCTTTCCAACCATCGCCGTCGTTATAAAGGGCCGCCTTTAATTCCATCCCGTCTTTATCCTTTCACGCCTTCTAAAATCAGCCCTAAAAGCGTCGCTAACTCCGTTTCTCCCCCGCCCGTTCTCCCTCTCTCGCCTTACCCAAACGCTTTCCACGCCCGTTCTCGCTATATCATTGGGCGTTCTTCACCTTACACCGTTATCTTCTCATCTCTTCAGAATATTTTTTTCTTTACTTTCCGACCCTTTTATTCTTTTCCCTTACAGTTTGTCTTCATCGTTATTTCCAGTATTCAAAGGCGCCTATTTATTTCGCGTTGCGGAAGATTTTGGTGATGAGATTTTTTTTAAATGCATGGATAATATTTTTTCTCGCTCAAGAAAAAAACATTTATTTGATATTTGTTGAGAAAGGATAACTTTAAGACTCCGGCCCGGCTGTTTTTAAATGCCAAAGGGGGCACTTAGCGGCCCTCACCTTCGCTTTCACGATATGAACTGTCCGCTCCAATTTACTAATCCCTTATTTCTCGTTCTTGAGTGAAGGCTAAAGAAATCATCTGTTCAAACATTTGTCCCTAAAAAGACTGACTGAAACTGCTCGCAATTAAAATTGTTTTTCGGACCATGAAAATAACAGGATCTGCAGTTTACTTCCGTTTACTTCCTTAGTGCGTAAGTGCTTAGAGCTTGTACGCCAAATCACTACAGTAAGAAAAAAATATTGCAGTTATAAATACAGAAAACAATTATGGCTCCATATATCTGAATATATGAATTCTATTAAATTACTGTGTCTTTCATCTTTCGTTTTTTTGAGCCACAAAAATCTATTGGACACTCACCCACCTCGTAATCACAGATCTTCGTGTAAGAATGAGTACGTCTTCATATATGGTAGGTGCAATGTTATTGTCACGTTAAGTCATTGCTGTTCGGTTACTCTACGTCAGTGTTGGAAATAAGTTTAGAACCAAGACCCGTGCGGCAGTAGCTTCACAGAATACTTCATTCCATCTTCCATAAGCATTTTTTATTTCTCTTTAGATAGACACTGCATTGCACGTGTATGAAGATGCATGAAGTCATGAATTGTGGTCATGGTTTTTCCCCATCTTCCGTTGGGGTTTGGAGATATGATTGATGGCACGTCATTATTAAAGGGATTAAAAAATTCGGTCATTGGTTGATTTTTTTCAGGATCTCTTGTGTTTTCATTATTGTCATATATTTTAACTTCCACATTTCAGTGAAGTAAATCTTCGATTGATCTTCCATTTTTCCAATCGTATCAGCCTTTTAGAAAAACCTTAGTGTGTCCTCATTTTAATTCTGTAATTAATTTTGTATGGACAAAAAGAACTCTATGAACTCAATGTAGGTTCTCTTGGCAATTTACATGAAAACAAAATTACGACTCGGGCTAAACTGAGCTGAAAACTGAATTCCGTATTTGAATCATCAGCATATTTTCCTTCTAATTTTCTTCAGATTTTTAGTATCTTCCTTAGTCTTCTTCATATCCATATTTTATTCTTTCTTTTCATTACGATTAATGTTTACCTACCCAATTAATTCCCCATGAAATTTGACTTGATTAAATTCATTAATATTCTAATTTATTTACTTATTCCGTACGTGTATTTGATCAGAGCCGCCACATGACATGGTCGTATCCCCCTTGTCTCTTAGAAGGGGTCGTGGTTCGATTACTCGGAGCCGAGTTGAAGGCATAATAAAGCAGAGGCTTCGTAAAGGATGTGGGATCGTCGTTCTCGGACGTCAAGCCGGCGCTAGATTCGTGTTGGGTGCCCCTCGGGAATTTTCTCTTCCGACTCAATCTCTCGGGAGTTCACTTTACGAGAGAGGCATCACAGAAGAAAAAGATAGTTCAGCACAGGTAGAAGGTTCAAGAGTAGGTCAAATTACGGGCAGTTGACATAAATCAAATTAAAATTGCATACATAAATTGTAATTAAAATGGATGCACTCCTAAGCTACATATGATCAACGGCAATCTTATTAAGGACAAATCTCTTCCAGCTAAACTCACACACGTGGATTTTGATACCAATATACAACTTTACCGTAAACTTAGACATACAAAGGTTTTTATAAGGAATGGAATATGTTTTCAAAAGCCCATAGGCAAGCATAAATATTAGATCAAAATGTTGGTGCACTGAAGACGCTGCAGACAGCAAATTCTTTAAAAAAACAATATATGATATAGAAGCATATAAAATATCAGGATTTATTTTTACTAATGCTGTTCTACCACTTAAGAAAGGCTTTTGATAAACTCAGGACTAAGCATCGCTAAATATTAGGCCTACAAATCACTACACTCCATAGACCATTCTTCAAATCCTTTATCCCGTCAATATTGTCCTATTTTTTCCACCGTCTTACTAAACGTTTCCGTTCCCAGCAAAGTCTTCCATATACCATCAACCCACTTAGTTCTTCCCATATTTAGCGATAATTTTCTTATGACTGATATTCGCATCGCTTCATCTTCATTCCGTCCAATTTACTTTTTCAGGTCTTCTACGCCATAAAATATCAAAAACACCAGTTGGCTTATTCTCTTTACTTAACAGCTTATATGCCGAAGTCGTATACGCTTCCAATTTTTCGTATATGTAATTTTTGGCTCCCCAAATAAAAATTCATAATTAACTTAGGGGAGGAGTATTAACGATTGTGACGTTTTATTTACCGCCACGTACAAAAACGAAGTAGAGATCCGCGTCAAGAAAAACAGATGCTTTGTGATCATTTTATAGAGTACCTGATTCCAGCATGGATGTCCGGCTTATTTTTAGCAACCCAGTAATCGCACTCAGAAGAAATCACACCGATGGAATTGACTGTCTGACTGAATTGACCCTTTTAATATTTCCCGTCTTCTGCCTGTGCCACCCGTATAGGGAATAAAATACACTCCAAGAGGATTCTGGTATGGCCTAGCCATTGAATGAAGATCAGTTCCCGAGAGATCAACTTTTTATGCAGTGTGTCGATTATCCCTTTGCTGTAGACGAAATAAAAACATTTCAGCTTATAACGGCTGCCGGTGACTTGGTTTAAATTAATGAAAAATTTATCACATAAAAGTAACACAACGAGCTCTTAAGGTAGCATACAAAGTTTTTCTCTTTGTTTGATGTAATTTAAATCTTTTTCATGCTGTTCATTGCCCAAGTCTCTTAATTAAAATATAATGTCAGTCCCTTTAATCTGTTGCCATTAAATTGGGAATCTTACTGCTTTGAAAACCCTTCTAAAAGATTTTCAAGGTATGTTTTGATTTCTGATCGCTCGACTTAGTTTATTTTGTGAAGAATTATTACGAAAGGCAGGTAAATCACCGAATCAAAGCATCAGCAGCGTCAATGTTGATACTACACTCCGAAGACATCAAATGAGGGAATCTGTAAGAACAATACAGCTTTATCAATACGAAAATACGTGAGTAAACCAATATAAGCGTAGCGCATAGTTATGCAAAGTAGTATATTGAAATTGATTTGGCAGAAAATCGAATACTAATTGCTTGTATTCACTTAAAACATTCTAAAATTAACACGAAATTTAAGTAATGCAACCATTTCAGAGAGTAAAAATCATTCGCCCTGACCGGGATTCGAACCCGGATCCCTCGATATCCGGCCGAGTGTTTTAACCACTTAAGCTACCGAGACTTCCTATTGCACTCTGAAATTTTGGGGGCTTTAAAAGAACAAGATGTTATGACAAAATACCGTACATACAATGTCACAGGCATTCGTAGTCGTGCGCGACCCGCCACAGTCCACGATGTTAATAAAGCCAAATTCAAACACTTCATACCTTAGACAAATTTCAAGAAACTGTAATAGTAACTTTAACGGAGTTACCCGCTATGTGTGCATTATAATGCAACCATTTCAGAGAGTAAAAATCATTCGCCTTGACCGGGATTCGAACCCCGGACAAAATTTAAGCATTATTCCTAAACATTTGGCCTGCTGGGGTTGAGAAATTCTAGTCATATAAGTATAATTACACGCGTTGGTAGAAATCACAGATGGTACAGCGAAGACACTAGGACGATTCAAGGTGCCTAGGAAAAATAATAAGTTTAGAAATATATTGAATATCAATGTTAAAAATAGAACAAAACATTTCGAAGAATGTGAAATGACTGCAAAAGTGTCACGTGTTAAGTGATATGTGCAATTTAAATATAATGTTATCGAGAATGATTTTAGTGGAGCGCGAGAAAGATATAAAAGGGAATCGGTCCGCAATTTAGTCATCCTAGGGAGTTTCAGAGCAACTGATGAGAAAGTAGCACTTATGGGAATTTCACTAAAATAAAAGAAACATTACTGGAAACGGAAAAAAGTCCTACAACCGCCAAAACAGGCGAAAGGTTACTAAATTACTGAATACATGCACTTGACCGAGATAATAAATGATTTCTTTATATATTTAACTAGAGGATCGGTAACTAACTAAGGTTGCTTACTAAATTCTCATCTTTATGGAATGACATTGGTAACATAGCAGCCATTTCATGTAAGTTTCGCTTAAAAAGTTTTTTGAAACTCTGATTTTGACCATATGGGAATATTATAGTAAATCCCTCCAAATATAGCAAACTCGTAGCGGAAAATGTTTTAAAATACTATAATATATCGTTCATAGTAATTAGGTGTCATTCAAGGACAGTGAAACATACTAGGCCGAAACAGACAAGTGAAGTCAATCATATTAAATACACGTTTGCTTCTACCTTGATTACCTTAAAAGCATGGGAGCGGTTTAATCAGATAGTTAGATCCAAGTAGATAATTAATATTTCGTTTCATGAAAATATGTTTAATTTATAAATAACAAAAAATTATTCTTAGATACAACTGAACCATTGAAAACTAATTCTCTATTTTGGAGGCAGAGTGACATAGCTATTATTAAAAAAAATATTTGGTCGCTTTTATCAAGGGAACCGGTAAGATTCTCTATATAAAAAATTTCTTTACAAAATGAAGACTTTTATTATATTTTGATGTGTTTTGGATACATTTTCCAATTTTTTCTTATAATTTTTTCTCCAATTCATTGAAATTTTTGGTAAAATGGAGGTATCAGCTTCGCCAGTTCTCCTGAGGACACGGTTTGAGGAAAATTACCTGCACAATGAGCGCTCGTATCAATGACTAACTTTTGTATTTTTTCCTTTGGTGTGCGTCCTCTTTGGTTTATTTTTTTCTCTGATAATTAAGACATTTCCTTTTCGTTCTATTACTTTTCCGTTCTTATGAACGTGGTTTGTCTGTTCAACTCTCATTTTCCTTGTTACTTCTAGCCTTTGGGAGTCGTTTTTTTTATTTCACGTCCCGTCCTAGAAATAATGGCTGGTAGCTGGGCTAATCTGTTTGGTTCAATTTATTTTGTCGGAGTGAAGAATTTTTTGCACATTCTTCTTTCGCTAATTGGTCACGTTTTCGTCGTTAGAGAATTGCTCACTTTTTTGGGATTGCTGTCTTAAATTGATTCATATTCAGTTAAATGTGACCCATTATTCTCATTTAATAACATTTTTCAGTAGTAATGCTCTGTTATTTTTAATTTCATGTGATCAATAGCTTCTTTCTTGAGTTTAAAAAAGTATGATTTTGTTGGTACTTCAATGGTACAAATACAATTACATCGCGGATTCGTATTATTAATCTAGGCTTTAGTAAAACGATTCAAATGTTCTTAAATATTAACTTACGGGCCCAAATGTTTGTCATTGTCTACATTGATAAATTAAAGTTCATAATTATTTATTTTAGTTGTATTTCGTTTATTTTACTTGGTCTTTTAAATCTTACCAAAACTGATTATAGTCTATAGAAACACTCATAGAAATGCCATTTGAATGAAGGTCATTTTGAAAATACCCAACGCAAATCAGGACAAGAAATTTCAGTGCAAAACATATTTAGATTGATGCAAAACTTAGGGTAAATCCAGGGTTTTCGACAGTTTTTTCAAAAATGCTTTCCATTTTCTCTATAAATTTTTTATTTGGGATGGATTTATATCCGTTACAATTTTTTAAAATTTCTTATTGAGCTTTCTTTTGTATGTATTTTTACTTTGTCCCTGTCCTTTTCTTCTCACTCATATTTTTGCTAATCCTATAGTTTAAAAGATTTTTTAAAAATTATGAAAAATTAAAGCTGCAAAATTACTACATTTTGAATACTTACTCTTGTATTTTCACCCTTTTAACGGAGAAAATTCTCTGTAGAAACGTTGCTGTTTCATAAATCGATTGGTAATAATCTTTTATATTAAATCCAGCTCGTGATCTACAATTTCTAACTAAATTTTCAATTATGCAAATAATCCAAAACTTTTTATGATTCTTCCTTTCCGTATTCTTTCTTTCGATATCTATTCTATCATTATACATTTCAAGCTTTCTTTGTGTCTCCAAATACCATGCATCATGAATAGGTAATTGTGCACTTTATCCGAGGTTATTTTTCCAAGTTAATTATGAAATCAGATTTGAACTAGTGAACCATTTTGTAAAGTAAATATCAAGTGCTGTTGTTCCAATAACCTCTACCCCCGAACGCTTTGAAAAGACACTACATTATGTCCACGGCGAAGTAAAAGCTTCAAATAATATCTAAGTGATAAGCAAGATATTAAATCAATTCAAAAATATTGTATTACAAATAAATAAATTTTATATTTCGAACATGAATTGATACTAAAAGCTTCCGCTTGAAAATGGGTAATTCATGAATGCTATACATTAATAGTTCAAACATCAAATAAATTTAAGTATCGTTTAAAAAATGATGTATCATTATATTCTTCACACATTCGCAAATAATTGATAAAATAAAAATTGATTGAAAAATTATTTTAACTTATTGTAGAGCAAGTTTGTTTTCATTTATTATTCCATAGCATGACAAAATAATTCATAATCATTTGGTGACTATCATTGGATGAAATAAATTTGTTATTCGTTAAATTAATAAATGTTTTTCGGCAAAACAAAAAACAAAGGAACAGTTTTCGAAATTTCTTAGCACGAATTATTTATCTTTCAACATTTAGCCTTATGTTTTATTTCCTTTATCTTCTATAGGTCCCTTAATCTCAGCTTCTACGAGTAGTTATCTTAAACATTGGCCAGATATTTTATCTAGCAATAAGTTTCTGCCAGGATATACTCAAAATTTATGAAACTTCTCTCTGTCGTTGAATACACCCTGGAGATTGTTCCTTCGAGCTTGCATATCCTTTAAGGACATTAACAAGACTCATTCGTTCACTATAATGTCCTATGATGATTACAATACGCCGGGAGTAACTGAGATAAAATATTTTACAGTGTTGCGCCTTTTATAATAAGATCCTTGTGAGACGTTTTCTCGTTTCTCATCTTTAATCACAAACATTCAGTGATGACTTGTAGGAAATTATAGTGTGCTTGAAAATTAATTAGCGAATGCTTTGTAATATGCCATTGCGAGGCGTCTCGATAAATTTTCTGATGCGCTCTCCAACATCTGGGGCAAATTTCGCTAATTTATTCGGAAAAGTTTTGAAGAAGAGGGAAGAGAAACGATAGATATACTTAAATAATCCCTTAAAGAAGGAAAAATAAATATTTTTCTCATTATTTTTGCCAGAAATATATTTTTCTAATCCTCATTCTTTTTCCTACGAAAAGATTTAAAATTCAATTTCTATGAACATGAAACTTGAGATTCTAAAATTAACACTCGGTATCATTGTTCGAAAAGGAGTGGCTGTTCCGATCGTGATGTATTAAAGTTCACCAAAATGATAATAGGTTCAACCAAAGTAAGGCAAGGATATCTGAAAATATTTGTATTGCCTAAAAAATGGCCGGAATATTCTTCGATTGCCGTGAACATTTGGTGTTCTCTTCGCGAGGAGACGTTTAACTTGCAAACGTCGATTTTTATCATAGGTCGAAAATAATTAAAAATTACTTTGCCTTTAAAAATATAAGAGTTTCTTGCGCTTATATTATTCTATCGGTGGATTTTTAAAATAAATTAGTAATTTTGTTTTCCCTATAAAATTTAACTGCCATACAGCGTTTCGTAGAATATTTAATTTGTCAGGTTTCAGAAGGATAGTCAAGATCTTATCCGAGACCTAAATGGAGTTTTGCTAAATAAATTTTATGTGGAAAGCAAAGACACGCTTTTCCTCTTAAATATGAAGAATAAAGGAGTAACTAAGCCGTGTAAATTAAAACTTATTATTGGCGGATATGAATAAATGCCAAGGGTTACAAACAGAAATGTAAAACTGTTGGATATGACAGTATCAATGGTGTGGATGCCGACAGTTTACTTATAACACAATTGGATGGATCCCTTTGATTTTTAACGTAAAAACCTATCTTTTAAAAAACATTGGGGAGTCGTCGTTTGGTATTAATTAAAAATTTCACGTCTATAAGAGAATCGAGAGTTTGTGAACTATACGTTATATTTGCACTGCACGTCCGAAGGTTGTAAGCCAAATTTATATTTTCATTTTTTCCTTTGGAATGTTAATAATACATATAGCCGGAGAGTGGATCGCGGTAGTTCAGGGGGTATACTACTGACCGAAGGCTTCCGGGTTCGATTCCCGGGCAAAACACTCTGGGCACCTGCAGCTCCACCCTAGCTATGTGATTTTTCGAGTACCAGATCTTCCTGGGAAACCATAACCGGCACAGGGAAAGGAACTGGCCCCCCTTTCATGATGCGTGAATTCAATACGCCATCGGGCTTAGCACTGGGTGAACTCTACCATCACCTACCAAAACGACCTTTGGTTTGATTACTGTGTTTATGGTTTTTTTTATAGTCGGAGAATGAAAAATAATCTATTTGCTTAACTGTTCACTGGACCTTTCATGTGGTGTTATCTTGGTGTATTATTTAATTTCATTGACGAAATAATTTTCAGCACACAGGACGAGCGGTGATTTCCATTTTTGAGTCAATACTGGACTCTGGTGTTACAAGTGCCAAACACAACGAAAACCTGTTTTCTGCGAAATATAATTATGTAATTATCGAAGTTAAATGCCTTCATCCTACCAGAGGCTTCTACCAAAACGTGTTTTGCTCTGAATTACTCAGTAGCTCACTCATTTATCGTCTTGATTAGATTTTCAGGAAATCTTTCTAATTGAGATAGCGTTTATTTTTTTAAATATTAGAATAAATAAAATAAAATTGATCCCCCAAAAATTCATGGATTGATGCAATTGTCACCTTCATAGATTTTGTAATTGAAGATTTTTTTATTGCTAATTTCAATTCTACCGACACCTTGCGTACGATTTAATGTATTTTCAGGAGTAATAACGTGGTTTTTTTGTGTCATTAACTTTATTCTTATTGGTTACATTCTATTGTATCCGTTTGGACAAATTAACCCACAAAATAGCGAATCGATAGTAAAATCGAGAGATTTATTTTTCCGCACGGGCAATAGGCAACTGGGAAAATGATAGTCAGCACCTAAAAATAATACCTCCTCCATAGATCCCCGCAGATGGCTCAGAATTATATGGAAAGTGACCCGGCGAAGCTCGACTCGTGACGTATTTGACGACGCAACAAAGCTTGGATGTCATTTCGTTTTCCTCCCGTCCGAAGATAAATTTATTAGTTTTGCTCAGCTCGAATTTTTGTCGGAGGGAAAGCATATTTTTATTTTCCACGGGACTCTCTTTTTCCTTTTTAGAATGCAGGGATATGATAAAATACTGGCGGTGACGCATAGTTTTACAAAAAGCAGTGTGGGTTGATTAATCGAGGCATTGAAATTGCGAGTTAATAAATGGAGTTTTTCGAGTTATTTTTTGTGGCTGTTGCGTTTCGTTCCTGCGTTAGTCACCGGACGGATTATGAAGACTTTTGTGGGGCCAAAGTATTTCGCATCCTACTCATTAGTCTGAGAATGAAATAAAGTTCCCACGTAGGCCTTATTGGCAAATTTTATTCCATCTAGGGAGTGAAATAAATTTTTTCCAGGAAATGTAAAGGTTTTCTGAACGCCATTCCAGTAGTCGAAATCATAAATATTTCAATTGATGTGTTATTTCACACTTTTCACACCCAAACTCAAAGATATCTGCGCTGACAGTTTCATAGTTACCCTGAAATCAATGCTGCTACAAGAATATCTGCTGTTCCTCATTGTTCGTGTATAAATCTGCTGTTTCTAAAAGCTTGAACCAAGATAAAAAGTTGATTGCTGACATAGTAGTTATATTTATCCGCAGGTCTACTGTAGGAAGTTAATTTTGATGCAGTGCGCTTTTCCTAGGTAGGCCATGAATCACGAGTACCATTAAAATTGCGCTTATGGTTGTTTAGAAGATTAATATGCCGGTGGCAGACGGTAACGGGAGACGATGTGAACATTCCATATTTGTCAAAGGTTCGCTCATAAAGTTGACTCTAAATAATTCAAAAGTAAACAGCAATTGACCTCCGTTGTTGACCGGGACTTTTTTGTAATGTCTGCATTATGGTCATTAATTCCGCCCACTAACTCGAAACAATGAACGAAAGAAATTCAGGTTTCATTTTGTTTGTTTGGGCTACGAATTACGTAGGAAAAAAACGAGTTCCAGCATCGTTGATTTCTGAACACACAGGGATTAACTTTCGAATTTTCGACCGCTGAACCAAAATACCGCATTATTGGTTAAGAGTTTAATCGAGGAAAAAAGTCAAACGGCGGCCACACTCCCGTCCTCCCTCCCCGCCGCCGACGAACCTGTAAAACGTGTGGTTTCCCGCGGGATAAATGACAGGAGGCTCCAAGGTACACCTTGTGGTACACTCGCCCCTTTCACATAGCGTTTAATCACCGCTCTCTCCAACCCATGGCGGGACAGAGAGGGAGAGAGAGGATAAGGGACTAGCGTCCGCGGAAGTAATTTTTTTCATCCACTCTCCTTCCGCACACGCGTATTACCAAAAGTTGCGTAAGCACATCGCCGACGGTCCCCCCTTCTCCGTCCTCTTCCCTACAAAAGCCCTCAATCTCCAAAGTCCGCCATCATTCTTTCGCCACTGGTCAGAACACAGGAAACCAAAAGGGATGCCGGGAGATGACGAGCTCGGGTTAAGGGAGAGGGGTGGAGGAGGAGGAGGTGGATCCAGAGGGATGAGTGGTGAGCAGTAGGGTGCGCGGGGAGGGTGGTTTTTCAGAGATTTCTGTGGGTAGAAGGGCCGGAGGCGGTGGGCGGTGATGGCGTGGCGTGTGTGGGTTGCATAAACGTTAAAAATGGAGACCTCGCCGCTCACTCCACCTCTCTTCCCCTCCCCCTTGAAACGACCGAAAGCCGGACTTTGATCGGGACGGAACTTCCATTGTTGTGCCCCCTTTCGCATCGAGAGGGGTGAGAGGGTTGGCCTGGGGTGGGTGTGGCGTTTGACAGAGGAAGGGGATGTCCACGAGTCCTCTCTCTCCATTGCTTTCCATCCCCCACGCCCTACAACCCACGGGGGTCGAAACATCCCCCTCCCGCATCACCCCTCTGCCTCGCCCGCGAGACCCCCATCGCCCGCTCCACACCACGCGGTCTCTTTCTCTCCCTCCTTCCTCTCTGCCTCTATACACGACCGATATTATAATCACCGCCATCACCGCTCCCTTTCATCCCGCCTTTTATCCCGGGCGCACACTCAAGTCCGCTTTCTGCTCCCACCCATCCCCTCGCCCGTCCCCGCTCGCATCCCTTTCTCTTGCTCTCGGATCGCCTCCGCCAAATTCCCTAGCCTCATCCGCCTCCATAATTCTCCATATTCTCTCTCTTCACTTTCGGTTTTGACTATTCCGACCGCGCCCCCCTTCCCTCTCTAACTGTTTCTACCCCTCCCCCTCCATTACCATATTCTCTGCGACAATACGACCAAGGAAAAAGTTTTTCGGATAGAAGTAGTATTTCAACATGTTTTAATTTGGCTTTACTAATTTCATCGACTCTGTATAAGGCTACGCATCCCCTTTCACCGACTTGTTTTCACTCCATTCCGGCTGGAAACGAGAGAAATGTGAGATAATGAAATTAATGAGATGTCAGACGGCACAAGAGCAGTTGCCTTGGGCTCTCCTCTTTGTTGTCTATAGTCTAAGAGGATAGGTAGAAGAATGAATCCAATCAGTCAATGTTAAGGCAAATTTATACGTTTTGAACCCCAGATAAGAGTCTTTCATGCTTCATATCTCTATTGTATTGGATATGCTTATTCAAATTACTAAAAATAAATTCAGAATTCATTTGTTGAATATATTTGGCAAATTATCGATTATTTTTTAAATCTAAAACTAAATACCATGATGAATTTGTGTTCTTACGAACACACATAAAATGGTGTACCTTCTTGTTTCTGCTGATGAATGCGGCCGCGCTTCCGGAGATTTCATTAGACGAGAATTTCCTTCTCATTCAAAGGGCTTTGTTTTTTCACTGTTACAACTCTACCACAAAATGTTTTTTTCGTAGTTATGTATATATGCACATGTATTATATCTTTGTACACACACATATATATGAAACCACAAACACAGTAATCAACCTAAAGGTCGGTTTAGTAGGTGATGGTAGAGCTCACCCAGCACTACGCCCGACGGCGTGTGAAATTAACACAACATGGTAGGGAGGCCAGTTCCTTTCCCTGTGCAGGTGATGGTTTTCCAGGAACATCGGGTACCCGAAACATTACATAGATTGGTTGGAGCTGCAGGTGTTTAGAGAGGCATTCCCGGGAATCGAACCCGGGCATATAGTCTAACAAGTTGATGTCATAAGCTCCCAATATTTTAGGAACTTTATTAAATATATAAATAATGTCGCATGCATTGAAAAAAGAGTAAAAATTATTTTATGAAGGAGTATTACCGAAAATCTTATTCAGAAATAATATTTCTTTCTTATATTTGGCACAAGTTAATTGCTTTCAAGCTTGGTGAAGTATTTAGTTAGATACATGTAAACCTTGTTCAACATTTTTTTTTCTCAGTAAATTTCTTTCAATACCATTTTCGAAGTATGCTTATTTAGACTACATTTTTACGCTGCCATATGTATACAAAGATCTCTGTATTGTTCGAGAATTTTTTATTGGTTTGTTTGTTTTAGTTTAACTTTTTCACTTGAGTGTAATGGTAACTATCATCAAATCGACGAGGTTGCGGGGAAATATTATTTTTTGTCATGAAAAATTCTATGAAAGAAGTATCATTAAATATATTATTTATATCATGAGGGGACAAACACTGAGAAGTCATCATATAAATATAAAGAAAGATTGAGGAGTATTCCTAGAAAATAAGGGACATAGGTTCATTGGAATCTTCATCAAACGATGTGGATTATTAACAATAATGGATAGATGACTCTGTCTTCGGGCCATTCACGGAAGTAAAGTAAATCTCACTTTTTTACGATTATAAAACCTCCAAAAGGATTTCATTAATCTTTTTATCTGTTTATTACACAAAACAATTTAATTGTTTAACAATATAAATAATTCAAATTTGACACCCTTAAAAAAGTATACCTGTTCCTTTTACATTATATTCAAACTCCTATATACTTACAAGGCAACGGGAAACCACCTCAATTATCATTCCCAAGAATGTAATGATGGGGAAAAAGGTAAAGCCTACATCATGTGAGGATTACTGAACAATAAACGTAATATCCCACGCAGCTAAAGTTAATCTCAGGATCATCAAAAAAAGGATAGAGAGTAAGGCAAATGATTACTTAGGGGATGATCAGTTTGGGTTTAGAAAGGGGAGAGGTTCGCGCGATGCCATTGCAGTAATGAGATCACTAATCGAGAGGAATATAGAATACAATCAGGACGTATTTGCCTGTTTTTTAGATTTCGAAAAAGCGTTTGATAGAGTGAATTGGGAAAAATTAATGCGTGTATTCCAGAAAATATGAATGGATTGGAGGGACAGGATCCGCAACCTGTACATATCTCAGACTGCTCAGGTGCAAGTGGGGTACGAATAGTCCGGATGGGCAGTGCTAGGAAGAGGTTGAAGGCAGGGTTGCCCATTGTCACCGGTGCTGTTCAACGTTTATGTGGAGGAAATGATTAAAGAGGCATGAGAAGAATTGGAGGTGGGAATGAAAGTCGGAGGGGAATTCGTAAAATCGGTTAGGTTAGCTGATGACCAAGCATTAGTTGCTCAGTCAGCCAAGGGGTTGTAAGCATTGCTGAGTGAATTGGACGTTCAGTGCGATAGACACGGGATGAGAATCGATATTAATAAAAATAAGGCTATGACATTTTCCATAGAGAAAAAGGATAAGCTAAATATTAAAATAGGAGGGGAAAAATAGAGCTGGTAGAACAATTTACGTATCTCGGAAGTGTTCTGAACCAACACGGTCAAAGTAGTAGGGACGTAAAGAGAGGAATTGCGCTAGGCAAGGAGGATTTCTCAAGAAGGAGGGAGTTGATGACGGGGACGTTGAGTAGGGATGTTAAGACAAGACTCGTAAAAACTCTGTATGGAGCGTAGCTATGTACGGCGCGGAAACGTGGTCGCTGAAGCAGGAGGATAGACGTAGACTGGAGGCTTTTGAAATTTGGGTGTGGAAAAGAATGGAGAGGGTGAAATGGACCGAAAGGAAAACAAATGAGGAAGTGCTGGAGATGGTGGGTGAGGAGAGGGGTTTATTGAGAGAAATCCTATGGAGGCAGGAAAAATGGATGTAAGGCGTATTGAGTGGTAGTGGAATGTTGAAGAAGGTAATAGAGGGGAGAATGTTGGGCAAACGAGGAAAGGGCAGGAACAGGATAGGGATGTTGGAATGGATGGAGTGAAGGAAAGAAGTACACAGAGATGAAGAGGGAACTGATGTAGATTAGGTTGCTGGATTGGGTTTTGTTTGGAGTTACAAAATATTTATTTGATAGTTGTGTCCATCCAAAAACCTACCTTAACCGGTAGATTACATAATAATAATATACTTACAGTTCTGTTCCTTTCCTTCCTTAAAACATGTTATTGTGCCTCTCTATCCTTTTTAATATCGTGGATATCCTCTTATTTCCGTATCTCAAAATTAAGAACTTCTCAAATGAGAGCTTCGTTTTAATGAAGTTAGTGTAGCGAAGGAATAATGCTAGAATGGTGAGTGCGGTTTGGAGTGAATAACCACAGGTTTTTTATCTAAAGTTCAGAGAGGCGACGATGAACAATAAATTGCCATACGCAAGTACTATCTTCTCCTTGTATTTACAAAATATAGTTAAGAATAGTAATCATCTCGAGCCCAACCCAAGACCAATAATTATGAATAAATAGCCGTAGTTTTGAATCCATGATTTTTCAATTGTATCATCATTTATTTCCATTTAGTGAATGTTACGCTTTTCCTAACGTGTCGCTCTGTCGCCATCATTTTCGGGGCATTTTCATTAAGGTGATATCTCATTTCAATCCCTTTGTCCTCGCCACTGTCTCTCACTTTTGTCATCGTCCACCCTTAGATGCCTTCTCTCCTCCTCCCACATCAAATCTTTACTCATCCAAACCTCGTCCGCCCTCCCTTTAGCCGTAATATCTGACCGCCGTAGAACCAGATTTTAACCTAAAAACGTGGGCGACGAGAGGAGAGAAAAAGAGAGGAGGGGGAGAGGGTTTTTGCGGGGTATTGGTTGTCACGACCAGGACGGTGCGCCAGATATAGGTAAAGGGGAGTTTTCGGCCGCGGTGAGACGGACCACGAAGGGGGGGAAGAGCCCGGCATTTTATGGGGGCCGGGTCGGGGAAGGAAATTGCAGGAACGGGATGGTGTCTCGACTCCTCTCCACCTACTTTTCCCTCCCTCTCTCAGGGTGAGACCCTAGGGTTGGGCGGGGAGGCCGAGTTAAGGGAGGAGCAGATGTGGGCGGGGTTGCTATGGAATCGATTTTACAGGGTCGCATATGTGTTTGCGTATGTGTGTATGAGAGGGAGAGAGATCGGGAGAAAGCAAAGGGTTCGAGATCGGAAGGGAACAAAATAGGGGAGGACACACGAGAAAGGGAGATAGGGAGAGAGTGGGACTTTGTGGTGCATAAAGGTGTTTAAAAGGGTATAGGAACCGAGACCCATAAGGGTAAGGGTTCGGGAAAGGGAATCGGGGGAGATGTGAGGTCGGAGATGTTACAGCGGTGTCCCTCGTTGAGATTGGGGAATACTGCCGTAGGGCTAGGGGAGGTATTTGTGTACGACTCGAAAAAGTGTCCAAAAAAACTATTTCCTCGCCCGAAAAATAAAATATTCTTGAGCTGCCATTCTCTCTCTCCAGCGAAAATATCCCCCCACGAATTCCCACACTCGTAACCCCACCCTGGTTGACATGCCTGAACCCTGCCCCCCTTGTAACCCGCTCCCTGCGTAGCAGCTAAGGTTTGACGTTTTGTGTTTGAAGCGCGTCAGGACTCAGGGTGGAGGAGCTTACGTGTGTGTGGGTGCGTGGATGTGTCTCTTCTCGGGGTCTTATGTTTCCACAGATGGTGACACCCTCCGACTTTTTCATCTGCTGAAAAGGATGGAGCAGAGGAGTATCATAGCACGAGAGTCACATGGATGTTCCGGTTTTCCCTCCCATTGTCTTTGTTCATTCTCCCGAGCAGAGCGGTAGTCGCTATCGCCTCCCTGCATGTCTCCTTCATTCGTTTCCCCATCATCTTCATGTCACTTCTATCTCTCGACAGCCAGTGCCTAGTGAAAAATCGATCATCTGCCGTTTGTTGAATAACACGAGCTTTTCAATAATTCTTTTTAAAATTTAGAAACATGCATCGATTCGTGTAGTGGGATATCGTCTTAAGGGAACTACATTTCTTGTTATCCTCTTCTTTTTCGCTTTCAATACCTGTCTCTAACGTTGTCTAAGCTACTTCTGTGCTCTTGTCAAATTAAACACTTAAGTAATCTCACGCTTCTATGGAAAAGAAAATATTTTGTCCTTACATATTCGTTTTTTTATGCACGACCTAGGTTTTGACTTACGAAGTCATCATCAGGTGTCTTGCATAATAAAACGTATGTGGAAGAACAAAGTACTTTCTTTTCCAGCATAAATCGCTTCCACAAAGTGATGCCTCCAGCCATCCTATTCACGCTCCTCTGATTTCGGAGTGGTATTTAATAAATTCATGTAGTACTTCATTGATATTTTACCAATTAGTCCAATTAACTTTTTTCAATGCGTTTCTTTTGCAAGCATTTTAAATTATGCCAATCATATATAAATGGTGGCGTAAAAACGCTAAAGGGATACAGATGAACCCAATTTCCCTAGACAGACATTGTGACTTTTTCTTTAACCCATAACTTCACTTCAATTAGAGACGCATTGGACATTCATGGTCACCGTGGCTAGACACCATGGCCCAGACACTTTTAGTTCGAAGATCTGAGGCCAACACTTTACCAAATATAATAGTTTGGCATTTGACGCTGAATTGGCAGCAAAATATCCATATAATATGTATGTTAATATATTTTATATAATATATATGCATATATATTATAAATAAAATATTGGTTTTTGGCATTAGAAATTGGAACTGCATTTTTATTTTTGTTGCGGTTAGATAAGGCGGTGGTCATGATTTTGTAAAGTACTCCATTATAATTCATTCAAAATTTTGGTTCGTTTCAAAATATTAAATTTGCCTCACAATAGGGAATAGAAGCAAAAAGGTCTTGACGAGGTGAACACTATTAGCTACCATACTTTCATTGTGCCTAGACAAAAAACAACAAAGGTTTCTTCTTTCTTCTGAGAGTAACACATAATTCGAAAGCAATTCCTTATGGTTCGTGAAAATATCTTACGCGTAGTAAATTTTAATATATTAATAGTTCTTTAACATGGCTTCCCTAAGCATTAATTTTAATGATGCTTGTATTTGTGGTAACGTAGAAGAAAATTTTTAAAGACTTTAAATGTATATCATTTTTAGATACTAAAATTGTGAGAATATACCTGGTTTATAAATTAGGTTAATTTAGAAAATGTAGTATTTCTGTAAAAATGTTACTAAATATGCCTATTTAGGACAACTGTGGTAGCACTGATCGTTTTCCAGTGAATTTCACTTAGGAGGCATGTTTTCGACATAACGCAGATCCAAATCTCCGAAGACGGGTTTTTACCTTAGAGTTGTGAATGACTGTTAAAATAAAATTAATTGTGTAAGCAGTCTTTACATAAGCCATTATTAGCATTTTAGGTAAAAACACTAATTTTTACAGATCAATGAAAACAATTTAAAGCTAAATGTTCACTTACCTATGGTTGGGTTAAGTAAGTAAAATTTAACACATTATTGAAGCGGTACTAGGAATCACTATATAGACTGCAAAGAATACCGAAGGAATCATTTTGTTATTACAAAAGCAAATGAAATAACAGATTACCTTCTACGCTTCCGCACAGCATTATTTAGAAAAGAAAGAACTTTGAAGAGAGAAGTGGACAGGTAAATAGCCAGCCAATGGAAATTAAAAAAATGTCTTAGTTATTATTTTAGCCTTGTGCTAATTTTGTAATAATTCCGGAGTGACAAGTATTACATCCACTATTAATTAATTTAAGATTTATTTTATATACTGCGTTGGCGTCACTTTTCTGTCTGTTTTTGAAACTCTCTCTCAAAATAACACTTCTATAATTAAGGCGTGGGGGCATTTATGAGTAAACGACTCGATTCTTTTCAAATTTAGCTTTTCTTATTCATTTTTTTGGGAATTTATTTGATCTATAATTGAAGGCACTATACGTTCTCTCAGTTGAGATGACGTTTCAATTTTTTGGACGTGCTCTTTTCTGACGTCGTACTTTGAAGTGTTACTTTAATACCAACCTGGAATTTGACACGGAAGTGAAAAATACCCTTAAATAGGAATCAAAATAATGAGAGAAAAACTCAAACCTCATGAATATCATAGTAACTCCATTCAGTCGTCAATCTATGGATTAGTTCGTGCCAGTCCTACTAGTTATCGCTGAGCCGGACTACCTAACCGTAATTTGTCCATCAATTCTTAAGCTTACTTAGGTGTAAACCTTTCATCACCAATTCTTCCCGTCTCCAATCCTTCCTTCCTTTATTTCTATATTCTCATAACATTTAGTGAATATTTGTCATTCGGTTTATGCCCATTGTTTTTCTCTCTCTTTTACCCATTATCAGTCTGACTCAATATAGTTCCGTTTTCAGTTCTTTCTGCTATTATTCTTAATTATTACATTAATCGTTAATAACATTTCTGTATCAAAGAAAACCTTCTTTTCTTACGCTACCCTCATAACTGTCTTAATTATACAAATGTCAACTCATTTAAAGCTGAAAGCAGTAACTGATTAATTAAAAACAGTACTCCTTGCTTCATTTCCTTATCTAATTTGTTTTCCTCAAAACTTTCTTTTCATTAAGTAAAGTTTATATATTCTGAAGATTATGCATATTCTTCAGGTCTTAGTCATTCCTTTATCTCTTCAGGAAAGTTCTTCAGAAACTTATGCATTCTTATATAGTTTTTCTTCGTATTAAATAAGTATATAATGTCATTTGTGATGAAATATTTCTTTTCGGACTTCTGGATTTATTTTGTCTTAGTTCTTTTCAGAAAAATTTTCACTATCGACTCTTTTATCAGGTTTTATAATAATTTATCGTAGATGTAAATAATTTCAATGCCAATCAGGTTGCATGAGAAGATTCCAGCACTACTTACTTTAAGGAATGAAAGTCGAATGGAATTTTATTAACTCTCTTTTTTGCCATTTCTAACTTAAAATGGATGCTCGCTTAATTCGAAACGCTCTTATTAGTGCTTCAGAAAATTATGATCGGAAAAATCTTCAATACTCAATTGGTTAGATAGCTCAACTGGGTTAACATATATGCTATTTTCTTTATTTATAGCTTCCATTCGTTTGACTATTTATCCGCAAATCTCATTCCTTGAATATTACTTGGTTAACTTTCAAAGCTACGTTAAATTCTTACCACATGGTGCATATTTAATTTCGATGGCATTTAATCAACCAATGCTCGTGCAACGTGCTCTCCCGAGACCGGCACTGCGCTATTAATTTATACTGTTCTGATACATAATCGATCATAATTTCATGGGTATAATTCTATACAAATACTTGTGGGTACCCGCAGCTTCACACGTGCTGTGTAATTTGCCGATATCCAGATCTTAGCTGGGAAAACAGAGATTACCTGTGAAAACATAGGCGGGAAAAGTAAAAGAACGGACCCTCCTACCTTGACGTATGAATTTTACTCGGCATTGGGCTTAATATTGGGTGAGCTCTGCCCTCATCTCTCAAACGGACCTTCAGGTTGATATCTTTAGTTTTTTTGGGTTGATTATATATCCTTCATAAACATATATGCTTTTAATTTTCAGATATGCCATTATTTTTGGTAATAATGCGTTCGTAATACCTCTGGCTTATTCTAAATGTTAAAAGGGATGGCCAGAGTTAAGTCTCTGGCGGGGGTAAAACTCACCAATTTTCAAATTTTTCACATTACTCTCAATTATGAATAGCAAGAGCATCAAGCGCGTGCTTTCTATCAACGCTCTTACACCGAAAGGACACACGTATTAAGGTGAATTCATCTCGAATTTCGAACAAGTGTGTTCTATTCATGGATATATTTTCCGTAGAATTTGACAATTAAGAAAAATAAATAATTGAATTCATGATTTACTTTAGAGATTATGATAGATGCAGGAAAATTTTCCTTGAAATAAATTATGCAGGGGCTTACAGTTTGTTGTATTAATGAAAAGTTAATTGCTGATGAAGGGACCTCACAAATCTGATTATTAATTTAGCATTAAGGGCGTAAGCGCTGTAGGTACCTTACAGTCCGATGTATTGCTAAAGTGATAGATCCATTATATACTTAATACATACCAACGCCATAAAAATATACAGCTTTGATAAAAGTAGGTTATAGGCTATAAAGACAATAGTTAAACCTAAAAATACAGGTACACTTTAAGATTTATGTATTGTCATGATATCTGTCATATATAATTAGCTGAACAATTAACCGCTAGGATATTTCTAAATAAGTTGAATATTCGTCTTATACATATCAGTATATCTATATTTCTTCAATTGTTCATTTTTATAATACGATTGTGTTATTATGTACAATGAAACATATATCGTCCCATATTTTTCTCCGTATCGACTTTGTAACGGTGCATATTTTTGTTTTAGGATCGCCCAGTTTGGAAAACGGTATTTTCCATTTTTCATCGTATCAATTGAACCCACATCTCTTCCTACAAAAACAGTTTCAATATATTTTGGGAAAGCATTCTGAAGTCATTCCTGGCACTATACTTGCGTGTTATTCCCTCATTAAATAATATGAAAACATTTTCTTGGAAGGCAGTTCCTAAATAGACTGAGAATTTCCGCGAAATATGTTTCTGTTCTTTTATTCCTATTTGATATTGGGTGAAAATATAGTTAGTCCTTGAGCAACAGGTATTAATATTGCAGAGATGATAGCGCTTCATCCAATTCTGGGAAATATAAGTATTTTATGAAAAAGGACAAGTTAATGCGATTAATATAGACAGCATATAATTAATGTTTCCATAAAAGTAGCCAAAAATTTAGGAATACAGTACATTTATTTTATTTTTGAGAATTTAAACTTCAATCTGAAATAATGTAATCCGCATTCTAAGTGTATTCATGACAAATATTTTAATCACAATTTGAGAGACAAAATATCTCTCCCTCTTTAGACGATCAAATGAAAGGACTGGCTTGATTTTTTTCAGTTTCTGTTAGAATTTTAAAAATATAAACGCCCTTAAAATTTTCTTTCCATGCTTTTCGAACTGTTTTCCAATTAGAGACCATCAGGTATCCTGTTTACCAATGGAGGACGTATGTTTTATACCTCTTATGAATATTTCATGGAATTCCCAAAGTATGAGTACTCGTATTTTCTTGGTTCCCCAGTTATTTTATCTTAAGACAACGTTTGGGTGATTTCTTCTCTTTCCTATGCTGCAGGAGCTTTCAGAAACAACCTTTGAAGAGTTAATATAAACCCCAAGTAAAATAGTTATAGCGTTGGATTTATGTTTTCATTCTATTAGTCTATGGCTGATTAAAATAAGTGATTCTATCAAAATTAACATTCAATTACGTCTTTGTGTACATTTTTTGGCAAATTTCTGAATAATTGCAAATGTTATGTCAAAGTGAAGTTCTAATTACATACGTTTCAATTACGAAATCGTAGCGTTACGTTCTCTCTGTAGACCATCACCGTTGTGATTTAAAATTGCCTGAAAAAAAAATGATTTTTTCTCTCCTCTATATTTGCTCGCCGCTTATATTGAAAATAGGGTTTTCATATTTAGTATTTAGAAAGGAAAGTTAAAGCTATTTTTTCTAGTCTGTATCAATTTTATCTTAAATGAAACCCGAACGAGAATATTTCTTTCCAAAAGACTAAAAAAACCTATTTTCACTTATTTTTATCATCTTGTTCATCCTGATTTAACATGTTCTCCTATGATCTCACCAATGAGAAAGGCATACAATTTCTCATTCATTTTTGGAACTTACGAGGCGTGTTCATAAAGTAAGACCCGTTTGGTCACAGGAAAAAATATACTCATATGAAACTCATTTTATTGGTACTTTTAGTTAGCTACAAACCTACTTCACTTATCTACATAATCGCCGTTCACTTCTAAGCATTTTTCTGCACCAGCTTCTTTAACCCCTCTGCATAGAAACTCGCCGCCTGAGGGTTGAACCAATCGACAACGCCATTCTTGAGTTCCTCTTCGGTTTCGAAACGTTGTCCACCGAACCACTGTTTCAAGTGCAAGAAGAGGAAGTAGTCGCTGGGTGTAAGGTCAGGACTGTACGGTGGGTGGTTTAAAGAGTTCCCAACGACCCAAAAACTCTCGTCCACTGGACATTCTTTGCTCTTTGTGGTGGTCGGTGAGCATTTTCGGTACCCACCTTGCACGCAATGTGTGGTATCCGAGGTTTTTCGTAACAATATTGTAGACAGTAGTGCGTCCAAGTCGAGGAAATTGTTCAGCCAGGCCATTAATTGTCATTCGACGATCACATCGCAGTTTTTGTTCCACTTGCGAAACAATTTCATCGGTCAGAATACTGGGCCTACCACTTCGCTCTTCGTCATGGACATTTGTTCGTTCATTTTTAAAATCACAGCACCATTGTCTAACCTTTCCTTCATTCATAACTGTAGGTTTATAAACTAGGCATAATTCCCGATGAATTTCAGCAGCCGACAATCCTTTTGCATACAAGAATCGTATGACAGAACGCACTTCACAGCTGGCGGGATCAACGATTGTCGCGGACATTGTTGGTTGCATGCACGGACAAGAAAACGACTTCTGAAACAAAACAAATGCTGCTATAGCTTCTCAATGAATCAGTAGATGGCGCTGCAGGAGCAAAACTGTATTTTAAAGCGCCAATATTTAAATATAAGCAAACGGTACTTACTTTAAGAATACGCCTCGTACCGCTAATGCACTAATCGAAGAAAAAATAATTATTAGGCCATCACATTTACAAAATATTATAATATTTGGTTGTATCAATTTAGAAGTAATCTTTGCAGAATTATTGGTTTGGAATCAAATTAACAATATTTCCCTAAAAGTCTGTAGTCACTAATTTTCCATCCCAATCTCTTTAAATAGATAATTTGCACTTTTAAATTCAGAATCAGATATTTGCCCAGGCAAAGCGCTCCAACTCTGCAGTCACCGCTGCACCATCCTAGCGCCAGCTCCAGATAATAATCAATAATCCATAAAGACAGTGCAAAGTACTGCAATTATCATGTACGACCAACCATACAGCGATCCCGACTTTTTTTGCGGCCTTAGACCGCGAAAATATAAACGGAAATGTCTGCAAGCCTCAGCGCCGGACGGATAAAAAAAAATGAGAACGTTTGGTTCTGCTTCACAACCAATATCGAGCGTTAATATCCGGTCAAAGGGTGCATACAACTGTGCAGAATGCCTTCAACATACGGTTTTGAAACCGTACAGCGGAAAATAAAAGGAACCTGCAAATACTGGCGCGGAACGAGTGAGGCTCGATCTCAATGTAAACTTCATATTCCATGTTTCACATCTCGTGCCTAACTACGTTCCGACTACAACTCTTTCTGTGTTCCTATTAAATATTTTCCCAATAGAAATAGAAGTTCTCCGTTCCTTCAACATGGCAGTGTTTTTTCTGCACCAATGTGGTTTCGAAGACTGTGATTACCACCCGAATAGGCCTAAGCTAACAATTTCCCATGACTTGCTATTCGTTCCCCGGCTCTTCCCAGCATGAGAACGCCCTTTTAATGTCATTGTACGAGCTTAACCTATCTCCTTTACCTCAAATAAATTTTTACAATGTTTCATTTTTTTATTGCATTCCGTCTGAAATGATTCGAATTCCCAAACATTTTATTCACTTTACATTTCCCGTGTAACAAATTTCTTAGACTTTCTTTGATATCCATGGTCGTGTGAAGTAATCCAATGAAATATTATGCCTAACGTCTTATTTGCTGTATATACAGATTCCCCTTTTTTGTTTGACTCAATTAGTGTTTACTATTATTTATTTAAATACTGAATTCCAATGATATCTACACGTTTCAATATTTTTTCCATTCAATGAGATCCATTTAAATGTAATTTTCGTAACTTACTATGATGATATATTTTCCGAATTCTAGCTAAATCCATCTCTAATCAAACGATCCGGATTCCGAGGTCCCATGCTGATCCATAAGGAAATATTAATCGACAAAAATGGAAAGTTTTCGGCTAGTAAATATTTGACAAACCAATAGATGATCCATTCACCATTGTGAACAATTTTACCTCACCAATAGCGTATTGTCAATTGAAGGTTTTATCAAACTATATACTCTAATATCCTCATGGATGTGATAAATTAAAATAAATTGATTGAGTGAGAAAATATGTGCACATGATGAATTAATTCATCTTTTATGAATGAAATATAAAAAATCATGAATACGTTTTCCGTTCCATAGTGACGTTTGAATTCGAAACATTTTCAATTTCTTTCATTCTTTGTGTGCAGACATTAAAAATATTTTCGTTTCGGAACACGCTTTAAAATACCAGCATCAAGTTTATCAATCACCCAAATGAAAATTTTATTGAGCAATTACAAGCTAATCAGCTCTTCACTTTCTTCCTCGTTTTCAATGAAAATATGCCACAATAATGAGATAGTGGATTACATTTTTGGTAAATTAATTAAGCCGGAAAATTTCAGAATTAGCCGTAATGTAAACATAATCAAAATTAAGCGGTGACGTAGGCCGAAGTAAAATCAATTTCAAATGAAATATTCATTGTTCATAACAATAAATTATTGAAATGGTAATTTGATGTGCAATAAACACCGATGAGCGAGAAACTTTGGTATAATTCAATGAAATTCGAAAGAATTGATCCAGGCTTGGGTGGATTCATTCTTTTTTTTACTTAAGAAACTTCCTGACGTAACAGGCGTATCATTTTATTTACCGAAAAATGCCGTCGCCCCTTACTCTACTATATTTCTGCAATGAAATCCTCCTCCATAGTTGCATTGTTTCCATTGAGCCCGTGTCCATGACAATACCATTTGACCTTCGAATCCCCTTTCTTTTCTCTCTTGGCTTCTTTTTCGACCAATCTCGTTTCAATTTCACATTCCAAATTCCAATTTGTGGAGGATTCTGGAATCACCTTCCTTTATCTCACTTGCCCCTGTAACCTGCTGGGCGCGTATCCTATCCGTTTTTTTCATTTATTGCCCTTACCCTATCGTTCTGATCCAAAATTTCGCTCCAGGGCAGTCGGATTAAGGCACTGGCATTATTTGTGGCACCAAAAGTTGCTCTCTTATTGGATTCCGACCTCATGTTGCCTCGAACCCGACTGATCTCAGTCTTGCCAAATTCCTGGCAACTGCCCTCTACCAAAGAATGAACAACACCAGTTCAGTCATTTAACGAAAATGCCCACAGAATTGATAATAATTTCCCATGCAGTTTCCTTTTCAGCGGTATATCGCAAATTATCCCTATTCCAATACGAATGTAAGCTAATTGATTGTATCTATTTTAGCATGGTCGTCATCAATGGGCATACGATATCATTCTTAGAAATTAACTTGCCTCGCCTTTCCTGATTTTTGATAATCCCATCGAGGGACTGCTCAATTATAGCTGAAGATATCTATCTGGGACAATTTCCCCCTCAAATGCAATGCCACTCTGGTCGTTTTGAAATGTAACCTCACCCGTGGTAGAAATGCATTAAAATGAGGGGCTCTTAATCGTACAGGAATATCTCATCAAACCACTTTCGAATCAGCATTTAAGAGTAGCTAAATATCCGATTACTATAGATTTGAAAAAGGGGTAAACGAGGAATAGAATTTTTCAATAAATCATGTTCATTAAACAGTTCAACAGAAGAAAAGAATTAAAAGAACATAAAAGAACATAAAAGAACAGAATCGAGCACAGAATTTTGGGAAAATTAGTCTCCTGGACTAAACTTTAATAACCATACAACTTATACGCCATTGTAGCCGATATTACGTATTCATATATCTTATGAATTTTTTACTTGCCCGTAGAATTTAGAAGATTAATTTCATAATTCTAGACAAAGTAATATTTTTAATGAAGTATGTTTTGACTTTATGACATAAGCATTTGACTTTGGTTCTGGCGACTATTCAAAGGAATTTCCTAAGAAATAAAATACTTGTAGTCATACCATAAATTCGCTGATGTTACTTTGAAAAATATGCTTGAAATAAAAGAATGCATGACTGTTCACTGTGTATCATATGTTCCTTTGTGCATCCCTCAAAGTTTGTGTCGTTAAGTAGAATATAAATCAGGATTGAAATTTACCCTGAGATGCATACGCGTTGATGAAAATGTCAATGTTTATCACACGAGCGTTTTCGCGATTGTGAGCACACCTAAAGTCCTCAACTGCATATTCTCATTTAGCCACGAGGCAAATTATCGGTCTGGGGATATTTATCATGAGGTACTAGCAATTTCGGTTCCATTTGTTGATGACCCAACAGTAAATGCCATATTACGCAATGATCACGTATCCCTTTAAATCGAATCATCATCACAATGCCATCGGAAACATTTCAGCACAAACATAAGGGTTTTTAGAGGCTAAGTTATAAAGATACCACATTATACCTCGTTTTCCGAGTTAATTTGACTTTGTATTTCCCCACGTTCCTTACTTTAAGTTTCAGTAGTCAACGACATACAGTTAGGTCATGAAAGGTCTCATGAAATCATTGTCTTTTTCGTGCAATACTAAACCTCTTCCGTGTATCATAATAGACCTTTATTTTTAATATCATGCCCTCCTACCGCTCCTCATGTTTTCCATTCCATTCATTTCCCTCAAACTTCTTATCCTTTCCACGCTTTTCTCAGAATATCCAATATTCCATTGCCCTAAAAATTCCGCTCTTTCCTCAATTCCTCCTCCATTCACTTTTTCATTCTTCTTCCAAATTCCTCCAGCAATTTAATTTCTTGTAACCATATCAAAACTCTCTTTGTTTGTCTCCCTTTCTATCGACGTTTATGCTATATCCTCCTAGACTTCCTCATACAAAAGTCCCCTTTGTACTTAATTCTTTTTCCTCAAATAGCACAAATGCTGGTCGTAATTAAGTGTAAAAAGTGTATTTAAACGGTTTGGCGTGTGTACACTTCGGCTAAGGAGAATTTGGAACATAAAAAACATCTTCTCAAGCCTAATATTACTTACCGATTTAAATCTTTTTCTTTCCTGTATTTTTTCCATAGAATTAGGTATGGTTTCCTACGCACAGTTTTTAACTCACTTACCCATCATAATGTTTTTTGTGTTACATAAGAATTAGTTAACATATTTATGGCATTTTCATTTAAACTGAGGGTGTATAGAAAGTGAGTTCATACTAATCAGCTCGAGCCAGAGAAATCTAATCGCTCAAAGTACTTCATTTAACGGAGCTAATTTCATGTGACTTCTAATGAATTAGAGCTGATCATAAATAATAAGTTGTGCCAGTTTTCCTTGGATTTAATTCATAGAATTCGTCACAGACATTAGATATAAGAATTAAAATATGCTACGACCAGAGCTTTAATAAATGAATCATTTACAAGTTATAATAGACGTATATTGTGAAAAAATACATACATTTATGTTAACCATTTTTGTACATATATTATTAATGCCATTATCATGTAAAATAGAAACATGCGAACCAATTCTAACATATAGTTATCACTTCCTCCTAAAGCGTCACAGATTTTGTTCTAATTGATACTTTCTCTTTCTATACTCATTACTCTTAATGTACTCATTTTGCACTTAAATAGCCTTTCATTTCTTGCTAATATAAATAATGTTAGAGATTTCATTTGCGTGGTGTATGCTTGCCGTTTTGTTATTATTCGTCACGACATATACATTAAAATATTCTAAACTCTTAAGGTCCTAAACTAGAGCGGCAATAAACTTAAGTGGATCAAAATAGTGTGCCCAGTTACGTGCCTACAATCACAATAAAAATAATTCACGTTCATTTCGTTTCGAAAAATCGTCGGTTTCTTACGAAGAACTTTCGGCATCAAAGAGGCATCCATTAAACCGTCAGGCATCCATTAAACCTTAAGCGTCAGTTTTATCAAATGGGATTTCACAAAAGCGGTAGATGTATTTTCTTATTACTTCGAAGTATTATATCTGATTATTCGTATAAAAGGAGTAACTTCCCTACAAAAAGTAACTTCTCTAAAGTCGCAATGGGAACTAGATAAACCTTTTAATCGATCAGCGAGTTTCGCCAAGAGTCCTTTCCGCTCGGGGCGCATTTGTTAAAAAAATAGATTTTCATCCGCCACGAAGAAGTCACTTATGGCCAACTTAGAGGTCATAAGTGACTTCCTCATTTATGATGCCAGATCCACTGGGGCGAAGAGGCGGGAGGGTTGGGGCGGGAGGTAGGGGCGGTGGCAGTACGCGGATGGGGGTCGAGGACCCCCATTTCATTTGGAACAGCGGAGCGTTTGGGAATATAACTGCGGGGATCGCGGCACTCCTAATATTTGCTTCCAGCCGAATAAGTCACCTTCCGTGTCCACTCCCACCCCCGTACGCACCCCAGGGTGTCCTTTGGACTAATGGCATTCATGAAATCGTCATGAGTGCCCGAACCCTTTCCTCCCTCCACACCTTCACATCTTCCGCCGAAACGCTCCTTCGGATGCCTTCCGTCCCCGGCGCCGTGTTTACTCCCCTCACTCTTTCTCCTGCAGTTTAAACCCCTCTGCCCGCCTCCACCTGCTGTTTCATTCCCTCCCGTCCCCATCTCACTCTGTTTTAAACGTTTCACCTATTGTTTGCTCTCATCACCGTCTCCGTACGCGCCTCTCCCTTCTGTGTTCGCCTCCCTCCTCCTAAACCCCCAACCCCACCCTGCCCACCCGCATAGCCCTCTTGATTCGATGGGGATGCTCCCAGCGCCCTCCGCCCCTTCCCTTAACCCCCATTCAATCCATCTCCCCCGCGACCGCCCACATATCCTTTCATTCCTCCCCCAAAACCCCTCTCGCCCTATCCCAACCTTCGTCTCACACATCCTCTCTCTATCACTCCCTCGCATCCTTTCCCAACCTCCCACCCTCTACCAACCAACCCTGAGAGAAAAGAGGGTAGGGGGGGAGAGGGAGAGAGACATACACGGCGGGATCCCGTGCGCGCTGCGGAAACTAAAACTCTCCCTCGGAACGGCGCGCGGTGAAATCCTTTTCACGATGAACCGGACATAAATAGGCACTTAGGCTGCCATATGGACCGAGTGCTCTGCCGGAGCCGGGCTCAACCGTCGGATGCCCCCTCCCCGCCCCTTCATCCATCCCTCCCTCCAGCCTCCGTGGAGCGGTGAATAAAAGGGTCCTGGGAGTGTGTTGTAGTTAGGGGCGAGGGACGAGATGCCAGGAGGAAGTAGAGGTGGTCGTGAAGAGGGAGTCGGGCAAGAGGAGGGAAGGTTTGAATGTGCGGAGCAAGATGGAGAGACAACCGTAGGGGAGGCTGAGTATTGTAAATTATTTTATTGCTCCCGTACTCTCTTCTTTTGAGAGAACATTTTCCAGCGAAGCTTTGGGGCATGGAATTATTCTTGTTACTTCGGGGAAGGTACTGTGTCATGACCCGTTATCCTGCCATAAATTCATGCAAATCTGAAAAGGAAAAGTCGTGATGTAAACAAATACGTGGAATAAATATTTTGAAAATAAAATGCAGCAGTAAAAAAATGCTCTTTTAGTTTTGTCCTCGAGGCTAAGCGAAAATCAAATGCGTTCGTCCTTCTACATTTTGAAAAATTTAGGAGTGGGATAATATCATTATATTTCATATTTTTATATACCTAAAATATTTGCGAGTATTATTAAAATAACATTAAATTTATTTCTTTCTCCCATTGAAAGTTCAACTAAATGAATTTAGTGCTAACTTTCATTCAAAAGTTTCCAAATTACGTTTCCACTTTCATTTCTTACTGAAGCACATTTTGTCTGAAATATTTTGCCATGCTGTGATTAAGAGCAAATAATGGTAAACAGTTTGTGGGAGACGAGAGAAATAATTTTTAACATATGCAGTAGGTTACACATTAGATTTTACCGGAATACATATAAATGCTAAACTGTAAACAACAGATTCGAAATTAGCTAATATTAGGCTTAGAAAATCTCAAAGAGTAATCAAGTTAGAAGGTGTGGTGTAAAGCAGATATTAAGCTAACCAATAACCATATACATAACCGTAAATGATGAATTTCAAAATGGTTCAAACAGTAAACCAACACGAGGCAAAAAACTTCAGAATACATTAGCTTGGATTTGGCTCGTGTTGCCACGCACGTTTGGAATCACGCTTTCGTTACGTCCATGAAATCATTAGTTGGTGCATGGAAAAAGAATGCCTTTACTTTTTTCACTTCTGTCGTGTTGGAAAATTAGTTTTCCTTGGAATTAGTAAGGAGAGGAAGGAGAAAAATTATTAACAGGGAAAAAAAACAAGAAATTAATCGGTAACATTGATGAAAAGATTTTAATTACCCATGGGATTGTTAACCGACTGTGTTTATAGAATACTGGAATGTATTTTGACAGGTAATTTGGAAATTAATTTATTGAAGGATTCGGATTAATTCACCAGCCTGATCTATATAGAGAATATTCTATCGTGAGATTTTTCCTATCGAAATGAGGGCTACAATACTTGGTTACAGTAATGAAATGAATGTGTAGAGCATTAATTGACCTGCTACATATGTTATTAGTATTTAATATTATAATATGATGCAACTATTCGCAACATAACAATTAATGGACCTCACGCCATTTTCTATTCTTCTTCGTGGTAAAACGCTTTGCGGCTAAAGCTGCCCCAATTATTCGTTTTTGGAACTTTGGAATAAAAATATATTTTTTCCAACCAAAATAAATTATTTTTTTATATTCTTGACTTTAAGTTCTTCTAAATTTTTTATAAAAAAATTTAAATGTATGCAAGAGTAGCCTTTTGTTTTTGATAAGTGTTCACGTTATTTAATAATATCTTTTACGAGTACGAGTGCATTTGTAATACAGCCGACACTATGAAAAAGATAGCTACCTCAACTAAGGAAGGAGCGATATGTAAATCAAATTAATATTCATATGCTTCTACACAAATTAATATATTTTGAAGTTTAATAGATGTTTCAATACTTTAAACGGGTTTTATTTTCACATAATTTGTTTTAGATGTTTTTATAAAAACAGCTGAAGCTCTCTTTACAAATACCAAGGCCATTTACTGCTATATCTGTATTGTTAATGGTCAAAAGTAAATATTGTTTGCTGAACGATAACTTCTTTAAAAATGAATTGCGTTCATGGAGTGAAAATAATTTTTAGTTATTTTTAATATCGAATATCTTGGTTTAAGAATATCCAATTTTACTATCCTAAAATAAATATGTCGGGTTGAATTCTTCTACTAAACATTTATAGGCTTAGTGGCTTAGTATTTTATCGCGGTTTGTCTCTGTGACCCCAGTTTTGTTAGCTATTTATTTTTATTATTCTATAATTTCATTCTATTGTTTCATTTTTCTTCTTTGTAATCCCATCCTAACCATTTTTCAATTTTAAATAAAATGTACGCAATTTACCGAAAATTAAATTTCTCCCTGTTTATATATCGTGTATATAAGTATTTTTAAAAAGTAATTTCAAATCTCTAATTGGTTTCTCCCCATTGTCTGCATTGGAGTTCGCTAACTATCCTCACACCTCCTCACCATCTTTATTCCTTCAGTTAAAATATGTTTATATGTCCTGTGGATTCGTTATTTATCGCGTTGTAACTCATTATTCAAATCTATGCCAATCTAATTTTTAGTAACTTTGCTTCTCTCACCGATTTTCCTTAGCTGATTTTCATTGTTCCTTTCTATTCCACAATCTCCTTTACTTAAATGTATGCATTCACCCCTTCACCCATAAAAGCGTATAATTCTATACCAATAGATAATAGGTGTGTTATAGCCTTTTTTTCTATTAAAAAGGTTATTTTGTGACAGCATTCAAAGTCCGCCTCAAAATGTGATTTCCTTTCCTCGTTTCTCATTGTCGATTGGATATAATCAAATTTTAGTCCTAAAGACTTCTAGACATGCCAATGTTTTGATATCTATGCGTTTGACGGCGAAAACCCTGACTCGCTAATCGATCAAATCAGTCTTTAGCAGTATCAAACGTCTGCTATCAGGAACTTCAAATTTGGCAGTGCTTATCCCTGAGTATTTTAAAGAAGAGGTGTTATGAAAGGATCTTTCGGTATTTTATCCCTATTGGATATATTCCATTGCGTTTGGTATTACGAAACTGAGAGGATTAATGTCTTTTAATTTTTAGCAGGCATGAATTGTAAAACAGTCAACAGCGATGGGCTTAATAGCTTTGGTAAAAAATTATAGAACAATTACCATACAAATTTTAACTCTGCAAAGATACACCATCAAAACATTGTTGCTTGTTTCCCTTTACTTTTTCGTATTGGCATGTTCCTCCATCTCCATTCTTTCAATCTGCACTTTTTAGTCTCGGCTCGGCCTTCCCAGGTGGGCATAACTCCTGCACCTTGATTGGAATTGAATGCGCCACTTCAAGGCGTTTTCTCAAGAAAAATCCATTTTACTTGAAAAAAGTCGTAAAAAATGCAATCTCTCCTTCGCTCACTTTATTTCCCGCCCATAACTTTGGTCCAACGTAACCAATTCCCATTCTTTTTCCCTAAGGAGTGGGAAAATGAGGGAAGTTTTTAATGACCTTAACATAGATCAGCATGGAAAACCAGGTTTGAGAAGCTCGCTTTGATTTACTGAATAGTTCCCTTGAAGTAAGAAAAAAAAACTCTCGAAAGTGCTTCGGTCGGACAAATTTCGTTAAGGGCTTGAGGTTGGAGATGGGCGAAGGGTGAATAATGGTGGTGGAGGGCTCGTAAATCTTTTCTAAGAGAGAATATGGAAACATTTTAACGAGTCGACGAAAAAATGTTTTCGCTACTTCGATTTGATATTTTTCTTTATACCTACCCAAGGTGATTATTATTCGCGGAATTTTTTTTTGCAGTGCAACGCCACGCCAAAAAAACGTTATCTCCAGGCTCCGCATTGCGCAGAGTCATACAATACGAAGTCCTATTTCTACTGTTTTCGTTGTTCTGGCGAAATCAAAACCCTTCAAAGAATGTTACCGCCATGCATTAATATCCAAATTAAAATTGTTCTCAGAAAATAATGAATCCTTGCTTAATGTTGTCCTTCGAATGCTATGAGATTTTAATCTTCCAACATAATGATCATTTATAGTGATAATGTTTTATAAATTGGCTCTGCGTGAGGAAGTATCGTGTCTGAATTATTACTTTTGGTGGACTGTATCAATCTTAAAACAATATAATAATATTTTTAAGAATATCGTAGCAAATGTGCGAGCGCAAAAACGGCCGAATAGATGACTTGTCTATATTTTTATTGGAAATTTTGGTGTCTGGTTGAACTAATATTTAGTGGGATATGCTTTTCGTGCTACTCACAAGTGACAATATAGAGAAAAAGAAAATAGGTACTTGGTTACACATGAACCTATGAAGAACTGCTGATGAGGGCATCTGATATGCACTGTCAAAGAGATAGCTAACTTCCATGCCATGGTAGGTGAACTAGGTATGATAACTGGAGAAATATCCATCAATAGCTTACCAAGACAAAACAAAACTTGCGGTTAATTACTCTAAACTGATCGAAGCAGCAGAGTCATTCAAGCATTTCAATAGGTACACAGCCACCACAGTATTCAACAGGAAGGTTGGTTTAACAAGTGTGGTTAGAGGTTAAAACCTGGCAGGTATTTGGTGTTTGGTGAGAGTAAGGGCCATTCTGTACCAACAATCATATTCGGGGTGTGAAATTCACACAATAGGTTAGATGAGCTATTTCCTTCCCGTGTATGTCTCCGGGGTGCTAGGAGAGACACAGCTTGGGGAAACTAAGTGTACAAAAAGTGATCAAACAGAATCGAACCTGGATCCTTCCCGCTGTAGAACAGTGCTCCACTTACATGACTGCCACACCCCGATAAATTTGTAATAGAGGGTAAATTACTCCATTCGAACAATTGGTCGCGTGCATAATAGAATAAGCTGTCGCGTTGGGAGTTCCAAAAAATAAATTATTTCATTTATATGATTGACTTCTGGTGTAATTTAATTATAAACTCTTTTCATATTTAATAATTCTAATTATAAGGCATAAAAATCATTGAGGTATCGTTGACCCAATTCAATTGATTAATAATGGTTTCTTTCTTTTCCAGGTGAGTACCCGTTCTTCGATAATGTCGCAACTTTAAAAAAATATTTTATCCTTCTGTAAGTAAAAACTATACTTTTAACAGTTCACGATCATAAAATATTTGCATAAACAACCAATCACTATGAACCAATGTCATATGATGCATATTCTGCCGATGTGTCTACTTTATACGCTCTATATAGTATTATGTTTGATAAATTCATGTTCAACAGTTATTATTTTGTGGTGCAAACCTTTACGCACATGCGTAAACATAAGTTAAAATATGTAGCAAAGAAGGAAATGACCGAAAGTGGTGTCTCATAGAAATTCTCGAAGACTCCATGGAATTTTATTTCTGAGGTGGTTTACTTAAAATGCGATTTCATTAAAGTATCTCGATGTATACAGAAATTAAAGTTATTATTATTTTTATTCCAGTAAATTACAAATTTTAAAAGGGCTTAACTCATGTTTTAGATTCCAATAGCAGCAGTGCCTACACTGAAACTAAAAATTAACCACTCCTGATTTCAACACAATATTCCCTATAGATTTGGTCAAAATTTTAAAATAATTTCAACCTTAATTTAACTTTTATAACGCTTAATTTTAGAGTATTTTTTTATTTAAGCTTTATACAATTTATCTGAAACATTACAGGTCAGCAGAAATTTACAGAATTAAAACACTTTACTTGCCACTTTCATCAGCAAAGTGAACAAGGAGAATCATAGACAGCATTAAAGACGACTCATTATCAATAGAGGGAGTCGGGATTTGAAGCACGGGTGGCAATGCGGGTTAATTCGGTTTCATGGGTACAATATGAAATGGTATTGGGAATTCCGGTCTGCTTGTACGTGTTACCAAAGTTTCGTTTCCCTCTGCGGTCAAATTATCTTGTTCGCCCGCATGTACTCCCGATTTTTACTACGGAAAGGGCTTTCCAACTGGGTTTTCCGCTGCGCAGAGGTCTGATTTTCCTCACCATGGAAGTGGATTGAGGTCGCGCTGGACTTTTGACCTAGACACACTTGGGATTTCCGAGTGAATTTATTCGCTTTGCAGGTGCATTGAACATATTTAATTTAGAACTGCTCCCAGTTAATAATTTATAGTTAAAAAACGGACGTAAAAATAAAGAAGCAATATTTCCTCGCCAGGTGTACTCAGATTTAATAGCAAAAAAAAGTAGCAAGTAAAAACAGTATATATATATATATATATATATATATATATATATATATATATATATATATATATATATATATATATTTGAATATATATATATACATTCATTCACATTCATTGTATATATATATATATATACATTCATATACGAAGTCCCGCACAAGTATTTATTCAAACATAGAAATAGTTATAAGGAAAGGGGATAGGAAAACACATAAAAGGCGAACACAGGACATGTGGGGAAGGCGGTTTTTGAGCAGATCACGAAAGTAAAAATGTTTCCTTGACCGGGATTTGAACACCGGATCTTCCACTTGCCGGGCGGGTGTGCTACCATTACACCACCGAGGAAACTTAATTTATCTTGAGATCTGCGATGTTTTTAAGACGCCCAAGTGCTCCGAATCATTTGCCAAAGGAAGGCTTTTAGGGAGCTGTTCCACCCACCAAAGGAGAAAATAGACAATACACACAAGAAGAGGGGACAGTTGGTTAGAAAGTGGAAGATCCGGTGTTCAAATCCCGGATAAGGAAATATTTTTACTTTCGTGATCTGCTCAAAAACCGCCTTCCCCACATGTCCTGTGTTCGCCTTTTATGTGTTTTCCTATCCCCTTTCCTTATAACTATTTATATATATATATATATATATATATATATATATATATATATATATATATATATATATATATATATATATATATATATATATATATATATATATATATATATATATATATAGAAATACGTATTTATTAATTTAGTTAATGGACCCGGGTACCTAATGCCTAAAACTTTCTTACGCTGTATTATGATGGTTCCATTAAAGAATGTTCTATTCTAGTGCTTCAGTTTTTCTAATTTATTTAAATACTGGCCGATACAGTATCTCTCATTTTAGACCTCGGAAGCTTTCATTGTTTATAATTTTGGTAGCATATCTAAGTTAGTAATGTTATAAAGAGCGATTGCCCTTTATTACCTGGTATAGTGTTAACAGTGAAATGGCAAGCTTCGTGTGCCATTGCTGTAGCTAACTAACTTGATATTGTGATCACATAATTAACTCACGTAAAATCTTGCGCACCTGCAAAGAAGTAATATTTATCGCAAATTAAATCACAATTTCTATTGATTTAGTAATTTTAGCTACCTATCTCTGTAAAAAAGACTTTTATTTTCATTAATAATTAGGATTTTTTTCCTGAAATAGGTACAATAAATACTTTTGCTCTTTATAGCGGCACAAATTATTAATAAAGGATCTGTAGCACGGGGGTATGTCGTTAAGCTACAAGTATTCCATCTTAACCGAGGCCATATAAATTAAAGAGCTTCATAATATTACATTTTGGAATATTTATGAAGAATAATCCACCTGAACTACAAAATTATTATTATGTGCTATATTGGTTTATCAAATATGAGAAAACTTTACTTTTTTAAGGCCTAATTTTCTGATGGAACGATGACGGCGATTTCAAAATTCTTCTAAAAACGTCATACTGAATGACACTTTGGAATACTTGATAGATGTGTAACAATATCAAGCACATGTAGTTCTTCAGGAAATCTGTTTCTTGACGAATACACTGCCATAAGATCAATCATCATCAGATTTCACCTGTCGTTTCATCATACTACAGAACATATTCTAAAAGTAAGTGTTTGATCGTAAAAATATATTTCTAGAATCAATTATATATTTAATTAAACACAATTATTTCTAAAAAAAGTTTTTATTAGCGCTTTAAATTTTTTACGAGCCTACTTCACTTGTCCACATAATCGCCATTCACCTCTAAGGACTTTTCGTAACGCTACGCCAGCTTTTTTTAATTCCTCAGTTAGCCGGAGGGGAATTTCGCGAGTTGACAATGGTGATCTGGATTTCTTCGTCTTCAAACCGTTGTTCACCAAGCTACTTCTTCTAGCAAAAGGAAAGGAAAATGTCTCTGAGATATCTAGTCACTAGAAGCTGGATCGGGACCGGGGGTAGCAGTCCAAAAGCGCTCGTCTACTAAACATTCTTTCCTCTATGTGTTGGTCGATAAGTATATTCGGCACTCGCCTTGCAAACAATGTGTAGTATCAGATATTTTGTCAATAGTGGTGCGTCCAAAAAGAGGAAATTTGTCAGCCAGAGCACTCTTCGGCGATCAGATTGCATTATCTTTCTCCACCTATTGAACGATTTCATCGGTCTGGATACTGGGCTTGCCACTCCACTCTTTATCATGCACATTTTTGCGGCCAGTTTTGAAGTCTCAACACTATTTCGCAACCATTACTTCTTTCATTTATACAAATCTATAAACTAGACAAAAAACACGTACTGCGCAACTGGCGGGAGCTACGGATTTCGCGGACATTATCTATCTAGCACATGACTACTAAATCAAAACAATAACTTTATTGGCTTTGAAAATAAGGTGTGGAAGTTTCACCGAATGCATAGTTTTTTTGTCAATATTTCGATGTAAGAAACTGGACCTTCGTTTCCAGATATCTCTCATATTATCTACAAAGTTCAAGCCTATCGATTACTAACTCATCTTATTCATATTGATTGAACTGTGAAGAGGATATAAAAGTTCCATCGGCTCAATCGTACATTTTTATTATTGAATGAATCAATCCCCTTTCCTGCCAGTGGGCTGAAAGTTTCAACTGGTGTGGCCAAGCTTTTTACGATACTGGCCATAAGAACGTTTCTAAAACTTGTTATTTTAGTCTGATTAAATGTCGTGACTTTTGAAGAGTCTACTCGTATTGTATAGCACAAACTTTATCCACCAATGAGTAGTTCACGAAACTTTGCTTTCATTTTTCCTATAAGGTTAGCCGAGCCCCCAAAATACGTAAAATATTAATGCGTGTCCTGAGTTGTGAGATTAAAAAAATGTGCTGTCAGCTATATGGAATGGCTTGTATTTCTAAAAACATATTTCCACGATATAAAGAAATTCTCTATTCCAACTACAGGTAAATATTAACCTACGACAGAAACTCTTCTATCAATTCATAAAACTCTAGTCTTACTAAATTCTGTGTTAAAACCACTGACACAGATTTATGTCGAAGATTATAGAAACATTCATACTAGTAAAACTACGCAAGAAGCAATGAATTCACATGTCCAATTATGGTTCATGTTTATCCGCCTGAGAGCAATTGAAAACGTTATGAGGCAATCATAAAGATCTCTATGCTGTCTCAGTATAGTACGCACGGTATAATAATCATTATTAACGCTATTCAATGCCAAAACAATTGCACAATTTTTCAAATTTTATATTACAAAACGAAGTAATGATATTCCTGGAACTACCGAAAAGCGTACAGGTTGGTTTGTGTGATGGAGATCGCAAAAATAATCTAGGAGGTAATTCACATAGAAAGATCAACGTTCGCGCACCCGACAACGTATTGACGAACTCAAAAGGTGCAGATTTTAATCCTGCCTCGTGATCTCGTGTTCTCGATCGTGCTAGATGTATGTGCATTCTTTTAGGTGCGCTAAGTTATTGGTTTAGTCTTAATAAGGTGCAAGATATCTCTAAGGTACGCTTACACTAGTATTATCTTCGCACAAATTAACGTGAATTTTGGTGATACCAGGAATCACTGAACGGTGCGACAAGGCAAAATCACTTTATGAGCAACGATAGGATAACGCAAATATTAATCATGATAAATTCCAAGAAACTGCCGGAAATTCCTCGAAAGTATCTCTTAACGGAGTAATATTAGTATGCTTGGGGGAGGAGACCGACAGGTAAGGTCATTTGCGCCATTAGTAAGGGATGGACAAAGGGGGAAGGGGCAAGGGAAACCCGGTGTCGGCATTAGCCTACTCTTAAAAAAAGGCGCTGAGGGGTCCGTAGTTTAACGTCCCATTCGACAGACGGCGTGCTCACTCAAAAAGCTCTCAAAAAAGCAACTCGAATAGGAATCGGGATACCACTGAGTAATATCTGCTGTCTCCAGGATTTGAACCCGGGCTCTTTTCGGTGGGAAGCGAGTACGGAGTTGGAGTCATCCGATAAAAGGGCATTACAGTGCAGCAATATCAGAGTGTGCAAATCCTTCGCCTTGACCGGGATTCGAACCCAGATCCAGGAGAAGGGGAATTATTTTTACACTCTGTAATTGTTGCATTGCATCATTCATGATACCCAGATCCCCGATTCTACTTTTATACTACCGCCTAAAACCATCAAAACTGTTAAATCTTATTGCTCCTAATGTAATACTGCAAATTTAACAATAGTTTCTCCTATTCATTTGATTTCCTCTTACATCTTTCCCAAACATGTACATTGCCATCGATCAAATCCACCGTGGTTATCTAGGGTTGGCTGTAGCGAAATCAGATCGTCCCCACTGAAGGCATGTTGGAAGCAAACTGCATGAAAACGCGGAGAGATGTGGCAGAATATATATGAAGGAATGATATGGGAAGGCACAGGGTGAAGATGGCGGGAGTTGGAAAGGGGACGGAGTGGCAGAAGGAGTGTAAGAGCAAAAGATGGGGAAACGACGAGGGAAGGGCGTGGAAGGGGATAGCAATGGTTTGGTGAGAGTGTGAATGGTTGCTCGTGTGTGTGTTTATGTGGGTGAGAAAGAGAGAGAGAGAGAAGGGGAAGGGGGTTGGGGGTATGGAAGAATATGAAAGAACGCCGTCGCATAGAAGTAATCACAAATGGGTTTCGAAAGGAAGAGTTTTCTGCTCCGGCAGAGAGCGCGCCTCTCTCCCGGTCGGGTTAGGCGACCGGATTGGAGTGAGTTCCTGAGGCCGGAGATGTACGCAGGATGTGATTCCCGTGCCACGGGCTGGGGGAAGGGGTTGACGGGGAAGTTTTGTGGGTGGATGAGATGTTGGATGAACGTGAAAGGGTGAGAAATGAAGGGATGAAATGACAAGAAGGAAAGTCGCGAAGGGATGGGCACACGTGCATGTGGATTGAAGAATTTCGGCAATATATTTGGGAGAAGTCAGAAACAATACTTGCGTACAAGAGGGAACAGTTTGGAATTCAATACTCGTTTGACTTTATGTTTTGACCCGTCTCTTCTGTTTTCATAATAATTATTTATTTATTAAAATAAGAATAATCATATATTATTGATGGAAGAGATCAAATATTATATTTTTACGCGGAAACATATTCCTTATGACCTCTAGTTTAAGTATAACCTCTTGTTTTCAATAAAAATACACCTTATGCATTCATTTTATACAATTTTTGTTCAGGGAAAAGTGAAAGAGTTTAGGCGAAAATTTGACCTTTGGATTGATCCAATTTATACACACAGAAGTTGACATTTTAATATTATATTAAATTCATCCAAATTGGATAGCATGAACTGTAGTATGTTGGGTAAGATCATCTTTGTTTTACCATATTTGCCTTGTTAGTCGGGTTAGTGATAGTGGTCAGTAGTTTTCCGGATTAAGTATATAAATACATTATTCTAACACGATTGATATATTTATGAAAAATATTTCTTAAATGTGATCGTATTAATTAGTCAAAAAAAAGGAATTATGAAATAGAAATATTATATTCCTAGAAAATTCCTGCAATGTTCTAAAAATGATGGGAAATTTAAATTAGTTTAAAAAACGAAGAGAAGCATTGAAAACAAATAAAATATTAATTGAAAATTTAGAAGGAAAAGGTGTCATCTTCATCCCATATTCATTGGGTTCATTTCATCTTGAAAGGGAAAGGATTTGCATCATAAGTAATCACAATTTTATGGAATCGGCGGAGTAATGGTATAGATAAGGTTATATTAATTCATTGACTCAGAAATCATTGAAAACCCTTTTACAAAAATCTTAGCAAACCTTCATTAGCACAGCATGATAGACAGTTTATTAAAATACAAGTCAACTGATAAATCAATTAAATATTTTAAAGAATTATTTCTGATATGATGTTGGTTTATAACAGCACATATAAAGGTTTCAGAGTGTGGGATAGATCTAAAACCATACGATTTCTCAAATGTTTCGTATAATTAAAATGGCTGGAGCAGCCAAACCTCACCAACGGGGGGGGGGGGAGGTTTGGTTGCTCCATAGCCTCCACAAATTCTCCACCACACAATACGAATCTATAGGAATCCACCTCTAAAGGTAGCCATTGTAATACCACTCTTGGTATTCTTCACGACACCTTTTTCAGGATGTTCTATTGGTAGATTTTTGATGAAATCGGAGTTCAGTCGGGGGCCATCGATGTGAAGGCGTCCCACGATGTTGTGTCGTTATTCACAACCATGGAGATTCATGGTATGTCCTACCACTGGTGCTTTCGCGTGCATGTTGCAGTTTCTATAATGTAACTAATATGAATGCACTTTGGAATAACACGACAAGATTTTTTGAAAGGGGAGAAAAGAAAATAATTTTTGTGATGCGTTGCTTCGCGACGCGCCGAAATGTGAAAGACATGAGGGAAAGCCTTGATGCAGCCGAGTGGGGTAAAGGGATGGAAGGAGAAAAACATCAAGCCAAGTGGAAGGAAACGGGTGGAAATCGGAGGGAAATTTCATTCGCTTTTGCAGAATGGGTTAGGACGAATCCGAAGGAGTGAATTAGTGTGAGGGGAAGTAGGGGGTTACTCACTGGGTGGAAGTTTAGCAGATGGGTTTTGGCGGATGGTTGCTGCAGAGGGGATTGTCGGTGTAAGTTATAAAGTTGGATTTCTGCCCCCTCTTGTTAACAACCTATTCTGGCTCTTCCTCTTCCCTACATAACCTAACTACCCCGGGGGTCTCGGTATAGGCAAAAGGAGGAATTTCGTTGGCAGATTCCCTGACGTTTGAGTCGGTTGTTTTAATTGAATCACGGCGATTTGTTCCGTCAAGGCGATATCGCGAGATTGGGTGGTGGCTAAAGAATTTTGAATGATAAGACGCTCATCTCCATGGAAGGCTCCGTATTTCATCTTCATAAATCTTTTCTTGATGTGAGCATTACATCTCAAATATTTATGGAAACATTTCTATAAATTCCTAGTAGATTGGTTCTGATTTTGTTTCCTCAATTATTGAATTCTTATTTGTTTAATATCATTACAGTGTCATCCACGCTTCCGGGCTATATATATAGAGAGAGACAAATCATATGTATCTGGAAGATTGGTGTATGGGAAGGATTTTTAAAGAGTATGCCCACATCCTGGTTTACTTCGACTGTTGAAAATAAATGTTTCGACAAAAGTGAAACTTAGCCCCTTTAAATAGAATGCAAATTCCATCTGGAGACCAGCGTTATTATTTTTCCATTACGAACGAGCAGAAAATACATGGAAAGATTGTTAAAAAGTTGCCGGATTTGCAGATTTGAACGAAAGGAAACTTTAATACAACTTTGTAGGGCAGAGAAAATGAAATGGAACGCACGAAGTTATTTTGATGAAAAATATTTTATACAATATCTGGCATGTACTTTGCCTTAAAAGTAGAAAGTGGAGAATTATTTTGGTCATTTTTTAATAAACTCTGTTTAAAACCACTAAAACCACGTTCATATCGCACTTCCTCTCTCCTCCTCCTCTGCGACGAAATTAACCTTTTAAATAAATTGTCGGTTGATTTATACCCTAGATAATACTTTTCTTAAAAAGCGTATTTTTACCATTATGGTAAATGATAAAACATTTATTCTGCCAAGATAGATCGTAAATCAATTTTAATTTTAGTCTCATTATTCGTAGAAAATGAATTGTAATTGCTTTATATTCCAGCGCCCAATCCCTTTCTTCTAACGTCTTAGGGGAAGTTAGGCATAAATGAATTTATTTCTCCCATGAGTTGCTTGGCTACAAGCTGAATGTAAGCTCATTCGCTTCATGGATCAGACATATTTGTCTTCTAATGTCAATCGAATGATGTTTAGACTTCTATTTAAAAGAATTCTAGGATAAGTTACCATTTTATATTTCAGTTCTACGTGATTATTCATGGGAACACCCATGCTATTTAAAGGAGGTACATTTTTCTTTTTGAAAAAGGATAGTGGAATTAACGCAGGAAGGCGATCCCGACCGCGTTGCGTCCGCCAATGGGACTGTGATGAATGCGACGCTGCCATTCTTTCCGGTACTCTCGGAGCTCCTCGATCGTACGGATTTTCCATCCCCGCCATTACGGTGCATGAAAAGCGATTATTCAAAGTGCATTTGTCGCGATGAACATGACTTTCGTTAATGGGGAAGGTGAACATGTTGCCGGCCAGGGAGACAGAAAGCGAGAGAGAAAGCAAGAGAAGATAAAAAAATAATAAAAGGGAAAACCACGCGCCTTTCCGCCGCTTGAGGGATGCCATAAAATTTCCCGACCGTCAGGGTCCCCGCGCGCGTCCGCAATTATCGCTCTACGTAACGGATACCCCGAAAATCCGCAGAAGACGACAAGGGTAGGAGGAGGGACGTTGTGGGGACAAGAGAGGAGGGGAGGATACTTCCCTCGGGGGTGGCTGGAGGGAGATAAGACCATGGGAAAGGGGGGACGAGGGGCGATAGGTTTCGGAGAGCTGGAGACGAAGCGGGGGAGGTAGCGGAGGGTCGTTGCAGGTGAAACGCATGGGCCGCAGGGACGGGGCAAGCGGCAAGAGAGGAGGAGGAAGGAGAAAAAAATTGAAGCTGGCCTGCGTGGCAGATGAGGGATGGACCTTAAAAAGGCAAAGGTGGGGGTAGGGATGGGGAGGGGATGGTGGGAAAAGTGGAGTTGGAAGGTGGTATACATTTTTTATAAGTCGCCTAAAGGGTTTTTAGGGGTGGAGAAGGCGGAGGGGGTGAGTTGGTTTATTTTTTTTTTGGGACGAAGGGGGGGTGGGCGATCGGAAATTTGGGTCGCTGGGAAAAACTTTTCTCATTTTTCTTCCCTCAAACCCCCGCTCTTTCGAAGAGAGGGTAGGTGGTGCGGTGGGGGACCGGGGGGGTGGGACTGGGAGGTGTCCACGCCTCCCCGCGACCCTCACGTCCTCCCACCCCCACGACCCCGTCATCTTTTTCCCTCCTTTAAAAACTGTGCCCAAAAACTCTCCGTCGTTCTTTCCCTTTCTCCCCTCCCGGCCCTTGGGCCTCCCCCCTCCGCCACGCACCTTTCACATCCCATTCTCGTCCGATCTCTTGCCCCGAGTTACATTCCCGTTACATTCCAGATAAATTCCCGCCGCACTTTCTTTAATGTCCCTCTCCCTCCGCTGCGGTGGGGAGAGGTGTAGGGGGGGGGGAATCGTGGGTCTCCAGGGCCTCGGTCCTCTCCCTCCTCGGGTCACGTGTGGGATTTACGGGTTGTGACGTTCGTGACGGCTATATTGACTCAAGGTCTATCTTCATTTAAATTTGCACGCAGAATATTAACTTTCATTTTCCCTCTGCATATAGTCAAGGAGCTTGAGTCTAGGCCTCTCCAGAGCGTGCAATAGTACCGTTCACGAAAAGAGCTTCACGAATTTCTGTATAATGATTAAAGTTATTTTATTCCCTCATTATTTTTTCAAGTTTGCAAATAACTGACTTTCTTTTGCCTAGTTACTATATGCTTAAATCCATGTAATATCAATTACGATAGTTTTATCATTGATTATTACTTTATGATCACAGGAGGGAAATTGATATCTTACCACCTTAGCAAGTCAACACTAAATATTTTCAATGTCACTTCGGAGACAAGTATTATTTTCTCTAGACTTTTTAATATCAGGTTTTCGGAACAAAATAGATTATTTCGTTTGGTCACCTAAAATCGAGATCTTATGCTTCAAAATCCATATTAAATTTATAAGTATTTTTAGTGCCGAGAACTTTATTACTGCATTTACCACAGTTGATTATTTTTTCCATAGAAAAAAGTTTTATTTTAAAATTATAATTTTTAAATCTTACTCTATGTTTTTTATTTTGATAAATATTATTATCACTTCAAAAGAATTAATGACTCTAATGGCCGAGTTCTATATGTCGAAGTTAATCACATTGATTGATTGATTGCTACTAAACCCGTAGCTTTAACAACAGGAGTTTGTGATGTCCTGCAAAGTTCTTTAACTCTTATTAGGCTTATCATCAAAAATTAGTACTTGTAACCAGATGAGCATGAATAAAATTGAAATTTGACCACTCCACAATAAAGTTCATATTGCTGCTATTAATGATTTAGCATCAAGCTAAATGACATGTAAGGAATACTTATGTCCCACAAATATAATGATTAATAAACCTCGGTCGTCATAATGAATCAACGCTTATTCAGTGCTTGACGACTTTATTTTAGAAATGAATGAAATATGAAGTCATCCATAAAAATTATGCATTAGGTGGGCGATATCCTTCCTCCGGAGGGAAGAGCGTTTTAATAATCATCGTATTTAAAAACTACAGAACATTTATCAGCCACAAGTTTTTTTATTTGAGTTTTCTCAGTTATTCATTTTTTCCATATTTTTCATAATGAACATAACCATTAGGAATATTATGTAAATTCTCTTAATGTCCTTCGTAGAAGTTTTGCGCAATACTTTCATCAGAACTGAATGTCAACCTCGTAAATGAGGTGCCTAGAGGTAGATGATAAAGAAAACTTTTGGGACTTTTTTTTGAAGGAGAAGTGCTCATATGTGTTGACTGCTCAGTGAACGAAATGAATTTTTCTTTAAATTTGCCAGTATTTTCCGATAATGACTGTTCTTTGGCTTGGTTGCCGGATAACCAGTTAGTGGTGCCCCATTGTTCCCGTTTCCCCGTTCACCATCTCATCTCCCGTTGGGACGGCTCAAAGGAGGGAATATTCATGGTGACCCGACCCCTTTGAAATCACTTTCTTTGCGACGAAAAAAAAAATATAATTTTCAATTTCGCGTTACTCTCCGAGGGGTCGGAGGGAGGGAGGTGGCGGCAGGCGTAGAGTGGGGCAGGGGGGAATGGAAGGATAATGGATTGCTGGAAGGGCGGGATAGGTAGGAAGGGACACGCAAAACGAGGAAGGACATATAAAGAGATGCGTGCGCCAGCCCTGGATTCCGGTGCGTGCCCCGTGCACCCTACACACGTACGTGGCCGGGATTTAACAGCACCTCTCCGGCAGATTTTCGAGGGGGTTGGAAGAGGGTGGAGTGAGAAAGCAGTCGTGGGAGGGTAGAAGGCGGGTGAGAGAGGCGTGCCCGCCGTAATGGCGCAGTTGAATGGTCCGAGCAAAGTTTCGGGGAGGCGATGGAAAACGCATTTGGTTTGTGGAATGAGATTAGGGAGGGCGGCGAAGGGAGAGTCTGGAGGGAGGGCGGGGATTCGGATGGCGTGGGGTGGCACGGAGAGGGGGGGAAGAAAGTCTCCGGGAGTGGGGTGAAATGCGAAAGGGGGCGGGGGCTGCGGTGAGTGGTGGGAGGGTTGTTGAGGGGGTGGGGGAGGGAGGGAAGTGAATTATACTTCGCCCGGGGGCGTGTGTGGGTGGCGAACGTCGGGGGGAGAGAGGGGGGCGGTCGTTGGCGGGAAGGACTACGATTGCGTGGGGATGGAGAAATTTCGGCGTGGGAGAATGAGTGCACGGTTACACGTGACGGAAAACGTTGGGAGGAAAAAAAAATATCTTCATCTTAACGGAATCCTATAAGTCGCCACCATAATTTTTAACGTGGGGAGAAAGGCTCTGGAAATATTTGGCCGTACTTGGGTCCCCGTGGGATAATTAGGGAAGAGGTTATTCCGCGCCTGGTGCTCACTCGGTGTGCTGGCAGACACGATTGAGTGCAGTGGGAAGGGGAATGGTGTTTGCGCGTCTCAAATCAACTCTTTGATGGCCTGCGAGTGGGGCTGAATATTTGGATTCCGTCCTTGACACAACGGTAGGTAGCTCACCAAGAAAAGACCCGTATCTGCAAGGGAGCCAGCTCTGGAATGGAATGCGAATGCAAACAGAGGAGAAGAGATAGACGTAATATTGTGTACTAGGATTTTCGCTAGCTCTACGATCCTTCGTACCAGTAACCTCTACTACGTGATACAGTCCTAGTTAATTATGACTGGAGGACGTGACCGTTTTGCTCTGCTGCTCTTGTTGGTGCCGGTCCTAAATGGCGTAATTTGTTTCATGATGCTTAGTGATACGTGCTGCTTGATTCGAATTTAATTCCTCTCTAGAAGTAGGTAACAATGAAATAATACAATAATTCCGCGTATGAAATATTAACGTATATAACCGTGTAAGGAAAAAAAGGGAAGGGTGTAAAGTAAATAGATTTTTCGAAGGGATTTGAAAGTAAAACATTTAGATTCTTGTTTTATCTTTCTTATTTTTACTGCAGTGATAATGGATTTCCACAAAATTAAGCCTGAAAACATCGAAGACTCTTGTTAATCATTAGTGAGGGAATGCTAAATTTGGAACTTTTCTGTGAACGCAGTTATTTTCCTATGTGCATTATCCACCATATTATCACCATAATATGTCAAAAATGGGTAGTTTGCTTTAAGGTGGCAGATCTTAAACAATTACTGAACGATATTGGCGGATACATCAGCATTGCCTAAACTCTTATCGCTCTGACTTTTTTCACTCTTTAGCCTCTGGCCCTTCCACTTCTATCGGGTCATCCGCATTGCCTATTCTCTGCCTTCCTCTTTCCAGCCAACTGAGAAATCTTCCCTAGGTCGTTCCTTCAGCATCCAACTATCTCTCAAGATCTCCTGCATTCATTTTTACAGCTTTTCCTAAATTTCATCTAATCGTTCACCATTTTTGATACACCTTTGAGTGTCATCCTCTAAGAAACTTATTTTTTCCACGCCTGTATACCCGCATCTCAAGAGTTGCTAATCCACTCGTCGTTTTACCTTATACAGGTGTAGAAACCAAATAAAGGTACGCTATCATATTTGGTTCAGATATAGTTACTTTCCATTATAATTGTTCCTTCGTTTTCTAATCCATTAATTTAATACATTCCAACTTATCTTGGCCGAACAACAAACTCTGGTTTCTTTCTATTTATTGAATAGGAATGTTGAATAAAATCCCATTTTTCTTATCATAATTTTTTTTCTAAATTAGAATAGTAGTCGCTGATTTAGTAAATAGCTGCCATTAAAATGCGACTGTTTCAAAATTTGACAGTTATAGTATTTGATTCAGATGAAAATGCACATATTCTCAAGAGTTGTAGAGGTAAATTGCCCGGAGATAAATGTTTTGCATTAATTAGCAGTTCAAAAATGTTAATTGTGAACTATAATGCTTATAAGCTTTTGTGGCATGACTAGCGGCATATTTGTGGGCAAATTTGGCAAAAATAAATTTTTGCCTTAAGCGACGTATCACGGTTCGCGCGATAGTTGATTTGAAAATACTATTACAGAAATTGACTGTCGGTGTCAAATTTAATTATCTCACATTCATTAGCTGTGTGTCACGACAGGAATTTATCTTATTAAGTTCTGGGAGTAAATCTACATTTTTTAGAATAATAATTTGGTGTGAACTTGCAGTACAATAATGGTTTCTTTAGACGTAATTCCATACCAGTATTATTACGCCAGTATTATACGCCAGTACGACACAAAAAGACTAATAATTTATTACTTGTTTGGATAAACAGTCAATGATTTATATTGTTGTTCGAAGGGGCTGATATCTACGCATGGTTATCTATTTTAAAATTTACAGCGAGGATCAATGTAAAAAATACATGCAATCTTCCTGACGTTACATAACCTTCGTACCAGTAGATTAAACCTAGTACACTTCTACTTTATTGATATCTTCTTTTTACTAATTACTTAAATAGGCAGGAAAATATCATGCAAACAAGATTTCATTGCAAATTTTCATTATGTTTCAAGCTGAATACTTCATTACCTTACTTTCCTTTTGAGCTTTATGCTCAGTATTTTTATTTTCCTTTCTACCCTAATTTCCCCGTGCTTGAAATGAAATTATCTCGAAAAAACTTTGATGTGTTTATTTGCCAGACAGGAATAATCCAAAACGAAGACAGAACAATGAACCGCGAAGGAAATATATCCTCGGACGGGAAATACGTACCGAAGGTTTATTGCAGAGATTTGAGGGAATTATTTCCGCAGACAGAATATATGAATTGTCGAAATGATCGCATTCATATGGTCCGAAAAGATTTCCGGAATGAACTAAAAGTTGATGCCTTGGAAGCGCTTGAGCATTTGATGCATGCGGCGCAAACGAAGCTCACTTTTCACACACACACACAACACGAACGTGAAACAAAATCAAAGACTGCGATAAACAAGAGAGAGAAATCTACTGAAATTAATATCCAAAGAGAGATGTATGACGTGTGCAATCAAAGAGCACTTTTAGAGAAACCCGTTTCCACCCCGAACATTAAAAAGCCCGAATGTTGAATAAATCTCTTGATTAAATTCTCCGCATTCAACTGAGGCTTAATAATTAAATCCGTCATGTCACTTCGAATTAACCTCGCTTTTGACGCAAGAAAACGTATCGTTAACTTCTTTCACGGGTCCCTTTTGGCAGCGCAAGAGGAGGAGAAAAAAAGATGATTTAACCCTGGGGGCCGGGATCCTTTTCAGCACCGCTCCAAACACGAGGGAGTGTAAAAACTGCTCCACTCGCTGCCCCAACGCTTTAAAATACGGAAACGTACAATGGCGATAGGAAGGAGGACCGCGCCCTCCTCTTTTCCCTCCTATCCGTTCCACACACAAACACACACCCGCCCCTGCAGTAACACGCCTCACACCCTCGGCGGCCTCAAACTATCCTTTCCTCTCCTCCCGCCCGCGCCACGTTTTCCACTTGACTGGAGAAACCCTTCCTCGCTTCGCTCCGGGATCGTAAGCTCTTATCCATGCCTTCGACCCGGATAAAAGACCGGCGTTTGAAGTCACTGTGCATTTGGCGTCGTCCTATTGTTTCCGAGTCTCGGTCGAGAATGGGGCCCCCGACTCCCTGCTATCGGCAATGCGTGTGCAAAATTGTATATGTGTATGTGTGTGTGTTTGTGATTTTGTGAGAGCAAGAGAGGAGGGGGATTGCAGAGATGAAGCCCTTTAAGATGGTGTGGTGGCGGAGGCGATAAACCAGAGCGCGTAAAATTCCACGTTTTTTCGTAGATGACGTGCTTGCTCTCCCTCCCGTTCCCCCCGCCCCCCTCGCCACCGGGTTGTGAGAGCTCGCTTCGTCGACCACCCCAGCGCTTTTCCCTCCATTTTCCGTTGCTTCCAAATACTCCTCATTATCAGCTCTGATCTTCATATCTGACGTGTGCAAATGGAATTAATTCCTCCCTCTGGAATTCGGTTAAGTCATGAAGAAATCCCCAGTGGGTATTACGTACGTAGGTATAAAAGAATGAGAGAGGTGGCTCTTAAATCGGGCAGCTTATGGTCATCGAGCCATTGAAATGTCTACTTTTTAACGGTCAATGAGTTTTAATCCAAATTAGTTGATTTATTTCTCATGCATATGTCAAAAACGCCATATTTCTATTTTCCCAGATGTAATATAGCCATTGATTTATTAATAAAAAGATAATTCTGTAACGAAAACTTTCAGAAATAGATTTTTAAAATGATGTTCATGCATACTCGTTTTTGCGAGCATTAATTAAATTCATTCGGTGCCAGTATGTTATAATTTTGTATTTTCGTCAAATGCTAAGTGAATTGAAACGAAGGTGAATCCAAATTCCTTTGATTTATTCATAATTTGTTATAGACTAAGTAAATTTCTGGTCTTTTACTGAGCTATATCTTATTTTTCAATATCTGTGACATATAAGTTCTTTTAACTCGGGTTTGTCACGTTTGCGAAAAACTCATCGTGCGTGAAAAACCAATGAGAAACCATGTGCAGTAGATATTTGAAATTCAAAATAAATTTCGGAAAATTGAGGCCTAAACTGTTATAACATGTTTAATTAAATATCGGACCCTTAATTTTGCAGAAACATTTTATCAAATCAATCAACTAAGCGACTACTAACAACTAAAATAAACCCGTCCATTAAGTTGAAACACATTTGATTCAATGTTATTGTTGAAAAAATAATCAAAATCTCCTTTTGAATTGCCAATTGACGAAGTAGATATAAAATTTGAGAGCTATGAATATTTAATGAATGCAGATAATTTATTCATAAAATTGTCCATCCCAGAGTGGTGGTTTCAATGGAAGTTAATAAAATCATTTGAATTAGCGGGGCCCGAAAGGCAATAAAATATTTAGTTTTAATTTTCAAAAACATATTATGCGCATATTTGTTCAATTAGCCTTACGTGATAAATAACTCACCTGAAGTGAATTTAATTAACCTTTTAATTATCCTAACAAATAATGCATAGAAATACTGGCGCCATGCACATCACTCTGAATAAGTATTTAACATACACAGCATTTCATCTGCCATCTGTCCGCGCCATCGAATTCTCAATCACCGTGCCCTCCCACACGCATTACAACAGGTAAGGGAATCGCAGGGTTAGGTTTGATTGTACTTGAGGCTACGTTGTAGAATGAAATACGATGTCACAGCTTGCCGATATTTCCATATCTTACGTAGTGAGCTCTGCCTTTCTCCTCATTACAAGCTTTGGAGAAAGAAGTAGTCTGGTTCTCTCGCTGACAGCCAAAATTTCGCGATGCTATCAGCCCACCTAATAACTTCCTTAGAGTTAGTTTCCCCCTCGCCGTGATCACTTATTCATTTTCTTCGTCGCTGGATTCGGGGAGAAGGAGTGAAGAAAAACAGAGGAAAATTTATCCCTCACTCGTCCTCGAAATCACCCCGCGCGATTAAGATCAAGCAATCAATCTCACTCTCGAAGCCATCTCTCATTTTTCGGTTTCTTTACTTTCCTTCCTCGCTCCCACTCTCTCACTCACGCACAAACAGAAACAAGACAATAGCGGGAGAGAGCGAGAGTGAGGAAATATTATTGCGGCACATTTAGCCGCCGCGGAAGAAGAAAGGAAAAGATAAGAGTTATGCGTCCGTGGAGCAGTATAAATATCCCCGCGGCGGCGCCGTGAACAGCGGCGGCGGCTCACCCGAGGAAATAGGTGTTAGCGGCGTAAGAGGGTGGTGACTTTACGGGAAGAGGTCATGGGAAGGGGAGGGGGGACCGGGAGGCGCTGTTTGACTTGGGGTGAGTGGCGGCGAGAGAAAAGAAAAAACAATTGCTTGCTGCCTATCGTGAAGGAGTTAGGGTTCGGTGTTGTTGGAAGAGCGCGGAAGGGAATTTCAAGGTAGGAGGTAGAGTGGACGCATGGGAGGAGGGGAACGTGACGCAGACAAACTTATTAATTAATATGAGTCACGTTATTTGGGGAGCCTCCTCTCCCCACGCCCCTTTGACCAATCCTCCTCCCCGATCCCCCACCGCGACCCGCCCTTACCGTCGGCGACACGCAAAGAGCGGCCGGGGCCATTCTTGCGACCCCACAGAGGGCGGTGGATGATGGTTCGGCGAGGTGGGATTTTGGTATGGTCGTGTGCGGCGGATGAATGCGATTCGTTTGCGGGAGGTGGGGGGCGGCGCGAGAGGGAGAATGGATAGCGGACGTCGCGATGGGGAGGGACAGGTTTGTGGGGAGGGCAGGGGGGCGTCGGAGTGGTTCGGCTGAGGGGACGGAGAAAGAGACCCGCAGGGCATTATTTATCGCTGTCATCCATCATTGAGGGGTGTTCTTCTGCATCGGGTGATCATTACGAGCCGTGTAAAAGCAATAAAATCCGAGAGAGCGGTGATATCGAGGGGAATGCTGGGAGGGTTCGTGACATATATAAGAGAGGGCGGGATGGCGGTGTTCCTCGCTCAACCTCTTCCCTCTCTTTTGTCTCACTCCCTTCCCTCCCGCTTCCCTCCGCCCCGACCCTTTTCCTTCCTCCGCCTCCATTTGCTTTACTTAATGAGCAGTCGTTTGCCGCTTGCGTTCCGCTTGTTTGGCATCGGTGCATAATTTGCGAGACAGACATCTCCTTCGAAGAAAGATGCTTCCTTGTATTGAGGAGGATTACTGAACGAATTGCAAGAGCACCAGAGAAAGCCTTCGTAACCTACCGAGGCAATTCTTTAGTGCTCAGCATCAGATGGTGTAGGACCCGAGCCATTTGTACGTTAATCTAATTAGTCGGCGGAAGCTTCCATTTGTAGCCGAAGGAGGATTGTCCCCGATCTATCTTAAGACTATTCCGTGAAGGGTACAAAATTCTTCGATCCGGAGAATAGAAAACGGCCATCTGCCGATTTTCATTAGGGAATTCAGTACTGGGAATCCTTACGAATCCAGTGTCATGCGGTCTAAGCTTTTCATTTTTTTTAGAAAAATCCCTACTCTTTTAATTAGGCTAGCAACAAAAATTGAAATAAATTACATCTACTCTTCCAGCAGTTATCTGCATCTAAGACATGCACTACCAGACTTAATTAATGAGGATGATTTCAATAATATGATTCCATAAAATCTCTCCAGTTTTCTCTACGTATATAATGAACTGATTTTAGGACTCAGTCTTAGGTAATCTTCTGATGAAGACGGAGCTCAATTCCGTCAAAATTATCAAGAAATAACGTGTGAGTGTTCCTTTATGTGTTCTTATATTGTTTGTTGCTGTCAAAGATGTTTTTATTCAACACCCTCGTGTTATGTCGACGAAATCATCTTTGTACTGTCCACCGAATGAACAATCACCGCTACTCCTGTAATTCTGCTTCACTCTCTTCTCTTCCTAACCCTTTACACGCAAGTTCACACAACCTATCATTTGACGAATGCTTTTCCCTAACAGTTCTAGAATCCCTACCCGATTCAGCCACCAACATAGAGGTGAGAACTCGCTAATCCGCATACATCCTATATTTCCGATCCTTTAAAATTCGGCTGATCTTAACCGCCCTTAACCGCCATCTTTAATTTCCTTCCCAACAGTCCCTAAACCTTCCGCCCCCCTCCCCTCCCCAGGCACTCTTCCCTCAAAACCTCTCAGTCTGACCTGAAGAAGGCCTCGGAGTAGGCCGAAAGCTTAAATCATCTACAGTGTGAGTGTCCTTTTACGTGTTATCTGTTTTATTCTGTGTTCTACTGTGCCGTCCAAAAGTTATATTGCTCTCGTGAGTACTTCCGCATCATCTATACATATATATATGTATACATATATATATGTGTACATATATATATATATATATATATATATATATATATATATATATATATATATATATATAGAATCTGATCACGACGGCCGTGCCGTCGAAACGTAAATATCTACTGTAAGTGTCCTTATTTTATGTTTCTGTGTGTGTAATATTTATTATCTTTGTATTTGTGTGTTTGTGCGTCGCCGGAGAGCGTCATTTTCAAGACTATACATATACATATATATATATATATATATATATATATATATATATATATATATATATATATATATATATATATATATATATACATTGTGCTCTTCCCATGCTCTGTTTTGAAGTTCACACAAATAAACGAAACTACGGGAGGAATATTGCTCAACCTTATGTTTAATTTCCCATCTCTACTATTGGAAATTTGAGGAAGTTTCCCATTTGCTCCTCCGTGTTTATGGTAAGCTTGAGAATTATAAAATTTTGTATGTTCCTTAGTAAATCAATGGTAACCTCAAAATATAGGTATATGATAATGAGCGAATGGACTTGGCATGCATATTTACCTACAGTAGTGCCACCACCAAGATTGCCCCATAGCAATTCTCGAAAATTCCCAGGACAAATCTACTTATAAAAAATTTCATTTTGGGAGACACTTTTCCCGTTATTATATCAGAGAGTACCATAGCATATTATTGCATATTCTTTGTTTGCCTTCAAAACGTTGAATTTATTCTATGTTCTGTTACTTTTGGCATCAGTATCATCTTCAAAGTTTTTTTTCATGAAAGGTAGATCTGGTAACATGAATGCCCTAAGAAATGATTAATATGATTAAATTTTTGATCATTGCCAAATTGACTCATGTAGTAATTGAAGCACGTCCATGCATGAAGCATCAAGGAAATTATTTAGTAGCATTATTGGATTTCTCCACCGTACTCATGGTTACATTTCCTCAATTTATAGAATAGTGGGAAAATTTTTAACTTGGAGCTGAGGCAAACGTGCATAAGTAAACTTTGGATACACTCATTATGCGGAATGTGGAAATTTTTCCTTCTTTTTTTGCCCTAAAAACTCTTGGTTTAAAGTTTGGAGTGCAATCATATGCAAATCAGCAAACGTTGAAGGCTTCAGGTAGTCTACAGATTGTTTTCGACCGCGGAATTAGAAACTGGTTAATTTCGCAAAATCTGCAGAGGAGTAGATTTGTTTCCCATGCACATTTCGCCAATGAAGACTTGCCCGGAGGCAAATACGCTTCCGTGCGCTAAAGTTTTTCGATAACGTGAACCTTGAAAATGTTAAAGTATCGGTTTCGGACAGGATTTTTGGGCTGGAAGGTGTTCTTCTCCTGCAGAGAAATATTTAGCTTCAAAACTTTTTCTGAGGCCAAGTCTCAAGTAACGTGACCCTTCCAGGGGACGCTCGGGCACCGTACACTCTGGTCCACACCTCATTAATGGCCGGCGAGGGTTACGAGGATTGAGGTAAGACGTCCCTGTTAATGGCGTACTGCGAAAGATATCCCCTCTGAAAGTTAACTTGAACGAAATATTTTTAAATAAAATATTATAGAAGCCCCATCGAGTTTCATTCCTTCATTCATGTGTGTTTCCTGAGACGATTCTAACCATCGTGTATTTCTCTATCAGATCCTTTGGTGTCACCTTCTTGTGGTGTAACACCTCCTGTTATTACGTAGAATTTTCGTCAAAATGTGTCCAACGAGAACGTAAATGTAGCCATTGCTTACAGGAAGAAAATCTCTTTCAAGGCCGCATCCTTGCACAACAACTGTGTCAATTAGGGCAACATGCAATGTTCTATAGAATCATTAAAGTCTTTTATAAAATAGATAGAAGTCTCAGAAAAACTTTAAATCAAATGTTTACCGTTGAAAGTCGATCAATTTCCCTAAAACCTAGACCTAGGCTCCAGAAACTCTGCAGGTAACCATCCTATAAAAACATCCTTGCTCTAGGAGTTTACCTTCTTAACACAACTGTGTATCAATAACTCTTCGGAAAGCGAAAATTGCCTGTTTAGCGTTTGGTAATTATCGCAGAATTGAATAGAAGCGTTTCTAGATATATGAGCTCCATCATTAAGAATATTCGAAAGCCATAATCCACCGTACCAAATTTAGTATAGCTCGCGTATTAACCGTCGATGGTGATTCATTTGCCTTTTGCTGAAATTCGCTTTTGCTGATATCCTAGCCTGTCACATGTGTCAGTTTTTGAACCATGAGGGTAAAAGCATAAAAAAGATTCGGATCAAAATGATCAGTAATGTGTAGACTGCCGGCGGTATAAATTCCATGCTTTCGTCACGAAAAGCCACACACTATCCATACTCTGTGCTTACCGCTACCACTTCCACTAAAAACACTCAGCCAAGGGCACATTTCGCTCATCCGCGCTCCGTCCCCCATTCCTCCACTCGAGCCCAAACCCACACTTCCCCCACTGCCGCCCCTTACTCTCTCGTGCCTACAGTAGAACTGATGATTACACGGGACGGGGCCTCAATGCGGTCGGATGCGAATGCACGATTCCATCGAAAGCGTTTTTAGTTGGAGCGCGCAAAGGGAAAAAAAGAAGGAAACGTTCGCATTATTATGAGTAAACGCCGGTGAAAATACTCCACGCGATACCGTATCGCGTGGCGGTCGGGTGGGGGGGGGTGCGGGGAGGGATTATTTTTTTTTTGCTCCGAGGGTTGCTGTAAGCCGTTCCGAGGTGGAGAGCTTTCTCACGTAATAATCCGCTCCTGCCGTCATTTTCCTCGTGTCCCCACCTCCCATCCCACCTGTCTCTCGCCCCTTCCTCCTCCCCCTCCCCCCTTCCCCCGCACCGCGGTTCACTTCGAAGTTCACCTGTTTGCGCGCCACGCGAGAATGGGAGTTGGCCGGGGTCATGCTCCATACACCGCACCCCTCGCCCCCTCTCCCTCCACTTCGCCTGACCGCCTACCCAACCCCCCAGCCTGGTGGCCACGGGAGCCAGAACAAGTACATTTCAGGGAAGAAACGGTTTGGCGTTTTTATGCTTTTTTTATGCAAAATGGTAGGTTCATTCAACTGCATGTACATGCACTTTCGTGGAGTCAGTGAAATTTGGTGCACCTGCTGAAAACTTGGATAAATGGCGAAGCGGTCGAATCCAGCGTATGGGTGGATGTACTACCTGCCAGAGATGACTGAACGTGACTTCCCACCTGGCGTTTCAATGAGAGTGATAGCGTCACCGTCCCGTTTTTAGGGTTGCGATTTAAATCGTAAACGTCATCCTGGATACTTCGTTAATTCTTCTTTCGCCTTTTATCTCTACTGCATAAATTGTGAAACGTAGGTACGCGCACAGGAAATTGAAATAAGATGTTAAAAGTGGGTATTACTAAAGTAGTACATCAGATAGACCAAATAGAAATTAAAATATCGAAGAAAAAGTATTACGAGAAGCTAAGCAAAAGAGTAATCGTAAAATTTGTAATTTTTCTTGATAATAAATGCCAATTGGGTTGTTCTCATTTGTTCAACTACGCTCAAATGTGTATGGAGATGAATTATTTTCATATTTTTGTTATGAAGTAGGTAATAATGGTACAGTTCCAAATCTGAATCGCTTTGCTAGATGATTATATGCCTCGCTTTAATGAACGGTGTTATTCATTCCTGTCATCTTTATAAATTATGATCGTCCTATTAAGTTAATTATCTCGTCATACCATGGAGAATTTCACTCTTGTCCCCGGAATAATGCATGGGAGATCATGCACTTGTGCAATGAGAGAGGTCGAGGGAAACTTGGCCTCCTGAAAACCTCACAAAAATATTGAGATTCCAAGTTCACATTATACAGGTATGATATGTTGTAAAAGAAATCGATCTATAATTACAGCTGTCCTCCCTATCGTCACCTATGTAGAGAGGCATTATGCGAGCTAGCTTCCAGTCGCTAGGTATTGAATTTTCTTCTATCTACTAGTAAAAAACTCTTTTTAGATGAGATGGTAATTTTTATCTAAGAGGACGAATCTAGCAAGATAATTTAATGCCATTTTGATTCCCTTGGTGTGGCAAGAAACCTCAGGCATCCTGAACCTTTCTAAAAGAGTAATAAAACTTAGTACGTTTTCGTTAATAGCAGGTTTCTCCTCAGCCGTCTCTCGATGCCTGAGCTTCCAACTTTTAACATAATATCCGAATATTCCAAATGGCGGCAATAATGAAAGCTGTTAATCTCCGCTATTATAATACTTGCATATTGCAGGGATTTGTGGTTTGAGGACAATTGTCCAATTACTCAGGGGTCACAGCGAAAAAAAGATATTCACAAAATAATGGGATTATAAATGGGCAAAGGATGGGTAAGGGAAAAAAGAAAAAATATAATCAATAAAAATAACCGAAAATAATAAAATAAACACAATAAAATATACTAAAAATAATTAATAATAAATAGATCACGCAAAGGGTTTGAACCACAGTGTGTCTGGTGATTAAATTAAAAGTTATACTAATCAGTGAAAATTAATCACGCACTCTCTAGCTTAGATGTACTATGCAGCATTGATCCCTGCTAGCCTCATGCACTCACACTCTATCAGGACTTACGAGAGGTTTCCCTCTACGCCAGTGGTCCGACAGTCACACGTAATAAAATTAAAAATTATACTACTAAGAAATGAAAAATAATCACGCACTCTCTAGCTTGGATGTACTATGCAGCTTTGATCCATACTAGCCTCAAGCACTCACACTCAATCAGGACTTCGGAGAGATTTCCCTCTACGCCAGTGGTCTGACAGTCATACGTATACCGAGAAAGAATTTAACCCAGAGTTTTTTTCGGTATCGTGTTATTGTGTTATTGGTTTAAGATTTCATTGGCATCGCCTATATATATATATATATATATATATATATATATATATATATATATATATATATATATATATGTCTTAGACCATACCCTTGAACCACGGTAATTGATATGAATTCTGACTTTGCTGAGTGAATGTTGAACCATCCCCGAATGAATTCTTAAAGTGCGTGAATTCAGAGTACCGGGGACATTTCTAATTCCTTAGGGATTTTTATGGGACAATGACAGGGAATAATAAGAGATTCGAATCGGGTACCCTCTGCTGTGTCGGAAAACAATATTTCGGACTACTACTCTACAGGAGGTAATTATAGTCATAATTACAAAAGTAGCCTTGAAATAAATCCTAATCTAGGCTCAAATAAAGTAAAGTCCCAATTTTTAGAATTTCAGGGACCTTCTTAGAGCAAGTTGCGTTGCTGTCGGTGGCCTGATTTAAATTTACTGCTTTTGAAATGGCATCACAGAATGTCGGCTCAACGTTCTGCTCTGAGTGTTCGGCAATGTTTTCCTTCCTCCGCCAGATTTTGGCTGAATTCCGTCTCCAGCAGTTAGTAGAGATTCATAACTGTATAATATTTTTGGTAGCAAAATTAAAATCGTCAAAAAACTAAAAAAAATGGCCGAGAGCAGGAATGAAAAGTGTCTACCGGAAAATAAGTGATGTAAAAAGCTGCAGCGGAAGGGCAATAAGGAAAAAAGCCGCTCTCGCTATTTGCTATCACGTGACCACCTATTGTTTCGCGTTGACCACACAATGTCATGCCCCACTTAACCTTTGTCCCTCGATGGTATGCGTGCGTATCAGAATTCAACCTCCCCCTCCTCTCTTTCTTCACAGCCGTCCCCAGCCTCTGAGCCATTGTTTCACCCTCTCTGTCCCCCGTGGGACACGACAAGCGCTTGTTTATTAATACCGAACCCTGGCGGACACGTCTACAATTTCGGAGTGGGTTTCCATTTTGTTTGACTCGCTTATTTTTCTCACAGAGCCTCTCGCATCTGCTATAGGAATGACATTTTAGGCGGTGGCATATAGCACCAGCGGCACGATATTAGTGAATACATTTGCTGACGAATAGTTCATGTAGAGAATCCCAAGGCATGTTTTTGATGCAGTTATATTAACATATAATACCATAATTCAAAAGCGTATCGTGGAGGGCAAAGGGAAGAACTGCTGCATATTGTCATGTAGTTTTTACTCACGATTGAAAAGACCGTGAGTTGAGCCATAAGGAACCAACCATTAAGGTCGTGTTCGATAGCCAGGATAGTTAAAAGAGCAATGAAGCCAAGGTAAAATCAACTTGCATAATTGAACATATTGTAAATACGAGCTTGAGTAAGGTCAGCAAGCATTTTATTAGTGAGGAAAGACCATGGTGTATTTGATGGTAACCATGCTATATGAAGTCAATTTTGCGTTTACTTGGTGAAAAAAGGAGAAAATATCTCCAGAAACAGTGTTATACTCAAATTTTTGGTCCTATATTTGGTTTCGGGTTGGGAAACCCGGAATACGTGTATATATATTGATGTATGTATATTACGTTAAACACTCTGTACCCTAATCTAAGTAAATTTCTCTTGACTTGGGCTCTTTCAGTAGTTCAGTTTAATAGCTTCGTGCTTACTTTTGTGTAAAGCTTATATTAAATTCATTAGATTAAATAAATTCTAACCATATTCGCTTTGTGCCGCACAGTGATCTGATATCTATGGACTTTGAGCTTTTATTTATCTCTTATTTTTATTCTTCACACTCAGACCTTATTAGGATGTGGTTTTATTGTTCCTACAATATTATACTAAGCGATCTGTTTTCAATCCAAATTACAGATTCAGCCGGTATATTAATCTTCTATATCTGAGTAATGCCTCCATCCTTTTTCTCCAAGTTATTTTATTGCTTAATCTTTTTATAAAATATATCTTCTCTTCGATGCGTGGTTATCTGATCATGTGATCTTGTTGACACAGTGGGCGTCGCATGAACTTTCTCTACTTAGAACATAAAAAGTGAATGTAATATCGCACGTTACGTTCTATTCATGTGTCCTCGACATCCTTGAAATAAATATTACATTATTTTAAGCTCTTCCCGAATAGAAAGTTACTTTTTAGTGTAGAGAGTGGCCAAAGAAAGCTTCCGTGAGTTCGTTCTTTTGTTTGTTCAAATGTGTTTCTCACATTCCATAAACTTCTCGGCACAAGAATTCCTCTCAAACATGCCCAAACTTTATTAAACATTCCTTCCCTTACTGCCTTCAGGCCTGACTCTACAAGATAAACTCTATTCAGAAAAAAATTCAATTTAATAACAAATGACCATAGAATATCAATAAATCTTGTTTTTCATTTTTCGTACAAGGTCTCATGCCGCTCTTGAAGCTGTGATTTGCTATTTTAATCCTTCAAGTCATTGCTTTGTGCTCCAGGATAGGTTTATGTTATTAACTTTACATTTGGAATAATTACATCTTTGTGGAATACTTTAAAAATAAGTTTAACCTGGTAACTGATACTGAGCATTTACGGAGAGCGTTTCATAAGTTTTATATGAATATTCAGAATTTAAATATGTAGTTACCTATACCAATACTGTGAACAATCAGTGTGTTGTAAAAATACCTAATTTTTTATTTCTTGGACCTAACAATAAAAACAAGATTTCTTCAAAAACTAAAGAAAGAAAGATGATTTCTTCTAATTCAATTAATATTTTCTACCCAGATATGTACGGATATGTATGAGTCATTTGTCTTCAAATCCAAAGTTAGGTCTTCTTTACTCCATATTCACAACCCCGTAACATCAACAAAGCACATCTCACAGTTTGATCTTCTTCCCTTTTCTAAGGTCTTCCTCAAGGGGATACTTCTTAAATGGGCTCCTATTTCCTTAAATTTTATTCCTGGAATCCATAGTGTACCATGGCATGTCCCATGCAGTCGTAATTTCTCTTTCGTGTTTCCTTCAAATAGAATTCTCATTTCTACTTTTCGGTACATTCTATTTTCTACAATTCGCTCGCCCATTTTACGCGGAGTGTCCGTCTCCTGCACCACGTTTCCAAGGCTGATTCCAGAAATGAAGGAAAACAATTCCAAGTAAATCCCAAACATTGGAGGATCGAATCGCGGAAATATTTCGCCCTAATCGGGTGGTATAACGCGGTAGTGAAACGAATAAGACAATGCCATAAAACCAACCGCAGATGTCTCCATTATCCTCCAACCCCTCTTGATCCTCGGCATCTCGGATTTAATTTCCTTGCGGAAAAACAGCAATCATACATCATCGCCTCTCGGGGAAGGCTGGAGTGCGCCCAGGTGCGGCCCGCTTTCGACCTCGAGGTTAGCGCGAGAAGAGCGACACCTCGATCTCGCACACGAGCGAGGGGCTTTCGCATGGAAAAAAATTCCAATCAGAGGAGAAAGAAGAAGAAAAAAGACGAGAGCGAGCGTATCGCCTATGAGGAGATGCGCCGGCAATGCTCGCAGAGGAAACGGGAGGGAGGGATGAATGGATTCCGGAATCCCTCTCTCGCACCCTCGTTTCCTCATTTATAAAGAGTGCGCAGGGAGGTTGAGGGGAAGGGAAGCCGACGGGATTGGTGGGAGTAGGGGCGGCGGCGGAATGGGATTCCCCCGTGACCGCGTAAGAGGGAGAACCCCGGAGGGGGGAGGGAAACATCCGCTTGCAGAGTTGAAAGTGTGCGGGCGTGATTGAGGGAGATAGCAGGTACTACGTACGTGTAAGGGTTGAGCGTGTGTGTGTGTATGTCTGTTGATCCAAAATTAAACGGCAGCGGGCTCGAGTTGGAAACAGCGCCTTGTGTCGCGGGGGTTTTCTTCCCCTCTCTCAACCCCTCCTCCTCCCTTCATCCATTCACCTTCCTAAACAACGCCGTCGCCCGAAACCTTCCACCCCACCCACGCGCCACTCCCTCAACCCTCACCCTACTGCTATCTTTCCCCGCGCCCCACAAACACGAGTGCGGGGTGGGGCGGCGGTGGGAGGCAGGGAGTGACTCATTCCGAGCAACAATGACTCTTATCCCACCCTCTCTCGCCCCGCAGTTTTGTACGGCGTCCTCCTCGACACCGTCACTCGCTTCATCGCCGCTCGGCCTCTTTCCCCAGCACGGGAGCGCTGCACCTAGGGCAATGCGACACACCCCGCACAAGGCCGTATGAAGTTAATCCCACTGCCACACTTGAGGGTGTGGGCAGGGTTATGGGAGGATGGGATCCGAGGGTTGAAGGCGGGGGTTGGGTGGGGATCGAGCATGGGATCGAGGTGAGGAAAGAAGAGCGGTGAGGGATGAGGTGGAATTTCGTGGAGACTGAGCCGTGGGTGGGGAAGTTGTGGAGTCTCCATATTTATCTGACCCGGGGCGCTGTAAAGGATGCAGGCCGAGTTGTAGGGGACGCTTCAAAAATATGCATTTCGACCGCCCAATGAATACACATTTACATGAACGTCGTAGACCGCGAGACCTCATGAGAACTTGAGGCGATGGGGTTCATTGAATAAGGCATTAAGGGAAGCTTAGCCCACATATTCATGAAAATAAAGCTTTTTACAATTTATGGGTTGTTTAATAAAATATTATTATGAAAAATTAACAGAAAACTACGCAATAGATAAGCTAATTGGTGAAATTATTTCTTACCGCCTAATCCTTCAAAACATTTTTACAAGATTTTTTATTTTATCCCATTCATCATTCCTCCATTTCTATTACATGAACATTTGAAGGTTATTATCTAGCATTTGATGAATAAACAAAAGTATAACGCAAAAAAATCAACCGTGTTTTAATGAAGTTGGGTTTTTTTATCGTAATGGAAGTTGATCAGAGCTAATTACTCTGAAATCGGTGCCTTGTTTCTTACGTCCTTACTATTCTTGCACGTTGTTTCACTGAAGATGAATTATCGGGAAAATCAAGGAAAGTACTCATGATGTACTTCAGCAAATATATGAAAACATAAGTGTCGATGCTAAGATAGGTAATGTGCTGGGTTAAATGACTAACTAGACCTTTTTCTTTCAAGATAAATCAGAAACCTAGCCATGTTACTTGCTTATTCGTTTTTGAATTATATTCCTGGGCATCGCTGCTCCGTTTATTGCTTTGAATTGTTTTCTCAAGTTGTTTAGAAAAAGGAAGATCCACTGATTAATTATAACTTGTATTGACAAAGAAGAGCCTGAAACCATCGAATTTGGAGAATTCCAGATCAAGGATGAGAACATGAGAAAACTTATCAATAGCATTTCGAGTAGGGGAATAAGTCATGTCTAAGTATTTGTCCTGTAACAGTTGAAGGGGATAGATATTGACAGGCGATAGATATCGGCCTTGCTGAAGGCATTTCTCCATCTATCTAAGGCACTCAATATCAAGGGTTTGAGATGCATGCTTCTTTTGGGTTTATTTTCAATGCTGGAAAAGAATTATTTTTGACCGCGGATTTTGGTTCATGGCTGAATAAAAACTGATTTTCTCCGGCTTGCAAGTGAAATTCGATGGTTTTTCAATCCAATGCCAGCAAATAGTGAATTTAATAAAGATGTCAGCAAATGTTAAAATCATCAAGCTTCATTTGATAACACGGTTTAGTTAAACCTTTATCTTGTTAAATAAGTTTTACGACATTAAAAATATTGAAGTTTCTAAGGTAAATTGACTAGTTTCTGCGGGAAAAGTCGCTTGATATTTAATTATTCTTATAATTTATTTTAGAGAGCATAACTTTTGTTTTGTGAGAGGATCACGGCATATATATTTTTGGTGTGTAATATCATTTTTTGTTAACAAACTTGGTAAAAATGATAACTACAATTGACAAAATTGGTCGTATTTGGTTAGTCGTTGGCCAGTTTGAAATACTTAACCCCGTTCTGAATTTAAATTTCTAAATGATAAAAATGAAAATTTCTTCCCATTATTCTGTACTTTTAATGACATTTTATGTCATTTTAATTTTTCATTTCAAGAGCCTTTCTTTTTCACGAATTTTCTCCCAGTTTTTCACTAAATCACAAGATTACGAACGAATATAATTTTTATTCTTTTTTGAATACTGTTACTGCAGGGAGGCTTGGTGATTCCTCAAAGCTAGCGTTTCTGGCACCAGCCAACCGACTGAGGGAGTGCCTCGCGACGTTTTAGGAAACTGAATTTCTTCCCGTGGTCCTTTTCCCTCGAATTTTTAGCACGAAAGCCGTAAATAATTTACCGCCATCGCACCGCACGGAACCCAATCCAGCGACAGTCAGAGCTGGAGAGACAACTCTAACCTCTCCCCCGAAACGCAACCCGTCCGCCTCCACCCTTCCCCTCACCATCTTCTCCCCTAGACTTCTCCACTCGCCGTCCGCAAAGGTTTAGGGACGGAGTAAAAAGGAAAAGAAAGAGAGGACGGATAAGAATGCCGAATCTCCTCGGTCCCCCCACCTCACGCTACCCTCTCAAGGGGGGGGGGGTCACGCAATAAGGGAACGGGAGCTGGGTCCACACTTCCCGTCGGACCGCTCGCCCCCGCTTGATGTGATACGTACCTGGGCTGGATCTTTAAAAAAGGATGCAGTGCGTGGAAGGCGGAGTTTTCGCCGCTGCAAGTGGGATGGGCGTTGGGGTCTGGGAGTTTGAAGCACCGTATGGAGGAGGAAGGGGTCCGGGGGCCGGGTGAGGGGCGGAGCGGTCACGGCAGCGGTGGTGGCGGCGGCGGCGGTGGTGGTTAGGCGGACGTCCCCGGTCGTAAACTCGGTACACCTCCACTCCGCCTGCAGTCACTAGCATCTACTACTATTTCAGGCCAAGGCACTCGGGTAAATTTTTCAGTCCGAGGCTCGTAGGTTCGGACGTGGGAGGCGGGCGGAGGGTGTACGGAGGCGTGGGTGGAACCTAAGTGAAACAGTTTCTGGGGTTGAGGGCGTCCTCAACGCCACGAACATTTTGCAACTTCATCTACATGTCATGGGGGTGCATCTAGCATTGTTATTCCAACAGTCATTGGAGTGCATTCATTAATGCAGCGTCAAGAACTGGCGCGTTGTAACTCTCAGCTCTATTCTTCTCCCATACTCGTATCTGTTATATTTATGCAAATTTCCTCGACTTTGCGTCTCGTTAACCGTGCGCATTATATTATCAGGTCGTTTCATATTTTTTATAAATCTCTGGATACTCTTATGTCTACAGAATGATTTTTCCCCTCAGAATGTTACGTTTCCGTATGTCTCAATGACTTTATGTTTACACACTTCATTCGCTCTGCATCGCGGGAAACCTACGCACTAAAATTTTTTCCCGGATTTTCTTCGTCAGGAAACTTGAAAAGTTTATATTTGATTGCCTCGCATTATGTATTTTTCTATCACTAAATACATATTTTATAACCTTCATTTATGGTCTTAATTTTTCTCATTATTTCGTGATTAAAAGTACAGTATCAAACTGGATATTCATGTTTATATGTATTTATGTTTCACGTGGTAAAACAGTTCATTTAAATAGCTAGGTATAGGTAGGACGAAAATTCTGAAAATATTTTTTTCCATGATTTTGAAAAGGAAAAATTACTATTCAATACGAAGTAGCCACTGCAAAAAGTATTGAGCAAAGTTGAGTTAAGTTGTATTGAATGTTAAAGATTTTGAAATGCTCTAATAGAGCTCCTTTAGAAAGTCATGGCTTTAAATAATTTTCATTAACTTGATGTCACTAAAAGGTGTCTCAGAATTTCAGTATTTTGTCAGTCATTTCAAAAATGTCTTTTGGTTAACATTTTAAAGCATATGAAACAATGAAAACTAGCTATGGTATGGAGATACTTATTTGGATTCAAGATGCGCTGGCAAATCTATAGGTGCTATGGATATAATAACTACAAAGGAGCGAATGTTAAGCGTGATTTCACTTAATGTTAGTTTTAAATCACCGCTTGGAACTGTACGTTATCTTATATGGTGCAGTTATAACTATTTTGATTGGTCACTGAATAAAACTTCGTCAACCTTCTCATTAAACATTATATTCGTTGGCTACTTAACTCGTACCACAGAGGCTCCTCAACTCCTCATCTTGATTATATATGAATCCGAGTAATTGACAGTCTGGTGCGATTGGTCCTGGGGGTATCATACACCTATGCTCTAAGCTCACGGGTTTGACTCCCTTTTCGGACATGGCTTCTCATTTGCCATGGAATGGATCACCATTTGATGTGTAAGCGCTCTGATATAACCCTAGCCGCCGGGGCAGCTTAAAATCCTATTTAATATCACTAAAGGAGTAAATGACGGATTAAGGTGCTAATGCTGTCCAGAAGAGAAAAATTAGGGCCTTTTTAAAAAAATAAATAAGTCCAATGCTCTTTTCAAAAGAGGAAGAAACTAAGGTCGCGAAAAATTAACGCTTTCAAAAGTTTCCTGTAAAGGCACATCACCGTCAAAATGGAAGAGATGACACTTTCCTAATGCATGGCGACAGTTTGCGTTGGGATAATATGCTAAAAAGGGCGCTGCGCTTAACCTTAGGCCCAGAGGTAGCTTAGCTACTCTTCGATGTGGCATTTTTAGCCAATATGCTTAATTGATTGATTGTATCCCTGATTAATAACCCCTGCGGAATCTCCACCGATGAAGACTGAACGTTTTCTGGTTCCAATCAATCATTTACCCCCTATCTCCCATGAAAAAATCCTACGCTCAGTCACCGAGTGTATAAAAATGGGTGAAGTCATGAGTTTGAGATGGGCTAGTTGGAGACTGGTTGTCAAAAGCAAGGCGATATAGCCGCCAGTTGAATTTCCTCTTTTCACTCATGTGCTCGACAGGCATATAATCCATAAATACCTGGTTCTTCCTAATGATTATAAATTATTTTAGTGTTTTTTATAAATAAAATACAAATCTTCTGGCATATTGACTATATATGTAGTATCCAGGTATTTATTTATTTTATGATTGGGCCAAAGCTGACTTTAAACGTAATCTATAAGCACATCGTATATTATTCTATTCTAGTGAGTGGTTAAACATTTACGCATTGTTTATATAACATTTTTTGAGAAGCACCAAACTTGTTGAAACTTAATCCTCCGTAAAATATAATTCAATTAAAAATGTGCGAAACAGTCGTACGATTTCAATGTAAGATTGGACTTGAGTGCTTTTAAGTGGTTTATATAATTTAAGAATAAGTAATATTTGTATCTAAAACTAGATGGGACCCAAGCATAACTCGATAATTAAACTGACACAAGTTCACTATGAAAACAGGAATTTCCACAAGTCAATCCTGCAAAAGGCTATACTTCCAGTTTTTAAATATTGAAAATTAACCTGGACTTATCCAAAGATAGGTCGAATCATAAATTATTTTTTTCCAAAATGATATTTCCACTGAAATTGCAAAAATTCCCGAATGTCTTTTTCCTGTATACCTGGGAATCGTACCTAGTACGGTTATGAATAAAATAAATCTCTTTAGAGTATAGCGGTTGGGTTAAATACGTAATTTCTTTTTATGGAAGGAGAGGGCATATCTTAGCTTCCAGAAGGTAGGAAAATTGTATTTTTGGATAAATACTTCATGGACTATCGTACTTGTCTCCGGTTCTGGTATTTAACTGTAAAATATTATTAATAAAAATACCGTCAAATTTGTGATTTTCTTGCTTGACCAATAGCGTTATTGTCTTGGATACATTTCCTCGTCCACCCATAAATTCGGCAAGATCTATCTATATACCATCTTACTTTATCCCTGATAAACTGTATATTTATTAGATGAATCTTTGTTGTGCAATCCAAATATGAGCGCATAAACAAAAATGCTAACATCTCAGTGTGGAGAAGAGGCTTTGCCCAAAAAACTATCTGCAGTGAAGTGTATCGGAGAGCATTGTGTCACTCTTCAGCTGTGCCGAGCATTATTTCCCAGCAGCAAATTGCCAAAGATTAGAGAGAAGAAACAGTCCATTTTTAAAAGCCCTCCAGAGCCTGGATTAACGGTGAAAGGGGAAAGAAGGGCGTGAATGGTTCGTCCGAGTTTTTCCGGGGGAAGATGGGGAATGTAGAATCTTGGGTTGTGGGGATTGGAGTCGGTGAATTCGAGCGGGCAACGGATAAACGATTTTGGGGACAGATGGCGGTGGATGAGAAGGAGATGTGCGCAAACGGTTATTGCTGTGGAGGACGCGCTTCCCGTTATTTGCTCGATGCTTTTCTTTCCCTCTGATCGCCCCTTCCCCTCGGCCACACCTATTAACCTCATCCCTCGCGGCTCTCCCTAATTGTGATTTCGGCGATACTGACTGGAATTCCACATTCAAACCCCAGAGCTATATCCCACGCCGCGACCTCTCACCCTTAGATTTTACCGGACGCTTAAATCCTACCATTTTCTTGATTCGGAAACTTTTGACCCTCTCCTGGATGGGATTCAGTTCCATCATCGTACGCTGGTTTTGCCGTAATCCAAGGTGGACTCCATGCTTATAATGTATATATTGGATTTTAGGAGCTTCAATGTTTAAACTCAAGTTTTTCCCAAGTAGATACAAACCTTTCCGTTTTTTTCATTAGAATTTTTAAAAAATATTCAACAAATCTCCTTTTGTGTCGATACATCGGTTCCAGCGGGACTTTCAACTCTCGAATGCGTTGCGGTAGGCCTCCTTCGGAAGACCTATAATACCACGGTGCCAGCTGCTATGATCACATCCATTGTCCCGAAATGCTTGGATTTTAGGGGTTTTTTGAGGCGTGGAAACAAAAAAAAAGTCAAGGGGAGCCACGTCCGGGCTGTACGCGATCTGTCCGAGGTGGGCGATCGTTGGCACCCCTGCTTTGACCAAATGGTTGGTCACGATGAAGGTGCTGTGGGCCGGTGCACAGTCGTGGCAACTTCCACTTGTCCGCGATATCCGGCCGGATGCTTTGAGCCCTTCGTTTCAGTCTTTGGAGTGCTTCCACTTAACGTTTGGAGTTCACAGTGGTTTCAGGTTCTACAAAACCGTGATTAACCAGTCCGTTGATATCTAAAAGCACGATGAGCATGATCTTGACCTTTGATTTGCTCATCCTGACTTTCTTCTGGCGAAGGGATGCTGACGTGTGCCACTCCAAAGGTTGTCTTTTGGTTTCCGGGTAATTTTCAAATACTTAAGTCTCGTCACCTGTAATGAAGTTTTCCAAATATTTTGGTTCACGTTTGCACATGTCGAGGTTTTCTTGCCATATTTCAACGCGGCGTGACTTTTGGTCGTCAGTGAGAACTTTGGAACCATTTTTGCGCACACATTCCGTGTGACGATATGGTTCATAACGATCTCATAAACTTGAGTGTTCGGAATAGTCAACATGTCGGCAATCAAACGAACACTTTATCCTCGGTTTGAGTTCAACATTTCCCTCACTCGAGCTTACATTGTCGGCCGTGGTGGACGTGGATGGCCGTCCTCGCCGTCGACCTCCTTCAGACCTTCCAAAAAGGTCTTCTGTCACCAAAACACTTGCCAATCTAACAGGGAATCTTCTTTGTAAGCAGTCTTGATCATAGAAACAGTTTCCGTAGCGGCCTTGCCAAGTTACACGATAAACTTGATCGCAAATCTTTGCTCTAACAAGCGCTGAATTTTCACTTGCACAAGATCAAAAAACAACTCTCACAGACAGGCCCGTCCCCCTCTCTCCGGATACTTGGAGAACACCGAGCGGCAGAAGGCTGCTTAACTGGGTTCCCCCACTATCAGTTCCGACGCTCCGATCGCAGATCGAGGTACAGTCGCGGAACAATAAAATCACTGACATCACTTTCAGGACATACCTTGTTCGGGAATTTTATTGTACATTTGTTCACATATTTAAGCACAAATATATGCCTAGACATATTATGCGGTGATTGGTATGTTGAAAGAAATCATTAAATTTAATTCTTTATTTAAATATAATCGTGTGTTTCGATTTTTAAATTATTTCGTTTCGTGCGTGGAAAGAGCCAGTTCAGTCAGATCTTTCGTCGAAGGTGTCTCTCGCTTTTGTTTTGTGTCGGAAATCAAATTTTACAGTATAATATTCCTCCAGCATTCCCCTCACGATAACTCTCTTCTCGTACCATTTTTTTAAATGAATTGGATTTCACCTGACCCTTTACAAATTTCTAAATTGAAATTTCTCCCATGGACCCAAAATAATTTTTCAGTATTAAAATATGGCCTCACTTGAGTGGAATAACACTTATTTTTAACTAAATTTCCGTACTACCCGTCCGATGAAACTCTTCTTAAAGGCTGGCTCCCATACTCCTCTGTTGTGTGCATACCACGAAACATTTTGTATCAGAGTAACACCCAATTATTTGATCGGTTTCGAGTAACATGGTTTGACCATGTTTCATTTATAATTTACCTCTGTTCCTACTTTCTGTCATTCAAAAATGTGTGCTGTACATTTGACGATATTCTTCTCTAGCTCCCATTTATTATACCGCTTCAAATCGGAGACTAAAATCTAAGGCTTGTAAATTGGATAAGGGTTTTCGGAGAAGAGTATTGAAAATAAAATATATGTAACGGAAATATGAACTAACGAAAAGTACTAGACAAGAGAGATTCGTTAAGAAAGTAAAATGGAGAAGACAGAAATAGTGAATGTAGGAGATACAGTGAGGCAATGGGAAATAAAGGGGAGGGTAATGTAAACTTGGAGGTAAAGGGAGGAAAAGAATGGTCATTTAGGATGAAGTATTCAGAGCTGAATAATGAGGTATTGTGGTATCTGTAGCTTGGAGGAGAAGAAAATCTTCTGTCATGCCATTGAGGGATTAAGAGTAGAGCGGAGTGTAGTCCTAGGGTTCATCAAAAATCTACATTAATCCCGTATGGTAATGGTACTAACAAAGCTAAAGCGTTACGCCTTTGGTGAACTAATCAAAGTTTACAACCAGTGGGTGGACGTTCCATAAATAGTACGAAGATCCTCGTTGCCTCGGTAACCAATCCGGTAATGCTTTTTAATGAGGGCTTGGCTTGCAATAGCTCATGGAACCTCCTTGCGTTGCATCAAGTATTTTTATAGCTAGTACCAGTCTGCCAACCAGAGGAAGGGTTTTAATGAGTTATGAAAACTATTATGCAGAATAATATCCTCATAAATTTAGCTATTGTGAAGCAGTGCTTAGTGTCTCTACACCTTCAGATCTTCTAAGTACTTCTTCAGCTGAATAAATAATCACCCACTACTCCTGCTGTCAAAAAATAATATCATTTTCCACTCATCATATCTTGACAACTGAACATTCTTCCTTCTACAACACTCCATTACATTTCAATACAGTGTATATCATCTGCCCTTCTTTTTGGTGGGGGTAGAGAGAGAAACTTTTCACTTCCACATAAAAATCTTCATGTGGAAGTACAAAGTTTCTTTCTCTAATTTCATCATGAATGAATTCCACAAAGTTAAGCCAGAAAGAGTTATGTTCGCCCTTCTATTCTTATTGGAATGTGTCGTAATTATTTTCTTTCCTCCCATTCAATACCAAGCACTCAGTTTTTATTCCATTCTGTCCATTTCCTTTTTTTCCATCCTTCTACAAGCTAGCACTTCAAAGTCTTCAGTCGACGCTTATCCTCTCTCCTCAGCGAATAACTTTATGAGTCGTGCGAGCTACCCTTCACCCCTTCATCGAAATTTGTTCAGCATATCTACCTAAGATAAACTCAAAAAGAAAAAGTGAGAACATTTTGAAATTGCCTTTTATGCGTAAATTCTTCTCTGCTTCTGAAGCCCTGAAGACGATGACCGAGTCGGACATCGAAACGTCGGCTGAGATGGACGATATAACCCGGTGGAGGACCCGAGAAAAATTTACGCAGCTGATACGCCGGGAAAACACCAAATCTTTTACCATCGCCTTTTATGTTCTCAAATTATTTTACAAGACAGACTTTGTTGATTGATTGCATTTTCCAAAATTTGTCACGTGGTGAATTTAATTAATCAGAATCCTTGATACTATCGTCTACTGCTATTTTTAAAGCTATTATTATTATTATTAATTGCAAAAGACCACAAGCACAGATCATATGTTATAGATTTCATTGGTACGTAGTTAATAGTGCTTTATGTATCACCACTCTTTCTTTTAAATACCTATTCTTCGCTTAAAATACATTTTCAACATTAATAATACACATTTATATTGTATTAAACAACGACTCGTGCAAATAATTAATTCAAAACCAGCAGCTATCAATCCTAATTCAGCGAATATTTTTCATAAAATTACACGTGTAGTCCGCACGTGAGCACCATCCAAATTAATCCGATTGAAATAAATATTCATGACTGCAAGGCCACATTGTATCTCCATTCTACTAGGTTATTTGAAAGGACTGTCACCTTTAAGTTTTTAGCTACGATGTAAGTTCACTTTAATTCCTTAAAACAGATATACTAATCATCAATGTTGTGGGTATCCAAATCATATAAAACTGATATTTCAATTGGCACGTAAATAATATTTAAGTTCAAAATATGCAATACATGTGTTAATCACGTTGTCATTTACGTTGTGATAAGTGTGAATATATATCTGGTGTAACGCAATTGTTTCTAACCATATTCGGAAACTCAAGTTTTTGTAGCACACAAACCATCCGTGGATTCACCCAAGCGTCCGTGATTTTCTTTCTTTCAAGAGCCGGGGCCTAACAATTTTCAGTCATTCAAGTAGGCTTTTTCAACACTGCGTCCCATCCACAGCTCGTATTTACCTCCATATTTGGCCATTTCATTCGCATTTGTCTCGCAACCGTCGAAAAGAAAATTGAGGGGATTTTTCCCCCTCAGGTTTCACTGGGGGTTGCTGTTAGTGCAGGTCCTCTTTTGCTTACCCTTTTCACTTGATTTCCTACCCTATGCCTTTAGTTAGGCATCCCCGTGCGTGTTTTTTTTGTGTTTAACTTTCAATTTCTACTTTTTCGTTTGTGTATTCGTGTTTAGTTTTCCTGCTCCCTTTGCTTCTTTTCATCATCCCACTTATCCTACATCCTACTTTCGTTCAAGTAAGGAAGTTTTCGTTTTACCCCCACGTATTCTTTCGAAAATCGTTTTATAATTCCCAACAAAATTATGTGCATCCCATAAGAAGATATCAATCCTTCTCTGAGAAAGGTGGTAGGCTAATTGCGTGCAGGAAAAAAGTATAAAAAACATCAACATGGAATTTCAAGTCCAGAAATCAAAAAGGAAAAAGGTCAGCCTTAAATTTCATGAAAGTACTTTGAGCCTCAGCCCAAATTGTAAATAGAATGTATGATATTGTATTTGTACACGTTGAAAAAGGGATGTATTATATTCGGAATTTTTATTATCACTTGCAACTATTTTCCATAGTATCATTATTAATAATTCACTATCATTAAAAACAAAATGTAATGATTAAAACAAAATGCGCCCTCAGTTGTGATATTATAACTACTTGCTTTAATTAAGATTAAAACTACAGTCTTAAAAAGGAAAAGTCTTACCTATGGCATCTTGTATGGTGGCGAGATAAGAAACAAGATTACTCGCATTTTTTCCCCAATTTTCCTTCATTTACATTTCATAATAATTTTTCTAAAATAACTTCAACTTTAACCGACTCTTCTGTATCGTACAAGTTAATTCACCGTTTGGAAGTTTTTAGTATGATTTTGGTAAATGCTAATGAGTTGAATCGATTTTTCGCGCCTGTCTTTTACCTTCAGTTCATAGTTGTTTAAGAGTTTCTTCACTTTCAAGTGTATTTTTTAAAGAAATATTCCCATCGTTAATGCTGTTAACACTTTCTTTTTTATATTTTCTGCATGTTATTTTTCCCTGTGGCTAAACGGGCGCCCATTCCTCCTTTCCTTTTACTCCTATGGCTCTCCGTGCTCTTGCCCATTCCTCTCTGACAGGAAATTACCTGAACTCAATTGCCTTCCCCACCCACTTCCTCCCCTCACACTTGATGAATTGTAGAGTAAAATACGGACCCCGGACGCGCGACCGAAGTGGTCTCCGTCATTCGATGTTACACACAGTTGAAATCTGGGTGAATGATTAAGGGTTATGGGTTAATTAAGGTTTATTTATATATACAGCGTTACACATTCAGATGATTCTGGTAAATATCCGGATGCATTCTTTAATGCCTTTAGGTAGATCATCAAAATCTCTTTAAAACTAACCTTGCCTTTAGACTTACCTTCTTTACAATTCCCGGTAAAGTTCACTATTTTTATTTTACGAATATATTCTCAGTGAGAATTATCATAGCGGTTACGATGTTGGAATAATTAACTGGGTGAACCTAAAAATCTTTTTGTGGTAAATATTTTTTATAAAGTTAACTTTTGCGTTGCAGATTTGAGTATATTACTCTAATCAGAATATAGCTCTTAGAAAGCACTGAAACGGTATTCAGATAATTTTAAACGATTTAAATGGCCATATTTTTAGTGTGTATTATCACAAATAATTGTAGAGTCTATCATTACCCCTCGGTTACACTTGTAAGAATTCGAAGAGAAATGCAAGAAGTATTGCATGAAAAGCAATTGATGAATGTAAAAACGGATCAAATTTTTTAATAGACCTTTTGCGTTAAAATCTCCGCAGTGCTTTGTTAGTGAATTTCAAAACATTGATATTTTTAATAATACGCGAAGCAAAATAAATGAAGTGCCGTTATTTTACGGTAAAGTCGATAGTAATCAAACTGTTACTACGAACCAAATACACCATCAAATTTAAATTACTATTAATTCGTAGTTGATTTAGAGTCAGGACTTTTTTTTAGATATATCAGGGTTAGATGTTAGTGTATTTAACTTATCCTCAATTTGCAAACATTTTCCCTGGAAACAGAAACTAGACTTGAAAAATACAGGCCCCACCCTCGGCGAATGCGCGGAGGAATGACGATTGTGAAGTTGTTAGTAATATATCTTCTTAGACAACAAGACAAGGTTTCGAAACTAGAAAATTTCAAGTGACGACCGTTTTATTTAAAACTGATTTAATTTTAGTCAGGAAAATCAAGCAGGAGATTAGCCCAAGCCAACGGTTTAAAGAAAAGGAAATATGAAAAGGTTTTGTGTATCAATCTATTAATAATCTCTCCCCCACGCCGACTCATTGTTTTGACACACTTAAAACGTCTATATCTAAAAAAAATGTATTCAAAAGAATCCCGCCGGGGAAATTATTATCCATTCCGGTAATTAATTACCTCATTTCCGTCAGGCACCGAGTCGCTCTTCCGAATTTCCATATTCGCGTCCGTTGCCATCCCTGTCCCGCTCCGTCCTTTCATCCTCCCTTCTTTTCTCCTTTCTCCCTTTCTCTCCTCCCCCAGGCCTTGCCGCCCCCCCCCACCCTTTGCTCTTCTTTCCAACCTCCGCCGAGCGCCCCACACGCCCACCCCACCCAGAGAAGCCCTCCCCTACCCATCGCGTTCTCCCCTTTACTTTTTCCCCCGCCCGCACGCATAAGCCCTCACAGCTCCCCCTAACCATCCTCTCCTTTTCCGCAGCATGGGGGTGGCGGAGGGGATCTGACCGCAGCGTCATGCCTTTCCCTCCTTCCCTCTCCCAGACCGACCGAAATGTATGCGACGCTACTCGGGAGCCCGGTGTATGTAAAGAGGGGAGAGAATCCGTGGGCGAGGGCGGAGGGGATGGAAAGAAGCGAGGTGAGCGGTTTGCACGTGGCGTAATGGGGAAGGGAGTGGGGGAGGGGCGCATTGAAATGGCTGGGCGGGGGGAGGGTAGGGTTGGGCAGGGGGATAGGGGGTCAGTGTTTGGTCACAGGATGAGACCTCGCGAGGATTGATAGATTAATTTATTACCGTCAAGCTCTCCGGTGCCTTCGAGACAAATGGTACAATATACATACAAATGCGGCATTAGCTATTTAGATGTAAATCGCGGAGGATAAAAATGTGGAGGGCTCGGAAAGGGGGTTGGGGAGAAAATAAATCCGGAAAAGATGCACGGCGGATACAAAAAAATGACTCATCCACGTGGGGTAACATGCACACACACACGCACACAAACACACACACACGTCCAGTTGTGTCGTGTCACATGTGCATGCTTGTGCGTGGATGCCACCGCACTCGAATTCATTTAAACAGTGACGACATTTCAAACAACTACGTGAGTTAATATCATTTATTGCGCAGTGGAAAATCTAGTTTTGAAATCATTGGAATTTGGTACTTTGTCCTTTCGGTAGAATTTAATGAGTGATGTAACGCATGATTCTCACAACTCATAATCATCTACACAATAAGGATTAGCATTAGTGAAACCCTGGTATCCATCAAGGGAATACTAAAGAAATTGCACTATTTTCATGAAGAAGACTGGCCCGGGGAATTCCGTTAGAATACTTGTACAATCCGCCTCTTCGAACACGACCATAAGTTATAATCTTAAATTTAAACGTTCATGCAAACAAATCCTCTTTCAATCAAATGCTTCAGCATTCCGAAATCTTATTTTCTTATATCAAAATTCATTTTAGAAGGATCTGACAGCTAGGGAAAATAAATAGGAAAATACTAGATTGACATGATACTGAATTAGCTAATAACAGAGCGTGATTTCGTGACTGTTAGTATGGGCACAGAGTGTTCGTATTCTCAGAGGATGACTGAAATATTTAGATTCACAATAGGGTGAACAGTGTAATCATCATTTGCACGTCAATTTTGTGAGCTGTAAATCCTGAAAGGGCTATCTGACTTTATGCAGCTGTTACCGTTATATTACATCATTAATAAAAACAGCAGAAGAGATTAATTATAATTTATACATTATCAGACGTTACATATTTGTCTTAGCTTTCTTGAATTTTGAAAAATATCGAAAAAATAAACCTTTGGGGAATTCATTTTGGAGTTTGTTAAAGAAATAAGTTTTGCATGTAGAATTTACGTCGGCTTTTGAAGAAGTAACATATCAAGGAGTAAACGGTGGAAATCGTCCTCACTACCCACCTTTTCCTCGTGAAGTTAAAGGGTTGAAATTTTGGTTTTCCAAAGTATGTAGGTGTATTAATATATGCACAATCCTTGGTGTTTCTCATAGTTAAATTTTGATGTATGACGCCAATAAAAATGTGTTTGATTGAAGGGATGTACTGCAGTTAAAAAAATCTTCGCATACAAAATAAAAGTTCATCGATACATATTACAGAGCAGGGAGAAAGCTCAAATAGATACATACGTACATGTTATTTTCATTTGATCCCTGCCCTAGTTGCTCGTTAACGCGTATGGTCCGAAAGATTTACAGTCAATTAAGTGAACATAAAAAAAAGGAAAATCTAGTTTAAAAGAAGTGACATCTCGGACGAAGTATGACCTATTGAAATAATAGTCGGTACATGTGGAGTGTGATGAGAGAAGATTAGAGGAGAGAGAGAGAGAGAGAGAGGTCGAGGGTGAATCGCTGGCAGTGGTGCCGTAATGTACGCAGAAGGGAAACAAAGAGTCACAAAGAGGTAAAACGCGGGTTTTGGCCGCATGAATGGGTCGGCGTTCACTCAGAGAGCTTGTGAAAGGAGGTTTGAGAGTTTTTTTTTTATTATGGGAACTTTCCCGTTGTGTAAAGTGATTTCCCACCGTATGCTTCGCTAAAACTCGGCACATTTTTTCCACCAGGCGGACCGCTCCCACATTTTGCATCCACGTTCCTCCAGCTTACTCTCCCATCGTTACGTTTGCAGTTTCCCTTCATCCACCCCATAACTAGCTATTGCCCCGCGTCACACATTTTTAACCACGTTTTTGCCGTCGTGTTCATCACGCCTCTACATTACATCCCGACCTGAATCCGTAACATCTCGGGTCAGACAAGCGTCCACTTTGCTGCCAGCAAATCAGGTAGAAAATTGTTCAGTTCACTGGGTCTGGGCCGTGAGGTTCATACCAATCGCAGAGGGGGTTATTGGTCCCGAAATTACACACAGGGTATGAGATCTTGAGGCGATGGAAATGTGTTATTTAGACTCAAGTTCAAGTTGTTTAGTATTTTGGCCGCAAACTAGTAGTTAATTTAATAGTGTTCTGCGTATAAAATAAAACAATTCTTCACTATCATTTTACTATCATGTTATCTGTGTTGAACCATTATAGTTCCACTGGTAGTTTTGATTTTCGTCATTTCTTTTCGAAAACAAATATTCTTTTTGACAAGGGAGGAAAAGAAGATTTGAAATGTGTGAAAACATTAACACAGCGGATTGGGCCAAGAGCCAATTGGCTTTCGCTAGTGCCAAGTTTGATTCGGTGCGCAAATGGCTTCTAAACGTGGTACGCGGTTGAACAGAGTGAGGCAAGAGTTTTTTTTTACCCGAAACCGATATAGGAGCCAAGTTTTTTAGCTTTTTCTTATGAATTTAAAATTGATTACCAACATCACATATGGTACCGTTCTTTTCCTCGCCTTACAGTGCATGACGTATACATTCATTTGAACCGCTCTCAGATAGGGTGCAAATATAATATTCAATTTCTTATTCGCAGGAAAACAATTGGTTCATTGAAATGTTTCCTATATTTGACAATTGTGTTTTTCTACCCGCTAACGTGGTCCATATTCATGTAAGCCGTATTTTTTTTGCCATTCCCTAAAAATGAGCATTTTTTTCCGATATCCGTGAGAGTCGATAGAAGAACACGACGATGACATTTCCGGTGAAAAAGAACGAATTGATAGTAGGTGGTTATAGATATGTACGGTTTTTGATCCTAAATGGTGAACGATCCCGAAAACCTTTGCGTTCAACGAATCTTTTGAATCAGAGTTTCATTGGACTGTTGAATGTTTTGGGAAAAAAAGTAATTAGGAGTCTAGCTTTCGTGTGTTCTACACTCATTAATAAACTTCATGGCTCATAGTTCAGTTGAGTTCCTTTGAGAGGCTTTAGGATTTTGATCATCAAATTGAAATGAAAGCTGTGTAACCACGGGTCTGGATTTTGACCCCCTTTTAGTAAAGGTAAATCTTCAATGGCACGGCACGATGTTCTTGCCGTTTATGGTCCTCATAATGCATTGAAAGAGATTAAGTCCATGGCGTCGCAATAATTCCCCCGAAGGAGTACCATATTCCGCATTAGAATTCAGACCCCGTGATGATGGTGCCTCACCTTATATAATTTATCGCCTCGCATACACTCCGCGGCCGGCTGGCATTGGCACCCGCATTGCCTCCGGGGTGCAGGCGAGTGAGAGAGGGCCTCCAGTTACACCGGAGTGGGCGGCGAGCGGACTCATCTCCCCTTCCTCGCCCACCCAGGGGTCCTGCAGAGTTGAACCACCCCCCTTCGCCACACCCCACGCCGTCAACTCAGAAATCGGGTTACACCCTCCTCCACCCACCCCCAGTTCGTCGCCACGCAAGAGTTACCACGGGCCTGCGTATTGCTCCGGCCGCCGTTAAGGGCCGGTGGTGTCACTGCGAATGGTCACCCTTCCGACCCGCGGTTCGCCCGGGTTTTTGGATCAAAATTGGAGTGCGGCGGACAGACAGTCGTGCTCCGCGATAGGGGGTGAAGTGGGGGAGTAAGGGAAATGGTTCCGACCGCCCCTTATCCTCGCTCATTGTTCCTTACTCCACCTATTTACCGGCACGTTAATGCCCCACGCCCACGCAGGCATACTTTTGCCCACCCGTCTGTGCGGTGTATGGTCATTACCACTAGTAGAGGACGCACAACTGTCAAATTGTTATGCGAGCGTCCGTAAGGCTGTGGGAAACCAATATCTCTATCGAATTGGTACGTCATCTCAATTACACTTGCCGCGTTAAAATCCCTGACGCCATTTGGCATTCGTGCTATTTGGTTTCTCCCCTGATCCAGGTAGCTGAAAACTATATATTCGTATATTCTTTGATACGCTATTACGTGACGGCTGATCATTATTTTTCATGGCACCAGTGAACGCTGATGAAGTAATCATAAAAAAAAGGAAGAGCAGATAAGTTATCAAAATATTTTGCGAGAAAAACAGTCATGGGTGATAATGCATTTTGATAGATGCAAAAGTGCTCCATAAAAATATTCCACTCTGCATAGCAGAAGGACACCCACATTTAGAAACATGCATTAAGATATCTTGATACGTTCATGTTAATTAACCAGATGCTACTCTAACTTAAATTGTTGGACATTTACAGTACGCAATTGGTAAAATTATGCCAATTTCGATTTGGCAATTTTTTTTCTTGATTTTTGGTTCGCACATTTTCAGCTATTTTTAAAATTTATTTTATTACTATGACCAAGCTAAAACTAAATTTCCGTCAAAACGTAATCCATTAAACGTGCATTGTTTTTTTGTTGAAAAAATGTTTTTTTTTTAATTTTAAAACGCCAGTAGGTACAAATCTTCTAAAGGCTAATATGTAATTTAAGGCACAATAAAATGCGCGGTTAAATGCGTTAATATTATTTCTTTACAATACTGGTACATTTTGATCTCTAAACATATTCAAATGGCGGTTTTCAAACAACAGTTTGCCTTAATTATTAATAAATTCAGTGGCATGTTGTTCATGTTGTAAACAATGTAATGGATATGTGTGGCAATTATTATATTCGTATATGAACAAATACACAGCAAAATGCGATCCATTTAAGGTCAACGGAGTTTTCATAAATAATTAATATGCAATGGTTTAATTTGCAAAACAATGCATTTAAATTTTTCCTCAGAATGCCACCGCCTTTCTGCGACTAATTTATTTACAGTCATGCAAAACGTTAGTTCTGAAAAAATCAAATCGGAATGCGAAAATATTCTATTATATCATAAAAAATGAGGAATAATTCGATGATCGGTTGACCTTAACTTTATATTTCGTTTCATTTTGAGCAATGCCTCTTAGCTTATGTGATAAATCTGAAATCACATTCATATTTTTGTAGGCAAATTCGTTTTTATGATTTTTATCTACAGCTGTTCAAATTAATTTTTCCTTCCTACGTCTTTCCTTTTCCTTCCGACGTTCTTTACGTCTCCTACATTCATTCCTTGTCCCAACTTTCCAGTGCCTTCAAATAAATTATATTGGACACTTCTAAAGTTTTTAGATGCAATGAACTCCGCTAGGTATCATCACAGCTAAAACAGCATTAAAAAATGTGGCTGGCGGTACTCAAATGATTTGAACGATATTTTTTTATCCTCAGTTTTCCCCCAAGAAGTGTTATCCAATGGGGAGGTCGTTCTGATAAAATTCTTGCCAGAAGGATGACGGCGTGAATTACTCGCGGGGACGGATCCGTCTTTGGAACTAAGTCAAATGTGACGCCTCGGCATCGGAAATCAAGCGAAGAGACAGCAGCAGGAAGGAGAGAACGGGACCCGTGGGATGGAAATGGAGGAACGAGTGACGGTGGGCTGTGGAATACGGTGGTGGCCAATACGTACGTGCTCTTGTGTATTGCGGGTGGGCAGACCTCGCGTGGAGTGTGCTCCGAGGAAAGGAAGGGTTGCGAAGGGTGCGGTGACCGTTACGCCACTGTCCGGTCGGAGGGTATTGGAGTCGGCTCCTGTAAACGCGTCCCACTAAAGGCGCGAAACAGTTGCATGCCAAGAGGCGGTTAAGCTCGGGGACCGTTTCGTACGCAGCACGGAGTCCATTGCCTAAACGACGCCAAATGAGATGGCTTTAAACTTCAGTAAACGCTACATGAAAGCCCTTGTTCGGTCGGTCCGGTAAATCCAGTAGGTCGAAATTCGTGAAGGCACTGGTGACCATATTCTTGAACCATTAAAACAGTGAGTGGATTCTTTATAAGGGCTGAAAGACTCAGCTAGGAGCTTTGATTGTATAACTATCAAATGAAAGAGAGAACGCACTTCTTCACAGAATTCTGTGAAGTGAAGCCTGACACTGTAAAGTTTGTTAACTGTCAAAGTTTTTCTTTTTTGATGCATTTATATGCACTTGGATATATTCCAGGGTTGTAGAGCGTTCACTATTCACGAGCAACTAGCTCCCTCCCTTCATCCCATGATATTATACAGATTTGCAATGAAGATGAAAACGATTAACTCCCCCGATAAATGGTCAGCTAAAGTAATGCACACCACAACCGTTTGAGAAAAAAAGATGATTAACCTTTTAAAGCGATATTGTTCATAAAATAGCTGTGTTTAATTATTAAGGAAGTTTTTGAGGAAGATAAATCTCAAAAGTAACAAATATTTCATAAACTGGTAGCGTCTCTCAGGAAAATGCATCTGTTGAATAAAATCCTAATTTATTTTCCATTGTTTTAATTTACTACCGTTTCATGAAAATATGAGACCATTCTGATCAAAGAAACGAGATATAAGGAATACTATGAACGTAATACTGAAGATCGAAGGTAGAAAACTAAGGGGTACTTATCGTAATTTCATGGTCCAAGAAAATTCGTTCACTATTCCCGCCTAAGTTGAAGAAAGACATGAATGCACTGATGTAAGCATATTAATAACTGTCAGAGGTTTAAAACGGAAAGGAATACTATGAATACGCAATGAAAACACAAAATAAAGTACGGCGGTTGCTTACTATCGAATCCACTAGAAAATTCGTAGTCTTAGTGTTACACTTAAGCACTGAGTTAAAAAATAAATGTGGCAGAATAAACATGAAAATATTTTGCGATGCGTCTTACTTTTGGTTTAGAATTTCAAATAATTTAAATTTCATACAGAAATATTTTCATTAAATTAGACTAATGAAATCAGTGTTAAAATTAATATGCATTCTTGATCAGTATTCTTTAACAAAAGTTTTCGTCTACTAAATTTATAACGTATTGGCAATCATGAATCTATGTATCTGAAACACCCGAATTTTCCAAGGAAGTAGTACCCGTTGCAATCACTATCATTGAAATGAGATAAATATTTTTTTAAGCGTTGCCCCTGCCTAACGTCAGTGATAGCAATCTCTGTGTAGCATTTTCTAGTAAATAATAGGAAAGAAATCTTGGTAATTATTTATGCAAATTAAAATGGAAACTTTTTGTCTATTATTACATCAGGCTGCCATACGTAATATAAACCCCTCATTGATAATGTATCTACTTACTCATACCATAAAATTCAAGAGGACTTGTTATCACCCATTCCTGCATGCATAATTTTTTTAAATGAATCTAATTATGTTGCAATTTACCTTATGCTGCCAAATTTTAAGGATCATATTGAATCTGAGTTTTTCATTCGAATTTTTTTTACCAATGATATATTTATCAAGTGGGTTGCAATTAACTCGGTTCTTGAAGAAAACATACTATCTCAAGTGAAGGCGGGCTTTCCTAAAGGCGTCATGCAAATTCGAGCCCAGGTTTCCTGATTTCTGGCCCAATAATGACAAACAGCGGGTCGCGGTGGTCTAGTAGGTAGGACTACTGACTAGAAGGTCCCGGGTTCGATTCCCGGGCGAGGCATTCTGGGCACCTGCAGCTCCACCCAAGCTAGTTGATTTTTCGGGTACCAGATCTTCCTGGGAAACCATAACCGGCACAGGGAAAGGAACTGGCCCCCCTACCCTGATGTGTGAATATTTTTCGTAATTTTTTAATATGTGCGGGCTTGGTACATGGGTGAGCTCTACCATCACCTACTAAACCGACCTTCGGGTTGTTTGCTGTGTTTATGGTTTTATATTTATCAATAGAATATATTTATCAAATAATTTATGTCTCATGCATTTATTACAGATCTATTATTTATTAAATTAAATTTCATACAATAAGTTCCAAAGCATCAGATGGATTGTAAATATGATGCTATTTGCAAGGAAAAGTTTAACACCTTTAACTATAAATGAATTAAGCTCCTTTGTGTTTTAAATACATATTGAAAATGAGAGTGTATGGTAATTCCAAATAACAATTTTTTCTAAACAATTTATGAGATATTAATATCAACCACGGTTTGTGCCATTTTCGATTCCGTGCTACTACTGAGTTTCCTAAGAAATTCTTGTTTTCCGACTAATTACAACCTCGAATATCTGATTAACTTGTAGGAAGGGTAATGATTTTTTTCTTATATAAGTGTCCAAATGTTTAAAAAATATCTTGGTACTTTTTAGTATAAAACGGAAAATATTTCTGGTAAACATTTTCAATTTCCCATTCATTAATTCAAGTTATTGCAACTCATCATTATTTCGCATGCTTAATATCCTCAACATTTAATTGTAAATGAGTTTAATGTACGAAATTCCTAAATACCAATAAACATTTATTAAAAAGTAGAAGTAGAAGACATGACGGTTTGTTGAGTTGACTGATTATCAGCTCTTAGGTATGCATTCAGCTTTTTTAAACCAATAAGCACTCAAAATTAAATTCTTCAGCCTGCAGAGGCAAAAACAAATTAATATTTAAGGAGAAGTAGGAAAGCGTAAAATTTTATTATCATTTTATACCCTACACATTTGTGTCGTTAAATGTAAGGTTGACACAAAAAATGGCATACCAGATACGGCAGACGGGCATGTCATAAAAGAAATTATTTTATCATTCGCAAAGTGTAAAGTACTACCCCTTTTATTGAACAAGGGTCATAAAAGTTGTTTTCCAGAGCAAAAAAATGTTTCCAAAACTTTCTGTCGTAAAGGTTATGCCGCCGTGCAAAGGGGTGGCACTTCAACTTTATTCCTCCACCTCAGATTTTCTATAACCTTCTATCCCCTTTGCAAGAGAGTCAGTTATTGAATTTTTTTCCTTCTTTTCGGGAATTGTTCTTTAGTGCCGTATTCTGCTCTTTTACTCATTAACGACTTTTCATTCCTGACATAACCTCAGAACTAACAACAATAGCTGATCTCAATCTTAAGTGAGATGCGTTGAAGCCTGAGTAGATTTAAAAATTCATTCATTAAAATTGCGTCAATTACGAATAATTTTGATTGATGAACTTTCTTCCTAAAAATTATTTTTGACTGTCTGTATTTATATCACACACGTATGCCTTTTTCTCCTTCTAGACTCTGAATCTCTTTCCAATTATAAATAGTGTATACTCAGATATCGAAGTAAGTAAATTTGTTTGAATCACCAGGTTTCAAAGTGATTCGCCTGGATGAGTAAATTGTACATGTGACTTAAAAGTAGATAGGCGTGTACCAATGAACCGCATTAATGTTGCTGTAGTAGTTACCCCCAATGCTCTTCCCTTTTTTCATTATCTACTCTTTGCATGAGCCCCTGTTCCGGTACGTCTGTGGTCATCCATTGCTACTGCATCGTCTCAGTTCACTCACAACTAGCTTTTTCATATCGATGACCAGGACACAAGCACTGTTTGAGAAACGTCCGTAGAGTCCGTAAAAAAAATCCCTTTTCGTGAAAGAGAGTGTTTCCTGTTTCTGCCACAGCAGTCACCTCTTAGGGCGTTCCCTTGGCCCTTCGCCATTACATAATTGGATTAGGGCGGGTCGCCCGCAGTAGACGGGAGCCTTCGCTCATCCGGTCAAGCGCCCGTTCGGCCGTACCAAGGGCTCACAAACACGCCTACACGCGCGCACACTTTCACACACACAAACATACGTAGAACAGGTAGCCATCCTGTCACGGATTCAAGAGCATGGTGGAGTGCGTCTGATTCAGACGAAAGACATCGCTGCTAGAAGTATTCGGCCGGCGGTGAGAGAAACCTCATGTATTAGATGAGGGTGCGTGTCACAGAAACTTCTTTGGTGAGGCTTTGAGGTTAGTCTGCTTCGCAAATGGGGAATGAAACGAGGGTCAATATCTATGAAATTGGGAAATGGACGATCCTACCTCTCACTTTCTTAACTACGCAATTCAACTTGGGGGGGCACATTGATTCTACGTTAATTTAATATTACAGTTAGTGCTCTACGGGGATATTGAAAGGGATGGAGGAGCACATTTTCGTTTCCAATTCATGTGATTGCTTCTGAGAGTCGGACTACGGATTCAGCTAATACTAACTAACTAATTGTATTATGCATCTTTATTTTGTTGAAGGATTCCTATTCTTTTCAGTTCAAACTCTCCTTTGCATATGTACTCTCACTGTTTGTCTTTTCCCCACATCTTGTTTACGAAGAAGATGATGATCGTATTGCATCTTTAGTTGAAGATCGTTGCCATTGTTTTTTACTAGAGTGACTTAGCCTATGTAAGATTTTAAACAACGGGGGTTATTTTAATCATCAATTATACAATTACCACTTACCCTCGTACAAAGAAAGAAGTGGTCTGTGAGGGAAATCACATTATTATTATTATGTGAGGGAACTTGTGGTCAATAAAGGTCTGATAAAAAATTTAATTTAAGAAGCATTTCACCGATTGCATGAGTTATTAAATACAAATGTTTTCGCTTATATTAGGGGCATTGAATATTTTGGGGTAATTGTTGGTTTTGCAATTGGGTAGTGATATTTAATTTTTTGGGAAATAATTAACATACATTTTTTGGATTTTTTAAAAATTACTTTTTAAATTAGCCAAATCAAAATACTGTATTGTAGATAATTACTGTGGAGCATTTACAATTGTATCATGCCTTTCCCTCGTGATCAACGAAATAGTAAACTATGTAGATTATTGTATGACTTATTAGCAAAAATTTGGCATATTTTAGTTCATATTAATGCTCAGCAAAATCACCTTATTAATGGAGTACAGAAATTCAACTTTGTTTTATTTTTGCATTAGAGATGAGAATTGTGACCCACAGTTTCCGCTGAATGGCTCCGTTGGAATTTTAATACTCTTTGTTCCCTTACCGCGTTCTTTGGATGGATCAGGGAGCCATTTTGCTAGCTTTCCTGGTAGCAAAACTATTCACATTTTGAATGACCCATTATCATTGGGAATTAAGCAATTAATTAATGCTTTTGTGTCATACTTTTGAAGTGTTGAAATAGTCGTCATATTAACAAATAGGTCTTATGTTCTTTGATACAGGTCTCATTCCATTCCTTGACATTATACCACGGTGACCTTCAGAATGAATGATAAAATAGGCGAGATATTAAATCTTCCCAAATTCTTATACAAATTACTTCAGTTCAATAAGATGTACTAATCTTTGTGAGCATTAGATTTACTTTATATTATATAGCTATATATATATATATAATATATATATATATATATATATATATATATATATATATATATATATATATATATATATATATATTATATAGATTTGGATTAATGGCAACCTTTTAGAGTTGAACGGATGGCTATCATCATAAAAACATGTGAAATAGACAATATATGGTATAGTAGCTAACCTTATGTGTTAATACTTGAGTGCATGTGTAAAACACACAATTTTACTTGCTGAGAATAGGTTTCCCCGAATGCGAGTGCATGATAAAGAGCGCGTGAGAAAAATCCATTTACGCATGCCGATGAGTACCCGTTCGGACGCCCTTGGTACGGGAAATATGAGCGCCACACCCAAAGCCTTCGCAATGAAACAATAAGCCGTGCGCGGGGGAAAGCAGGAGAGGTCATTGAGAGGGTTGTGAAGGGCAGCGTTTGAATGGCTGAATGGAGAATGAAAACGCCACAATCAGTCTGTGTGTCGCTCTCTGTAATCCCGAGATGGGTAAGTCAGAAAGAGAGAAAGAGGGAGACACGATGTCAAAGATTTATTGCCCGGACTTGTGTGACCATCACGCCAATCCGACCGTTTCGCTCGGGGGCCATGGCGCGAGAGATTGTGAACGAGAGATAGCCATCGCATACAATTTCCTTTGCTTCAGGGGAAGTGGAAAAGTGAATATATTTGAAATTTTATTTTTGCAAAAGCGGATGTACCTATATTGTGTGCCTCGGGCATCTAAAAACTTCTTCGGCACTATGATTCAAAACAGGTGAACACGGCAGGCATATTAAATGACTGTTCTATGTCTATGTTCCATTTTTCGTTGATACTAAGCAACTAAAGATTTTAAAGGTATTTTTAACAGTACCACGAATGCCCTAATGTCAGTATTCTCTACTGCGAAATGCTTTCAATGTTAACATAAATTTGACCAATAACCCTCTCAGGAATGAGCGGTGTAAAAGTACTGCCTGAATTCACAATGAAAGACCAAATATAATAAGGAGGGCTAGCTAAACTTCTTCAAAAATATTTACTTTCAAGTGGATATGTGGGAGAGTACTTTTATTACTTCTTCAGGTGTTTTTGGTAAATATTTTGTGGAAAATTTTCAGATCCTAAATCTATTTTATGAGTTGAAAACGATTCATTTCAATACGCTGATCAAATTCCATAAAGTTGTCGCCTAAGACGGAAAATTTTAAACTTGACGAGGTTTATTACACCAAATTCTAATCGGCCATTGTAATAGAAAAATTCCTGTTTTAGGTGAATAAAGCGAAGCGCGGCAACAAATTCTCTGGCTAGTTATTGAAACATTATAATCGGTGAAAGGAGAGCTGAAGTCACTCTTCGGGAAAACCTAGGTACGCTCTGTGGCTGTGCCGTATTTTGCTCCATTTCGATAAAAGAGTTACCAAATGTCAATACTATAAAATATTTTTAGACACAAAAATAATTGCACTGGTTTTTAACCTTGTGCGATGTGGTAAAGACGAAATTATGTATCTTAAATAAAGAAATAATATATACTAATTGCTCGTACTTAATACTTTTGTGAATGTTCGTACGTATGGGCTTAAATGATGGAATATCCCCGGTGCGTGAACAGTTTAGGAACCTTTTTCAGGAAAATCTAGCTCCATGACGATTCGTGTACATGTTCACGCCCCATGCATACTTAGCAAATATACAATCAATTCCAAGACCTGCATTGAAGCGACGCTAGAGTCGCGTATCTTCATTTTGCGGGAAATGGCTCTATTCGAGAAGCAAGGCTGGAGGATTTAAAGCCCGGTCATCCTCTCCGACGCTCAACTTTCCCGTCATTCAGCGGGGTTCCCAGAAAAAGTAGCCCCCTTTCACTCAGCCCTCGACCCAGCATTTTACCGCCCTCCCCATCCATATACTCTCCATAAACACTGGTCACGAACATATTCCAATAGCTCTCGAAATGATTGCGTCACTACCGGACTGGGAATAAATCTCCCCAAACCCCTCTCTCCTGCCCTCTCCCACCTCTGCCCCCGACGACCCTGTCCACCCCTTCCACCCCAACCACTCCCCGCGGGGTCTCAACGTCCATTGATCCCCTTTCACGGTCTAATCGTCACGCTAACCTGGAGCGGCGCCATCTGTTTTCGCAGCAGGGTGACGCTAACAATATAATCTTACGGTTCGGGTGCCGGGAGCGGCTCTAGTCTTGTATCGGCGGCGTGGCGGAAGTGAGCGCGGGATGGGTACAATGGGACCTTTTGGTAACGAGAGAATCCCTCATGCACTAAAAGGTGTGAAAATGCATCGGTATGGTGCAGCTCGATCCTCATGTATCCAAGTTTGTGAAAGAGATCCATTCTCTTTTTCCCAGGCGCATTTCCTTTCATCTCACGAAAACTTGATCATGCAAACGGAATCCTAAGACTTAAGCCTGAAATTTCCCGTAATTTGTGAAGGTACGTTTCTTCGGATCATTCACATAATATATAAACTTGACCATTTTTAATTTATGATATTAAAATTTAATTGTAGGGTCACTGAATTTCTTTTAATTTAAGTAGTTGTTGTCCGAAATACTCTTCTGCTGTTAAGGATTTCGTGATGGAAGCGCAATCCAGATCACTTAAGCAGTGGGTGAATTTAAGTTCGGATAAAATTGTACAATGCTAATACCTAAGAAGTGTTTTCAGTAATGGTATATGATGGTCTTGTACAGCAAGGGAAAAGAGCTTTGGCGTATTCACGTTCAAAATCTTCGTACGTTTTGGTGTCCTTATTTTAATGTTCACAAAACGCACGTATATATTTCACTGCGGAGAGATATTGACTAGGTTACAGTTTTATCGATGAAAAACGTGTTAATAGTTTTCCCGGGAAAATATTCGGAAATTTTTAATAACAGTAATTCGCTTCCAATTCAAATATTTACTACTATGTTCAATAAATACTTGAACTAAGGCCATAAAAACAAGGGTCAGAGGAACTAACAGAAATTGCATCCTACGCACAGCTCGATGATCTGCCAAGTACAGGTTCATTGGGTCTCAGGCAACTAGCGCCGCTAGTGGGTGGGGCTATAATCCTCATCATGACCACCAGATTCCACCAGTTCACGCATTTATTACACAAACCACGTATTTCATGAATTAATTATTTAGCTATATATATTTTTTCTAAAATTACCAATTTTTAAATATTTTACTGTGTAAACCCTGGACTAATTATTTACAATTTTATTTACAGACTGTGAAATTTTATGGGAACCAGCTAATTATTAATTAATATTTTCTATATTTTATGTTAAGATCCTTTCAATGCTTGTCTGGACTTCACTCCGTTGAACTAGGGTTCTCATCAACCCTGTGCATCATTCGCTCCAACTTCACTGAGGCGCAAAAGAAGTGTATGACATCATGAGATACTATAAAATATTAAAAGATAAGTTACATTTCGCTTAAAAATACAGTTAATTCAGACGGAGATTGTTTGATACGATCGAAAGAAAAACGTATTTTACCCACAAAAATGTGACACTTTGGCCTGGTAGCAGAGAAATGGAATATTTCGGTGTTAAACTTAAAATGCAATAAAATATTCGAATGTTAGAGGAATATTAATTTATACTCATATCCTCATGAATATAATGTTCGTATATAGAATAAAAACTTCGATAATAAATATATCAATGTGCCATCTTTTTATGGTAATAGCAGAATACCTTATAATTCTTGTTCACACATATGCATCTTCCATAATCACCGCAATCCACCGCAAAAGTTATTCCCTTGTACAGATGGTGACCAAACACCCCCGGCCACACGCCCTTTCGAAAGGTTCCGGGGTATTATGTAGATGTAGAAGGGTGTGTAACGAGATGGTACCGTACTGACCATACGTGTACAAATTTTAACTAATAAACATATTTGATATAAGTATAAACGTAAAATAGCGTATATGCAAAAATACTCGCAACCACACTCGCATGATCTCCTGCCTATATGCCACATGCAATAATCACAAACTAAGTCTTCAAAGTTTTGTCTTGAGGCAAATATATTATCGGATGTTTGAGTTTAATTTTGCTGTCACTCTGTACCGTGCGAGGGAACAAGGGCTAATTCAATATGTCTGTCTATGGGAATAGATCGGTTAAGTAATAATTCCCTCGGTTACACAAACACATGATTGATTGTTGGAATACCTAATTTCACAAAAAAACATCCTTCAAATACGACTTTTTCATCCTAATTTAAACTATAACTCTTGTGCGGAAATCCAATTGAGAGAAGGCCTCTCATGCCCTCTTTACACAGGAAAATGTTTGTTTTTATGGCAATGCTGAAAGTCAAAATTATGATTTTTCCATCTTCGCGGGTGAAATTTTATGCGATTTCGCAAAAAATCTTCATCCACCCAGGAGTATCATAAACAAGAACAAAATTTTCCTTTCTTCCCATTTTTGCGCAACGCAATAAATTCATGGCAAGTTTATTTTTTTATCTGATTCCTTATCCCAAAAATCTGCTCTTGTGTGGGAAAGCACATTGATACCTATCGCTTTGATTGATCTTCCAAAGAAGAGTGCTTCGTATTAATCAGATATCTCCATTCCCGTTGTCCTTTATTAAAATCTGTTTTACTTTCTATTGCGTAAAAAACTTCATTTACTTTCTCTTGGTCAAAGCTGTTTACTTCATTAATATGTTCATTTGTAAAGCCCTATGAGTTTAACCGTGAGTAAAGTTGTCGATTGATTGTCTAATTGATCGATAACAGATTATTAAACTCGATGACAATCGCGAATTAGAGATTTTCCCATACTTTTCAAATCGAAGTAATTTTTAATTATTAGTCAATAGCCTTAGATAATCAACCATTAAAATTTCTGCGTCTTATTTTCATGGAGCCTGCATTGGGAAGTGGATTTTCAAGGAGAGTTTTCATTGTGATAAAATTGAGTTCAGCATAACACGGACCATCATTTTTTTCCCCCTTTCACTTCGCCGCTCTCTCTGTGATACTTTGGCGTGCGTTATTTTCCCCAGCTGCAGTGGTCGTTCATCCCCCTCATCTCTATCTCCCTTCGGTTCCCGCCCCATATGCGTGCTTTCACCTACCGATACCCAATCAAATCCGAGTCCTAACGGTGCGGGCGAGGCTCTCGGGACAGCCACAGGATGCCATTTTACGTTATGGATTGGTAAGAATTTTTTGTACCAATTCTGGTTGTGTCGCCCCATGAGGGTCTCGCCAAGCGATTCATAGCAATTTCCATAAAATTTTGTTCCCCTTCTATTATCCTGCTTATGACGTCCCTTGGGGGAATAAATCGTGCGATATGCGCCAAAGACTACCTGCGTTTCTCATAAAACAACCGATAAAAAGTATAAAATATCGGTAAAATATCGCCATTCATGTATCTGCTTTACGGCGAAAGAGAGAGACTAGAATTAAAGATTTTTTTGCTTTAATTTGCTGCTTTAATTCCGTTTGCAAACCGCATTATATGTATTTTACGCAAAAAGTACCAACATCCAGGTAAAATAAATACGCTACCCAGCGAAATTACAATTATTTCACGAATAAATATTTCCTGAACCATCACTTATTGACTACAGCACAGAAATTGATCAGTGATTTTCAGCTAGATTATATTCTAGTGCCGCATTTTTCTAATCAATGTTATTACCATTGATGTATTACCAACTAAATGTATCTAATTACATGCTTTCCTAATCTATTTTAGTTTTACGAGATAATTTTACATCATATGCTTTGAAAGTTTCCGGAACCATAAGTGCAAGGTGCGTTTGTTGGATATTATTATTAATATTGATTGGTAGTAGTAGCATGCTATCAGTTAAAGTTGTCAATTTCTTATAATTGTGGCAAGAAAACTCAAACGATTTCAAGTCTTTCCTATTCTTTGGATGAATTTTAAACCTGCCCTGACTTCATTTTTCCCCAATACCAGATAAAAACTAATTAAAATTAAAATTTTTTAGCTTCCGTTATTTCTTGTTCAATCAATTTCTAAAGAGATAGTGATGGACAAATTTAATTGAGAAGAAAACATTTAAGAAAAAGAAAAACTTTTCGTGGAAATCTTCTATGGAACAAAAATACAATTTTATCCTCTTATTAACACTACCTTCGGTCTTTATATCTTTTACTGCCCTGTGCCTCAATACTGGTATCACATTCATACATGTCCTCTCGTATTTCTTCAGCCTCCTACTTTTTCTTGCTCATTTAACTGTTCCAATGGCATTTCCCTTCTTTGGAGCTGACTCCGATACGTTTTGAAGACGTTCACCAGTCGATTTGAAATTAAGTCAGGCTAATGAAGAGAGCACCTTCTTTTATACTATATTTTTCTCCCGTCCACGCGCCGCTCTTGAGTCAACCTGCTTAACTTTCTGGTGGAATCTCACGTGACCCAAAAGGTAATCTCGTTATTATTCTTTTCCCCTCAAATTGCCGACCATGAAAACCTCATCCCTTTGTGACCTTTATGAGTTAAAGCAAAAAGTAACACTAAAAATACCTTTACCATTATCCCCATGGCTTTTATACCAAGATCGTTTTTAGTATTATTGTTCGAAGCGATTCACACTATTTTTTTAAACCAAGGATAAGGCTTTGTCTGGATTTGTAAATGTATTCAAAATCTACAAGATTAGTTTATATTTGTTTTTTTTAATTGGTTTTCACAATACATTTTCGTTCTTTCGGGTTGATCACAGTCTCGTTTTCTCTCTTGGGTCGCTCCTTTTAATATAAATCCGGCTGTGGTCGTGACGATATTGCACTCGTAAAGAGAAAGGGTACGGAGGGTGTGGTATAGTTTTTAGTGAATAGATCAACTAGGATAAAGGAAAACCTTTTTTGTTACTTACTTCAAACCTTTACTTGCACTGCAATCACAAAAAAATTAATGAAAGTTATAGATTTCAGTAAAAATAGGTCTTACACGAATATACAAAAGTTGGAATTAACGACTCTCCCAAATGCTACTTTTGGTCAGACATAATATTTAATGCCAGCAATGGTAGCGTTTGTAAAACCATACAGTCACAAGCTTCACATTATAGACATATTCCATGCCTGTAAATTAATATATATAATATTTTTATTACTTGTTATTCCTTATAAATATTTATCCATTACACTAGGTTTCTATTCTATGTCACATAGTCATCTTTAGATGAGCCAAGAACTCCAAAATCAGGTCATGTCAATAAAATTCTAATGAGAATAACAAGGACTTTATTTATTACTTTGCCAGTAAATACAATATTAATCTTTTTCATTTCGTATTGGGCATCACACTTGTGTTCTAATAATCATTTCGTAGAAATATGTCAACAGCCTTTATTTTATTTTATTATCAGCTGTTGGTTCACTAATTGGGTAAACATTATTTAGAGAATTCATGCCATATTTAACGGCATCACTTTAAAATTATTTACAGATCTTGATTGACTTGGTGCCTGTGTTCTCCAACCAAAGTGTTTTAATTTTACCTTATAAACAAAATCCCCTCAAATGAAGTGCTTGCTCTTCCAAGCCAGGGTCTTATGTAAAAATCATTTATTGGATGCTCTGTTATCATAAACACACTGAAGTTACACAAAACTATCGTTCAAAGGTGCATACTTATATGCTAAATAGGAGAAAGGTTTTAATGAATGCTTCCGTTAAACTATCAGATTGGAGATCAATTTCAATTTTTTTCGGAAGGAGACGTATCGGTGAAGATGTAGTAGCAGATGTTCTCTAGAGAAATTTAAAAATTCCGTTGACGACCAATTTTTGATATAATGGTTGGAAGAAAGTAGTGCCCTTTAATTGGATCTCAGCGTATGTCTTCCGATAAACTAACAAATATAAAATTATAAAACAACTTGCCGCGAACTTACAACTCGCACGGAATCAAGTTCATGTGTGCGCGGATTAAATGACACCACTCCCTTTCGTAGAGTCTGAGGAGAAGTTTCCCAATCAACTAAAACGTTTTCAAGGAGTTCGCACTCTCAGAAAATGAAGAGGTTGGCCTTTCTGAGGAAAGGTTTTTGAGTTTACTTTTGTGAAAACCTTTTCATGGTCTTCCCGGATATTTCTTCTCCATGGCACGATCAATTTTCCTATTCCTCATACCATTTGTTTTTCCCTTGCTTATATTTCAATTATTTCTTCCTTTATATCGCCTTATGATCAATCCTTTATACCTGTACAGAACTTTCCCTTACCATCGGGCCGTTAGTATTTTCTTCCTTGAACCTTTTTTCGTGTAGTTGCTTGCTGAGTTACACCTGTTAAACGCAATCAAAGTTCAATATCTACTTTTGCCTTGAGGTTCTGGTACTTAATAAATTAGCAATTCATCGTGGAATATATTTTGGAGGAATAAATAAATGAATCCGATTCGCTAACACATTCCTGAGTTGACTTTTCTGACAGCCCTTGGAATATGTAAAAGGTGATATAATATTATTCCTGGAAAATCTTTAGGGTCCTGTTTCATAGATGTATGCATTAATTTGTGTTTTGAAATATTACTTACATCACAGGCTGTTGCAAGTACTCACGTGGGTTAAGCCCTGAAAAACAATTAAACTTTGATAATCATGCAGCTCACACAATATATTTAGAATTAAAAATTTTCCATTTCGGCTAGTAAAATTCTCTTCAAAAAAGTTGACCACAGTTTCATAGTTAATTTGTAATTCTACAACCACAACAGTGAATTCTATATAAAGAAAGAACCTGTCTGATATCTTAGCGGTTTTACTCATTTTTGGCTTCAGTACGAAATGTAGCCTAGCATCATTAATTTTAAAAAAATTAGGTGGATTAACGGCATTATGTGGACCTTGGCAGTGGTAAAAATTAATTTTTGTCAGGTTTTTGGATTTATATAATTAATAATTTCATTTTTTTGTGTGTTTAAGATCTCATGGCATGCCGTATTATATCGATAACTTTGGCACGATAAATCATGGTCAGGATAACCAGAGATATTTCTATAGGATTTGCTTTCGGTCATATTTATTACTGGTGCTTAAACGGTCTGCTGTAAATTGAATTTCATAATAGGTAGCAGATACTCCTTGTGTGCTTTCCTAATGACTTTATTTAAGTATGGTAAGGGCAAAAATGCGGTATGCCGCGAATTATTGCATGAATAGTCCCGTGAGGTTGCCTAATTGGTCCGATGATTATACGCTTTTGAGCTTGTTGTCCCATTCATTAGTATGGACCTTACTCATCGCTATAGAATCTTTTTTGAGGTGCGGTTGCAAACATTTCGATTGCATCGGTACCACTTGTGACACATCTTTTGCGGCTCGTAAGCTCTCTCAAAGCGTTCTCCTAATGGGCACTTTTATTGAAATGGGAGCAGAGCACCTGGCATAAAGAATTGAATCCAGTGCAGGTTCTTAATCTCCATTCTTTATGCAAATAATCAATGCTTTCATGGTTCCACCTAATTTAATTAAAATTTTTCCGAAAATATTTCCTGGTCCCATGAAAGTGAAATAATTGCAATTAGGTTAATTGCATTTATTATTCTTCGTAATTACCTAAAATTTGATATCACAGAAATGTATTCTTATATACGAGTAACTGCAATGTGTCTTTTGACATGCATAGTTCAATATTTGTCCTTATTGCTTCAGTTTGAAATTCCAACGATCGTATTATAATGCATTTCTCGTCAAATTTCGTGCTATTAATCGAAATTGTAGATTTTGATGCTTGCTAACACATAATTTACCTTTAAGCCCAACAAATTATCTGATTCAAATATTTATACTGAATTTAGTATTTAGGCTGTTTTGGCTCTCTCGTACCTGAGAACAATAGAAAAATGCTGCCATCTGAATCCCTGCCATCAGGGTTCACATCCGGGCATATGGAACTTCTTCACTACCAAAATCGTGGGTATGAATGTGTCCTTCTCAAAATGCTTTGATATATGATACCCTGAGAATTCCTAATACCCTTATGAATACGACTACTTAAATCTGCCACGGCTCCAACGGTCCTATACGTAAATAAACACAATCAGTGGAGCGGAATATCACTCTATCTAAGGCGCTTGGGCCGAGGCAGATCACTCAAAATGACAGGATTTGAACTTTACCGTCCTTTTCGTACCGAAAGTGGGTCATCCGGGTTTTCATTTTATTTCCCGCTCTTGGGTCCCAGAAAAAATTGAACGACTGTATCAAAATTTTTTCAACCCTTAAAAAGCTATTTGTGAGACCTTTCTGGGGGTGGGGCTATAATAAACGGTAGTCAACATGAAAAGCCCGTTTTTATGAAGTGGGGAGGTTCGCTGGTAGGGAGCGGCCAATGTTTCTTTAGATGTGTCTTGAGTCGACTTATATTTTGTCCTTTCCGTCTCTACTTCCCCTT
>CM073776.1:87862435-87894950 GCA_037158775.1 Hetaerina titia
TAACGGTGTATGAAGTTTGCCGGGTAGAAATCCTTGAAATAAATCTCCCCAATTGATGATTGTGTAGAATCTCTATTTTGGAACAAACCCTAAAAGATTTTGCCACTGTATTAGCCTATTATTGGCTTACTATTTGATCTAAAATTTATAAACTTCCTAGAAATGTTTCATCTTTTACCATTACAAGCTTTTGCAGGTTAAGGTGATTGGTCAAACCTTATTCTACTCTTTAGTTTAACCACTACGAATGAGTTCTATCGAGCCCCAGATTCTCCATTTCCTTAAATAAAAAATGAATATCACTCTTTTCACTTTGGGTAATAATCAAAGAGTAATCAAATAAAAATCATTTTTATGTTAATGAAACAATGAAACTAGTTAAAGGTAAATAAGATCTATTTCATAAAAATTGTAAGGGAAATAAAAATCAGTTATTTTCAAAAATCTTCTCGTGGCGTAGAAAGATTTTTCACTAATTAATAGGCTACAGTCGAACATGTATTTAATATATATATATATATATATATATATATATATATATATATATATATATATTAATGGGATAAAATCTGTAATCCACAATGAGTTGTTTATAATAATTAATATTTATTGCAAAGTATCAGTCATTATTTGATGATGCACCTTTATCCTGTGTTGTGTAATGTTGAATAATGTGATCTTTTTTTTTCTTTTCTAGGTGAGTTGAGCTTCTGTATTTATTGGCTAAGCAGTATGGAAAATAGTGGAATATCGCAGTGAGTAAAATAGCTCCTTTCTATCTTTTTTTTACCCTCACGGGCAATTTCATGAACCCTTTTCGCTTCATTAAATTTTCCCGGATGAGCAGTAGCAAGTTTAGGTAGACGGAATCTTTTGTGACTTCTGTGCCGTAATAATTCAGAAGTCAGAAGTTGTGTTTTTGGGAGTTCTTTTTTTTTAATTGCAAAAGGCAAAGAGCTGAACCTAATTCGCTCTGATTATCCACTAGCTTGAGAATTGGAATAATCCACCCCATCAATTCGTTCTTCTTATTTCCCGGAAGATTCTGGAAATTAGTAACGTGAATCGTTTCCTTTGAAACACAACGGGCAACTGTTTTTCTGTTACTTTTGTTTTGTAAACATCATTAAACAGACTGTTGCAGGAAGTTCTGAAGTTCCAATTCCATTAATCCCTCATTAAAATCTTCCGCTTACCATGGAAAAGCATAATTTCAACCATTTGGGCATTTACGATGCAAGTGAATATGAATATAGGATAATTTTTGGAGAAAGTAACTATATTGAATTGCTTTCACAAGACATTTTGAGTGAAATCTGTGAACGATATGCTCAAAAGTAAGTGTTTCAAATAAAAATACCGAACAAAATGCATCAATATAATATGCTTTTTTTAAACTTTTTTCTTCCAAATGCGCGTAATACCGTAAACCTTAATTTCCTTTAATATTGGAATAAATAAAACTATGGATAACAAAATGAAATCCGATTGATCAGGTCCGTTGGCATGGGGGGTATAACTCTGATTGATTCCCGGAATCCTATTGCGATTGATCGTCTACACCTCATCTAGAGTAAACACAACATTATCAATCACTACCCAAAATTTTTCATTCTCCTCTTGCGATTTGAGCTCTTCGTTGCCGAAATATAACAGACATAATTAATCGAGAGTCGGCCCTTTGATGGCCTAGAACCGCTGTCAACCGCCAAAGTAATTCTGTTCGAGAGTCCAACGGCATCGGCGGAATACCACCACCCTCGCGAAAGTCCTTGAAATTCCGAGACGCGTCCCGACCTTTCACTTCCCGCAGAATTTGCGCCGCGACCCACCTCCCTAGATGACTCGGAACATGCCGGAGAAGTATTATTTCAAACTCCAATCTGAACTCCCTTATTTCATCTAATTATCAAAATCCACCCAATTAGTCAAACAAAAAACGGAAGAAAAATTGCAAAAAATCATCAAGTTTTTACTATTCGTAACTGGATATTTCTCTATAAAAGATGATCACACTCATGGCAACCTCTTGGGAAAGAAATTGGCTTAATTGTTACGCGTATGGGTCAATCGAGGCCCCGTGATATATTTGAAGAAAATATCACAGTAAGGGAACTGCCAAACCAGCCGATGCGATGAAACCTTTTGCCCGTCGAAACTATCACAATCATATTCACATCATTTAAAAAAATCAATGCCCATGTAAACGTCATCTCCATGCATAGATAGCGTTGCTCAAACCTAACGTGCAATATCTCACCAGCTTCCTGCCGGTTCTATTTTGAGAGTTGCTAATTCGAATTTATATTTTCTATTCGTAATATGAAAAGGCATTCCTCATTCTCACTACAATTTCGCCACCGCATATCCTGTGCATACTTTTTTAATCGACAGAGTATTTTCAACCCCTTCACGTGACCTTCAAAATTCTACTTTTTTATCTCCCTCTCTTCCCTACTGTTTGCCCCGCGGTTATTTTTTTCATTAATTAGTCATCTTATGATGTGACTGTTTTACTGACGAAGCCTGCTCCTCGAGGTCACCTCATTGCTATCATTTTCCTCAAAGATCATATTCCTCCTGTCTTTACTCATACTTAAGCCTCAATCAAGCCATCACACCATTTTCCCTCATCTATCCATAATCCTCACACACAGCCGCATTCCGAAAATTTCAAAATTACGAAAAGAGCGACGACGTTTCAACTGCTACCACCGATACACGGGATGGTTCCTGCTTTAAGCTTGGATTACTTTTTCCCCCGATGTCTGGGCTCAATTCCTCGCTCCCATGGGGTGAGTTGTGGGGAAGCATGTGGATTTGCACACACAACCCCTTGAAATCCCCACGCCGAGGCATTCGCGTGCGTATTCGTGGATGGGCCAGGGAGCGGGCAGGGGCGGGCGACTGGGTGGGACGGCAGGGGGGGAGGTGGAGGAGGGACGGGGGTCGGGCGGAGTGTGCCTCTCGCGCGCGCGTCTCGTGGAACGGTGGCGACGTGGAGAGAGCTCGACGACGACATGCAAATGCATTTCGACGGCGTGGGAGGGGTCGACGCGGGCGGGGGAAGGGAGATGAAGGGGCGTCGACGACGTCGGGGCTCCTGAAAAGGCGTCGGCGGTGGTGGGAAGGTGATGAAGGCGGAAGTGAGCGAGGGGGTGAGCTCTGCATCATGGTTTGTGAGAGGGATAAAAAGAAAGAAAGAAGAGAGACCTCGACTGCGGTACGGTTCGCGCTAAAGGATTTGGTCGGGTCTTGAGCCGTAGGGAGACGTAATTTGAGGTGTAGTATAACATTTGGCGGAAGTTGAAGCGGAATTAACCCCGTTCTAAGCGCTGAGCCGGATCGAAGGTTTTTGATGGATGAGTGCATTCACAGTTTTCATGTTTAGAGTCCTTCTATTTAAGATCATAAGACGAACATGCTTTGATTCTTGAGCACCAATATGCAGCAATTTTTAATTTATTCGGACGATGTTACAGGGTTGCAGTGCTATTCCACGCTAGACTGAGCGTAAAATATGGCATGGTGGTATTTGGAGGCATGGGGAGACATAACGTGTTTGACTGTGAGACGAAGCAACCATGGAAGGTTACTTAATTACCATGTCTGTAAACACGAAACCTTCACACCAAATGGAGCTCGAAACAAGATCTTCCCGGAAGTAGTTCCCGAATAAGGCGAGTAACTCCGGAGAACTTTTCTGTCTGGGAGCGGACACACATTCAACGCTGAGCAATGGCCAAGAAGAAAAGTTGTAAGGGAACTCGGTGGTGGATTTGCGTCTTACTGACGAACTACATCCATTATGGCCAAGTTTCGCGAGTCATCTGATGACTTATGTGATGTATTATGGGACTTCTCTTTCTAATGACACCCAAATATGCGCCAACATTTCCGTGAAACATTTAATGATGTATTCAGCACTAAAGTTATCCTCGCGACACCGGAATATGCTCCCGGATACCTACGGAAAACTTTGTTTACAAATTTACGGGGGCCAATTCCTGAGACACCGTCCGGCATTCACTTTGACAAAATAATCCCACTCTCTTTTATCGAATGATAAATGAACAAAGTAATTTAATCCTCCCTTTGACATTATATGTGAATAAAATTAACATATATTCAATGGATTCAAATTAGGCACTGTATTTTTTAAATCCGTTATCCCTTAACCGTCAGCTATTGAAATAAAATATTCGTGGATATATATCTTTTGAGTCAATATTGTACGAGTACATCAATAGTGGAACTGTAGCAAAAATTCTTTCATTAATTCATTAGAAATAACACACATTATGATAATTACATTGAATCTTTCATGACTTCACATCAAGGATAGTATTAAATCGTATAAGGTAGATATAATATGCTATTGTTTCTATTCATGGAAGGAAAATACATGTACCTACTCATCAATTACAAATTTTTTTAGGACAGATTGGACCCTATATGTATGACTTTCCGGCTCGCAATCGCAACTAATGGACGTTTTATCAACAGAGTTATACTCAGAGATGATTATTGAGTCCTCAATGAAAAAATCGGTGTTCCCAAAAAAGTCCGATGGCTCCTTCAAAGAGGAAAATGCTCTTAAATGGGAACACGTCCGAGCATTAGGAACGAGGAAGAGAATAAGAACTTCAGAATTCAGATGGAGACCTTATGGCTCTGATCATATTTGGAGAAGTTATAGAAAAGAAAAAAGAACTAATTAATCCGTTGATACTCAATATTAATCAAATCATTAAATTTTAATAAATTGTATAAAACAAAGAACAATAAATAGAACTCAAACTGTCGTTACTTGTGATATCAGCAGCTCTTTAGTAACTCTTAACAGTTGCCTTTTCGCCGAATAGGCCATTTCCAACTGTTTCCTCCGTCTTTGGGATGGCCTTTTCAGACCAGGAATAATAGAGCACGCCACCTAATTCATGCATATAGAGTGATGAATTTCAGTATTCTCTCCGCCCCTCCCCACGTTGACGTAGAAATGTGTCGGTACTGACATTAGCCTAGGAAACCAGAGCAGCCGTAGAGAAAAGCAGTTTTCAACGGTACACATATTTGTGATCCTATTGGAGAATGATAAAATAGAAATGGATATAGTTAGTCATTGTGAATTGATGATCGATGAATTAGGCGAGTTGGTGTAGGGTACATATGCAAAGAACTGTGAAAATATGAAAACAGTGACAATTTAAATTAAAGTTAAAGGAGTGACTAAAAAGTAGTATTAGGATTAATTATTACACCAATTCAATAAAATTAATCTTTATTTAATTTCGTAAGGAACAAAATGAAATTGGATTAGGATTAACTGAGCTCAATTTTTAAAAATAGTTCACGAATCAAAGAGAATTCATTCAATCAGTTACGTTCACGTGTTTAATCATAACCACGCCCATATAATAATATTGTTCATATAGCTGATCGTATTGCACTTACTCGCATCCAAAAAGGGATCCTAGTATTTATGTACGCTTAGGCCCACTGTGTAAATATTTGTTGGGACCCAAGTACTGAGGCAGTACAGAGTCTGTTTTATAGTATTTTGTTCTAGTATGTAAATCCCTTTATGTGGTTAAGTCATTGAATATCGAAAAAATTAATTGTTGATTTCGTTCGAGAAGGAATATTTCTAAATTTTAATATTTGTTGGAAATGTAACTATTATTGCTAAGGGAATATGATTTTATATGTTTACGTTTATGATTAATTAACGTTAAAAAAGTTAATTTTCCTCTTGCTCAAGTTCCAGTGGAGGAAACTTACTTTATTAAGTTTGGATTTTTAATTTTATGAAAATTGATTTGTAACGGTTTAACCATTAATCACCGTGAGATTAATTATTTATTTTTGTGATTTCTAAATATTAACATTTACAGCTTATAAAAAAACCCTTTTATTAGTAGTGTTTCTAATTTAGGAATATCTTTTCAATTATTTGTAATTTTATATATAAGGGAGAATTAGATTTTTCTATGAAGTCGGAAGTAGGCTTTTTATAAAACTAATATAAATACCAAGACAATATTAATGGCTATTGGGTTACTTTATAAGTAATTGATCACATTGACTGAATGGAATATAGTGCCCCATATTCGAGGGGGAAAAGAGGAACAACTTGAATTTGGTTCTAATCATTCTAATACCAAAATCAGCAAAACGATGACCTCCCCTAAAACAAATACTTATTCATTAATATTGTCCATTTGCCGGTAGGTAAGTCTTTTATCAGTATGTTTCTCTATTTTACCGTTTCATTTGTGATATTACTAAGTATTTTTTTCAACTATTCATATTTAACAATTTTGTTTGCCATGCAAGCGATCTTATTGTTTTAGTAAAAAAATAAAATCTCAAAATCAGAGTACTTTTGTGCATTGATTACCAAAAACGAACATTTCGGATCGCATGGGACTGAGTAATGATCACCGTCTCTATTTTTCCGCGAAATTTTTGCTCAGATACACGCGATTTTTCATCCCCAGCGCTCACTCCGCTTGTTACCGGATATGCACCATTTTCGCATCCGGTGGCCGCAAGAGAAATCTGGTCGCTGCCGTGATATGGAGGAGTATACGTGCACAGGGTATCCGCCACAGCCCCGGCCTGCTCCCCTTCGGATGGGGAATATGGCGAGAAACGGGTGGCAAGGGGACAAGGAAGCAAGAGGGAAGGGTTTTATTTATTTTCCAGTTGGAAAATTTATCACCTGATGTAGGGCCCTTTAAGCGTGTCGACGTTAAATAAATATTGATTAATGACAGAATTGACAACAGGAAGATAGTAACTGATGCGATAACTCCTTGTGTAAACAGATTTATTTTACTGAGATTCACAAATTAAGCCATCATATCTGAAATATCCATAAAAAAATTATTTGCTCCGAAAAGCAGGTAATTGTGTCCCTATTGAAACTAAAGGAACTCATTTCGACAAAGATTAAAAAATTTTCATAGTTTTATAGGTTTATATTCAACGTAGATTTGACGACGAAACAAAAGAATTAATTTAAGTTAAAATAGATGCACACACATCTAGAATAAATCTATTTCAATCTAAATCAACCTATCTAAAATATATTCACACAAAGCTATCAATATATGGTGATGATTAGAAAAATCACTCCTAATATAGTATTAAACTTGGATTCCTACATGCTTAGCATGCTAAGTTGGTACTGAATTATATCAGTACTCTTTTGTGATGCCTTGAAAAAATATGAATGGGTGTTTGTGATTATGATATCACTTATTATTTGACATGAATAAGTACGCCTAAAATTAGAATTTACCGATGAGGAATAATCTATTACTACCAGGTATTGCGCTTAGCATTTCACCTTGTCCACTGGTACAAGTGATACCTATTATACCATTAAGTTATGACAAACAATAATATCACATAAAAAACGGTATTATTTCATTGAATTTTCATTCATTTTCCTGAAGACGCTCCTGTTCATAGAAGGAAACCGCCGTGCATTTTGACAGGAGTCGCAGCTAACCCTGAAATGTGTAATGGATCAGATAAATTATATCTCCTTGTTGAATTTATATCCATTTAGACTGATGAATATGTCTTATTTTTATCTTCATGAAGTACCTATATCGCCGAAAAAATTGACATAGCTTGTGCAACACATTTTCAATGGATGCTAAAGAGTGAAATATATAACCAATCTGGAATCTCCTTCTATGATAACGGTTTCTGTCTCAAGAATCCGTACGTGCATGATTTATCTGAAATAAAACTCATTCATTTATCTATTTTTGATATTCCACGGATAAAAGTCTTCAATATCAGTATATTTGGTATTTTAAGGTTAAAAAACCTTTCGTTTTTCTATTCTAGACGGTTCCGATCCATCCGCACCCGCCCCCAACCCTACCAACACTTCCCTCAACAAGCAATCCCTCTGGAGATGGAGGAGAATTGCTTCCCCTATTTATGGGACTCCTGCTCACTATATTCAAAAGTACGCATCTAGTGTTTCTCCTATAACACACTTCTTGATTCCAATCTTTCTGCTTCCCCACCTCCCTCCTTACTACCTACCACTCTCTGCCACCCAGCCCTATCAATATTGATCTCTACGTGTATAAGTAACCAATAAAATGCATGTTCGAAGTCCTGTCGTATGTAACGAACCACAAATGAAAATTTATGAATTGTTTAATTTTTTTTCGTCAAATGTTATTTTTAATATCTTTAATAAATTCCCGCCTTTTATTCTGTGAAAATATTTTTTCACTGAAGTGATGTTGAAAAAAAATGTCATGTGGTAGAATTTGTACAAATCAAGGTAACCTATTGGGCACCCAGTTCAATGTCTAATACAAAGGCTTAGTCATTATCCCAAGAATCTCTTTATTCTGGGGGATTTATTTTTAATAAGACTTTATGATAGGATATCAAAGTGGATTAAATGAACGGAGAAGAAATTCAATTGGAGACGTTTTTATTACCATTAGACTTAGACAAGGAGAAAAATTTCCCTCCTTGAAAATTAAAAACATGCAATGAAATTGAGATAAGAGAACAATGATTCTGTTCGCCACTAAGATAGGTTATATATGGCTAGGGTAAAAGTTGTTTCAAATTTTCAGTATAGTTTTCACCAATTATTTACCTTAGTAATGGTATTAAAAGTTATTATCGAGTAAAAAAATACAACAAACGGTTCAGTGATATTTGATCTATGAAAAACGTAACCACTAGCATAATGAGTCAGTTTTTATATCATTTCTGTCACTCAGGCAATAATACTCTCGGGGGAAAATTGTCAAAACCAGGATCGTCACTAAATTTCCCAAGACTTACGGAGAATTTTTATTGACACGTCAATTAGAAAATTACTTCAAAACAGAAAACCAGGAATGCTGTTTTTAGTCCATTACTCAATGGATTAAAGGGCATATCTTAACGAATTAAAGAGGACATTCTATGAAATTTATCCATCAGGCGAAACTGGGTTTGAAAGCATAAGAATGGAATGCTCGTTGAAACAAATGCTAATGCAAGTTATCGTAGAAGCATACGAAAGATAAACGCCACTATGTAGGAGTGGCGCGGTCAGCAAGTTATAAAGCAGGATTGAAAATCGGTTTTCAAAAGCCCATTTCAAAAGTGAAGCTGGGTGGTACTCATCTGCTCGCATCCATGAGTATGCTGTTTTGAAGGTATTTTCATTACTGGAATGGAATTAATTTTTTAAAAGCAATGAGAAACGTTCTACGTAATTGAGTCTTTCCGAACTCCACCATCAGTTTGAAATCGTAATCATCCTATACAATATATATTTCAGCAAAATATATTTCAGAATTTGAAAAAAATTACGGGAGAGTATGTAAATATGTATACTCTAATGTAGCTCAATTGTAGGATCCTAAATCAGGGAAACTTCTTAAATTACTAAGCATGGGCTGTCTTAAAGGGTTGTTCGTTAATGAATAAATAAATAAAGTTCATAATTCTGCTACAGAGATCTTCAATTGTGAATTACTATTGTATGTAGCTGTAATTTTACTGGTAGATAATATTTTACAAGTATTAGTTCATAGAATTAATTACACAAGCATTTATATTTTATTCAGCTAAAATATAGAAGTCACTTAACAATTATATATGCGTATAAAAAGTTTCTTACTTAGTTTTGGTTCGAAATTTCCGTGAGAGGTCACTTTTTGAAAATCGAAGAAAAAGATTTTTATGAGTTTAGACAATTCAAATGCTAGTAATTACAATTGGTTTTGTACTATGCTTTGTAAATTCTTTATTGTAATATATTATAGACCGTTTTGTTAAACCAATAAATTATAGGTATAATTATGAGTTATGTACTGATGTGTATGTTATCTTCTATATTAATTGCAATGGAATAATCTTTCAATATTTTAGTCTTCACAATAGTGAATAATTCATAACAAAATGGCTCAAACACAACTTATGAAATACCATTATCAATGCTGGTCATCGTTGTTGTCAGTATGATTAAGAACACTACCTGGAACAAAGGTTGTGCAGGGCTTTCCTAAGATATAGCTAAAAGCCATTAATGAAACAGGTATAAACAAATTTTAATGTTCTTCATAGCTAATGCAGCAGTTTAAGGGAGTTTTGGTAGCAACTTGTATCCATGACGCATTTCTAACCTTTATGTTGCTGCCCGAGGAAAATAAAGGGGCATAATGTGTTATAGGAACTATTCTTCAAACTTTTCTATTCACCATCGTAGGATTCTAAATTGCACGTAGTCACTATGTGAATAATATTTTCTTCTATTTCATACTCTTTCAATGCAAAGAAATCTTTTGCCATTCAATAATAAACACATTAAATTCCTAACTCGAGAGTTATTTGGTCAATAATTTTTTTATTCAATTAAATCGTAAAATACCTTACCTTAGATGAGAGGAGAGCTCATGTTCGGGATAGATTCACGGTCAAAATAATTATTCATTTGCTATGTAGATATATTTTAGGCACATTAAGTACTTATAGCATGTTCTTTTACTTTTTTTCAAAGGAATCAACAACTCATTTTTGCATTTGACTTTGTACTTCTTTCCTCAACAGGTCTAGCAAGAATGAAGTCACGTTCATTTCTAACAATTTTTAATTAAAACACTAATATTTTGCAATATTAGCTTGCAGTAGTTATTACTGTGTATTAATTTACAGATCCGATTTCGGGTTTGAAGCTCGTAGATTTAACGCAGCGTTGCTTAGACGATCCTCGAATCAACGTCTTCAGGGTAAATGCACAAGCATTGCTTCAACAGGAGTTTAACAAGTACAAGGTGTATTGTCATTTAATACAATATCGGAAGAGGGTTTTACCGCCTTCCATGTGGGGCAGAGTTTCTCAAATTTAGCCATTGTTACACGAATATAATTCTTGGAGAACGACTTGTAGAGAGAAGCAAAAAATGAAAATGCTCCGAATAAAATCCCAAGAGATAGTCAAGAGCAGGCAAGCAGAAGCACAGCTCTTTTTTCATCAAAACCATTACACGGATTCCTGGATAAAAATTTCCGGTGTCGTCTGAGAAAATTTAGTAGTCATTGTGTAAAATGTTAAAGAAGAGTTCACACCTTTATTAAACTCTAAAGCCAGATCTTGAGGGGTGAAATTCGTATTCCCTTGTGAAATTATAGCAAAATTAAAACTTTTAAGTATGACCACATGTATCTGACTCTATTAATCTGAGAAATATTAACGTTAATATTTTAATTGTAATTTTGAACAGTTTTATACACATCTATTACAATATGCTTTTTAGCTTGGAGCATAATACTTGCTCTTTTAAAAGTTGAAGATTACAGAGGCCACGTAGCGATTGCCTTTTTCTATTTCCGCTAATTAAAGCTTTATGACTTTGTGGACTTTTCCAGTCATGCGAATTTACTATTTACATAGTTATAATAATTATTAATTGGATTCCTAACGACTGTTTGCTATTAATTCACATAAATAATTCATATTTCGGTACTTTTGTTTTATTATTAGGTGCCAAATATTATTAAAGGATTTTTTCTGAGTCACTTTTGTCTCGGAGAAAAGTGGCAGATAATCAAGTAGCGAGGTCGTTTGTAATTGCCTTAAGGTTAGTATTCCTTATTATGACAGCTGAATGGTAGGCGAAGTTGATGGCTGAACAGGTTAAGGATGAGGAGAGCGTGGGAGAAATGAAGGGAAACACTGTGCATGCCGTGAGAGAAGTACGAAGGGCAAAGTCAGCGGGAAGGAGAAGGGTCGGGAAGGAGCGCGGGTCTATATCTCGCGGCAGCATTTTCAGCAGAGCATCTTGCCGAGCAGAAGCAACCTCATTAGGAAGACATGCAAATTCTGAGGATCCTCGCGGGGCACTTGTATCCCGACCCCCACCCCTCACCCCTGCATCCTCTTCTCCCGACCTCCTCCCCTCCCGCCACACTTCTTATCCACGCCCCTCATTTCCTTCCTCCTCCTCCATCCCTCTTACGCCAGCACTCCATCTTATCTCGCTATCATTCGCATCCCTCTACTTTCCCCCGACCAACCTTACTCCTTTCCCCCTCCCCTAACTCCTCCACATTCAACCACCCCTCCCTCCTTTCTCCTCCCCCACCCCTCCTCGGTCACGTCTTCCCCCCCTGCTTCTTCTCCCTGCACACTCCCTCGTCCTTCACACGTTCCATCCCTCGTCCCTCCTTCCCTCCGCATGCACACACAGACCAGCCTATTCTCTTCTAACGCCTTAGCACTGGGTCCTCCCTTCACTCCCCCTCGATCGCACAAAAATCCCCCCCCCAATATTTTATGCTTTGCTTTACCCTCTGCATACCTCGCATTCCTTTACTCCCTCCGCTCACCCCCAAGGGCCCTCCCCCGACTTTCGCGATGGCGCAGCAAGGTTTTTATGAAAATAAGACGCACAGACGTTCGTCACGATGCCGGGAGTCCTTGTAGGCGTGGGTGAATCGGAATGGTAATTTGGCGAGATTAAATCCCATAATATTCTCCGGCAAGAAACTACCGTGGGACAACAATAATATTTTCATCGAATCGATACTAATCTCGACGCTTCTTTTCCATTATCTGAGTTGGAGTTTTCCTTCCTGAAACATGCTTCCATTTTAATGGAATGTGGTAAAAATCATTGGTCTCGTGTCGATGTTCACGTTTCACGAGTGATAACAGCCAGCTCTTTATTATCACTACTGTCGCGATAAATTTTATAGGTCCTTCAATATACGAGATTTCCTATTGTCACCCTATACCATTTTATCTTTTCTTAATATCATATATCATTGAAAATGTATTTTATTTATTACCCATTATCATGCAGGTACGTATTTATGCGTGTAGTACGACCACATTTAATGAGATAGGTTTGTATTCAATGCAATACGAGGTATTCTTATCAACATAATTTACAAAGGGTTACTGTACTTTTATTATACTTGTATGTGGTGTTAATAGAAATGAAGTAATTTGCCGCCAACATCAAATGTATAACATCCTCTAGATAGCTTTTTCATTTTTTGATGTAAATGCGATGTTTTGCTACACTAATGTAGACCTAATTTGAAAATTCAGAATTATTGGAGGTATCTCGAACTCTACATGGTTGCCCCGGTTTCCCTCTACCCTTTCCCTCATTCTCTGGAAATTCCTCCTCTACCAAATTACAAACTTTTCTCTGTTGGCGCATATGGCCTCAGCTGTCGGTCGCCATCTCATATAAATGCTACCAATAATTCTCAAATGTATTACTGATCACTTTAAAGAATTTTAACACTATTAACTACCCATGTAATGTCCCTTAAAATTTAGTTTTCAGGTCACATACGGTGAGGAGTCATGTTATGTTTAAGAAAGGAAAGGCAACAACCTTTGATTGAGTGAGCATCCTCATTTGTGATACATACGATATACACCTCCCACCAATGCAGCTGTCCATGATCGTATACCCGTTATCCCGGTCTGGCTGAATCGAGTCATGGAAAGGAAATAAACCTCGGACAAACCAATAAGTAAAAGTTGTTATACATGAAAAATACCTCGTTCATTGTTTTACCTGTTGAGTTCGCAGTATATGATATGACGTCTGCTAAATATTGCATGTTATCTTCAAGTGTGGCAACGATTGGATTTTCCTTTAATTAACTTTCATAACTACGTAGGCATGTTCATATTTTGTAATTATTTTCGCTCGATCAAGAAGCTAAAAGATGGAGTACTCCGAAAAGAACACTCTTCTTCGTATTAGAACTTAGTTAAGAAGTAGGGAAAAATATCTTACCTTACAAAATATGTTTCTTCAGCTCCCAAGGTAAGGTAGTACCATAGTGGAAGTTGCCTACATTCTAAGTACTCGCTAAAGAAGTAAGATTCCGTCTCTTTGTTAATTGTTTTTTTACCTCAGAATAGGGAAGGAATATTTACTGCCATTTCTAATAGGTATTAAATTAATTCCTTACGAAGGTTTAGAAGAGTATTAGTGAAATGAAAATGAATAGCAAATAAGATCTAGGTATTAAAGGATCACTAATAGACCTTTTGAAAATCAAGTAAACTAGAAAAAGGGTATTTAAAGCGAAGGTAAGTTATTTACGGGGTACTCATAGTGAACAGAAAAATTAATGCCTGTGCTGAAAGATTAAAGCAGAAGATCCAGAAGTGACCCTTAAAATAATCCCCCAGGGTTTATTTTTTTTAATTCTTCGTTTATTTTTGGACCCTGGAGCGGAGATTTTTATCAGGAGAGTTCTTGTGAAAATAGGACTGTAGAGATGGATTAATTGAATTGCTGGGGTTCCCAAATCCTCTTTGTGAAGCTTGGGACTTTTTGTAGGCCAGAGGTTGGCCGTGACAAATGAGTTATAAAATCTCAGGCCCACGTGATTGAAAATAACTGATAAATGAAAATGGAAACAAAAGATGGATATGTAGTATAGCAAAAGGTTTGGCCAGTATGCTCATTTTTATACTAGGATAAAAGAATCTATTCCTTTGTGTCTATATAGTATATGTGAATGAGAAATAGTTTGGATCTTACGTATACTTTCTAAGATAAGGTTAAACCTTACTGGATCGACAACGAGTTAACCTAGTTAGTGAGAATCTGTCGAATCTAATTTCCGAATTTCTCCGGACTTATCTACCTTGATCTACATACCGCACGCAAATTGTAATTATTTTGGAGTCCCAGCTTTATTTTTTGCACATAGAAGCTGTGATGTATTCACAGTCACTTCGATAAGGAGTCGAAAAGAAATGATTTTCCACCTTCTTAGGAATGTCCAACTTTTCAAATGCAACATTTTCAGTGTTTCATATAATTTCCATTACTGAGTATATTCTAATGAAATAGTAATTAACTATGTCTCAATAATCACCGTTGACATACTATACAATGCTACACAAAACGGATGTCGGTAAAATCAATTTTTTGAATCTAGCCGAAGATGGTAGCCCATAAAATACGCCGAAATTGTGCGAAAGTTATTTGCTATGCTATTTTCAAAATTAAAATTGCATCGTTAATTATTTTCTTTCTTTTCCGTGACATATTCCTTGGATATTTTATTCCACTTCCGTGCACTGATGAGAAATCCTCCCCTGGTTAAATCTAAAAGAGGCATGGACATAGGTGAATGATCGCCAAGCGGAATGAATGACCACCACAATTTATGCAGCGGAAAAGAGATCAAATATGTGGAATGGATGGGTCGAGGGATTCTTTTTTTCCCTTAAAATATGGGACTTAACGATCCCATGGGCTGTTTGAGAAAGAAACGGTAAAAGATAGAATGGGAGGGTGAAAGGGCAAGGGAAAAATGCGGCATAGATCACGGAGGAAACGATGAGAAAAAGATGAGAAGTGGTGGAGGGCGCTAGTAGGAATGGGACAAGGTGGACCGTCCCTTTCTCTCCAGCTGACCGTCCCCGGGAGTCCCAAGGGTGGGGCCGATGTGGTCGGATGCTGAGCCCGGGAAGGGGGGCTGACCAAGAGGCGACTTATATAGAGAAAGGATTGGCAACGGGAAAATGAGATGGGAAGAAGTGGTCGAATTTCCCAAGTAGGACGCATCCGGCCGTATTGGACCTTCGTGTTCCGTCTTCATACTCCCCAGTGGTGTCACCCATAGTGATGGAAACGGTCCAGAATTATTTATATAAATGGAATTTTGTAGGCATGGTCAACTTAGAATGTCCATGTCGAGTGCTGGTGCGATAGAATTCGTTTGTTAAAGGCAAAGAAGCAATTAAAAATATGGGTCTTGCTATTAATAGTCCCCTACTATCATTGTGCACATAGAAATATAACCCAGTTTTGTCCAAGAAAGAGTAAAGGATATGACATTTAAATTCTACCATGGCCAAATTATTAAGTTCAGGTTATAAATTCATCATAATAGCTTTGAGATATGTTCCTAAGAAATGATTCAATTTAATTAAAAATATAATTTAAGAGTGATGGAGGTAGATATTTAAGTATTTCTGAAATTATCATCCACATTTATGGAACATTGAGATTAGTAACTCGAAAACGTTTTTGCCAACTCTTGCCAACATTTCAGTAGCTCAATAAATTCTCCTTTTTTCCTTAATCTATTTACTATAGTAGATCAGGTCACCAGAGTAAAATCAGGGAGATTTATTGTAGGGCGTATAGATTTAAAATGTTGTTTTTTCCTCGTACCATTGAAGATGAAAAGAGATATAAAAGCAACCGCGTAGGAGATAATTAGACTTGGTATTGTATATATTTGTCGATATCCTGAATGTTATTCTTTTATTTGATATACCCATCTGTTTAACAGTCTTGAAGCATGAATTGAATATACATATCCTCTTATTGAATATTGTTGCATGGTAATACTTTCTTTCGTGTGATTAAAAGTTATCGAGTGCATGATCAAACAAATATTTGTGTAGAGGTAATATGATTTGGTTTTGCATATAGTTTTATTCTATTTTACGGGTGGTGACCAAACACGCCCCCGCGGTGGCTTGCGAAATGTTATGTATATAGTATGTAGATATTCAACGAGGTGTTCCGTTTACTTCACCCAGAGAGTCCTTTTCTGGTTCCTACTTAAGATTCTCCGACCACAGTATCCCTATCGATCCATCATAGTTATTTTTTCTTTCCTATAACTATACCCAGAACATATTTCTAAATGTAAAAATACACCTGCAATGCACAGTACACTTACAATAATGCAATACCTGTGTTTTTGGAGGCAGTCGCCAATGTATACCTGCGGCAGCGAGTTTTCTAAAAACTCGTGCTTCAAACTTGGCTTCTGAGTTCCTACTGTTATGCAGTCAAACTTTATTATTCTGCTCACCCATTTTTCATCCAAATGGTGCCAAATCCTGGTGTCTTCTTGTCCTCACCTAATTATAATGTTTTGTGTCCTTCGCAAGAAAAGTTAGACTACCACAAATCATTTTATTCTCCTGAAAACTTGGATGTATAACTCAAACTAGTGATATCTCTTTTAAAACGTTTCGCGCTCTTCTAAGGAACTATTTTTGCCCTTTGCTCCGAAAGAGATTTTATTACAACTATCTGATTTTCGCGGGTCGCGGTGGTCTAGTGGGTAGAGCGTTGGACTGCTGACCAGAGGGTCGCGGGCTCGATTCCCGGGCAAGGCACTTTGGGCACCTGCAGCTCCACCCAAGCTATTTTTCGGGTACCAGATCTTCCTGGGAAACCATAACCGGCACAGGGAAAGGAACTGGCCCCCCTACCCTGATGTGTGAGTATTCACACGCCGTATATTGGTACATGGGTGAGCTCTACCTTCACCTACTAAACCGACCTTCGGGTTGATTACTGTGTATATATATATCTGATTTTCATCTCCTGGTAATGGAGAAACCGGTAGAAACGTATTTGGGCTCCCTTATCTCCGGAATGCTTCACTCAAAAGGGGAATTATGTCACCGTACGAGACAGTGAAATTTTTGTCACGTTCTTAAAAAAAAGCGTGAAACAAGATTTGGTGAAGACTATTAATCATTATTTCATTACGTATCATTTATCATCATCTTGTGTCGTTGATGTTTGAACTGGTGATCTCTAGCTTTTTGGATTGATTCACTGCCCCTAGGGTATCGCTGAACCTTATTCCAAGCTTCAGTGTTCATACGTTAATGAAATTGATTTATTAATGAGGAACTGCTAAAACGACTGTCTTTTCTCGTAGATGATGGCAAAATGAGCATCCTTTAAGGAGATAGGTGACCCCCTCGATCCAGGTGCGCCGTTACCTGAGTTAATAAACCCCCCGAGGCCAAACATTGGCTTAATTAAAATACAACGTTCAACTGCGACTTTATACATCCAAACGCAATGACCACAGAAGAGCGTGACTTCCCTTTCGCATGGGTTCCATTTCATTTGACTGTAACAATGGAAGCAACCCTGCAAAACGCTCTGTCGTGATTGGATTTAATGAAATTGAGTTTCCAAAACAGTGTTTTCCGCAAATGGAGTGAGTCTAAATTTTGCACACAAGGAAACAAACTCTTACGCATGATTGCGAGTCACTGGAACTGAGCACATATAACATCAGTATATCAATGCGCCCTATAACATGAAAATAAGTCAATTATATTTCATAAATTACCATGTCAATACATTGTTTTCTACACGCTTAATAAAATGCACTAAAATAACAGCATGGTGATGCCTGTATTTGGCTATTTCACACTCAATGGCTATTAATAGTCATATTACTTCAAAGGATTTATATATGTCTCCTAATATTCTTGGTGTTCACTGTTCGAAAATCGCGTTGCTATTGTAAAAACTGCATTGAAGAGTCCATTAAACGCCTATAATGCTTACGATTCCACCTGGTTGTATGTTTACACAGTTATTTTCCAATAATAAAGAGATAATAACCGACATCAAAAATTATTAATTTTCTCCAGACGCGGACTCAAGTGAGGGAACAATTTTAAACCCCTCCGAAGCTAGTGGAGCTTTGCAGTTCGTTTAAAATTCTAACGGCGCATCTCTAGCATGAATAAGTAAAATTGAATTAGAAGAGAGGAAGCCGTGAGGGGTTGGGCCGCCGTTGGAGGCATTCGGGGATGGGAGGAGGGGCTCTCGCTGAGTGGAACAGGGGCGGATCCAGGGTCGGTCGGTGAGGGGAGAGCAGCGATCGTTTCTTGCTCATTTCATGGCCATTTATGGTGCCAATAACTATGCTAATGCCCCCCCTCCCCATCGTGCCAGGAGCCGTGTTCCGAAAAGTGGAGGGGAGAGTGGGCCAAATGGGGGGAAATGGAGGGAGGAGAAGGCACGGGGAGGGGGCGGTGGATCGGTGAGGAGTGCAGGAGAGAGTTTTCTGGATGGAGTGGGGAGAGAGTAGGGGTTGAAGGGCAGTCAGGAATAGAGAGAGCGGCTCCGAAGAGGAAGAATACACGTTTTGGGAACGGGTTCACGGACAAAGTCGGTATGCGGGTGGATGGGGGGCGTGTGTCGGTGAGGGGGGGGGTGACGCGGGGGAGGTTTGGAGGGGTTTGGGGAGGTGGTGAGGACGGGCTGGCATCTCCCCGCTGCCGGGGTGAGAGCGAAGATATGTTGGATATGCATTGGTCGATGTAGTACGTATTACATGCATGATTGTTCCACCCATAAAATCCATATTCCTACACCCGTCCAGGCACACACACACGCGGTCGTACCTCACTCCCTCCCTCTATCCCATTTCCTCCCTCCCGGCATGTTCGACTCTCGTCCCCGGAACGAACCGCCCTCCCACCGACCGATGCATACCTACCTTCCTTCCCTCCCGGTCCCGCATTTTTACCGTCTCCACAGGGGGGTGAGGGGAATGAGGGTAGCACGGCACTAGGAGGGATTATCCGAACCCTTTCGGAGAACAATGGATTTGGCATGGACTATAATTTCTTTTTTCTCTTTTCTTCAGGTATTTCCGCGGATTTTAAGGGGGTTTATTTCACCGTCATTGTATAAACGGGTATAAACGGAATGGATTTTCTGCAGTTCGTACTCTATGATAAAAAAATGTTTTTTTTTTAATCTGCCCCTTTCTTTCTCTCCCTCTCTCACTTCGTTGGGGATGCGCGAAGCGGTGGAAAAATCTATAAGTTTCTCCGAGGGGGGGGAAGGGTGGTGGCGAAGGGGGAGATCAGGCATTTCCTGCGCTTGAGTTTTATTCGGAAAAAGTTCTTTCCGGAACGGAATATGGAATTTCTCGCTCGTTCGAATTTTAAATGTTCTTCTTCTCCTTTCTCCTCGGTGTATTGATTGAAAAGTTCAGGAAACGGCCTCATAAGGAGAGACATGTTTCTTTTATGCAAATTTTCATCGGGAATAATTATGACTACACGCTAATGCCGATGGATAAACTTAAGTTTAGCAATGAGCCATTTTTGGAACGCAATCGATGTCATCATACTTATAGGGTTTCTCTGACGATTAGACTGATTTTTTGTTTATTCCAATATCATTAAATGCTATATAACTTCTAGTTTCTTAATATAAATTCAGATTGTATTTATACAACACTCTTGCGCATTTAAATACAGTTAAAAATAATGGCGATTTTGATGGAAGAAAAACTGCGCATATTTTTAAAAATAGTAAAATATCTCTTAAATACTTAGAGCATCTCGTTGCATAACTATTTTTTATTTACAGATATTAGGCGGTAAAATTAGTAATAATGTTTAATGGTATGGGTACTGACTGTCATGCTTTCAAATAAATACAATTAAAAGTTCAAAGATCGGATTAAAATATTTTTATCTATCTTTGATGGCAGAATGTTTTGCTTCACACGTATCATCTTTGATGTTGGAGATTTTTAACGGGGTGTTTTTTTTATCTGCCATAACGTGTACATGTTATTTTTTCGTAATATATTTTGTGGGTTTGGCCTAAAACTTCCGTCACGCACCGCTATGCCGTCTAGAAAAGTATAATGAGTACGAAGGCACGACATCGTAACCCATGAATGCCTCACAGTACTGATAAAAATGTCCTTGCCATACTGGCTTACTGGATAATGGCCATGAAAGGATTATTATTAATACGACTGATTGCTGTCGTACGCTCAATGCTTGCGTCAAAACCAAGTCAATGGGCTGAAGTATGAATTGATGGACCGCCTTCATTGAGTTTGATTCCAGATCAAAGTTTCATTGCGCTGATTGAGAATATTCGTTATTTTTTCTTCCTGAAAGTTTGAAAAAATTAAAATTTTGATGAGTTTTAATGGCATATGATTTCATTTATCATGTCCTCTTAAATCGCGATTGACAAGCAAAAGTCAGACTTTTCGACAAAGAGCGTAACAGGAACTTTATACATCTTCTCTTACTAGCCTAATATTACGTATGTAATCCAAGGTGTTCTAATTTTATGCCTAGAGGGGCTAGGTTACGATGGATACAGCTAGTAAATTGTTATTTTTTTCGTTTTATACCTCAAATTTGACTTTCATCAGTATATTTTGGCCACATATTGAATCCTGCGACAAAAATGAGCCATTATGCATGCTTTATAGCTTTTTTTTGGGTTCTATCCAAAAGCCACACTGGTCAGTTAGACAGGCCAAACATTCAGACATTACTCCGATTTCTAGTGTATTTCACGAGTGATGACCCGTGTGTTTTGCTACTAATTTGCTAACGGTTTAAATTCATCAAAAATCACCCAGAAAATGATTTATGCAGACAATTGTTTTTTATACTTTGTAGCAGTTTTGTACTTACTTAAAGAGCCGTGTTATTTATTGAAACGAACGTGAAACGTGACCGGCATTGTAGAAGTCAACTGTCCTTTAATCTACTCTGATGCAAAACTGAAGAGTGGAAGTTCTAAATCATATCAAATTACCGGCTTGCAGCTTTATGTAGCTTAGAGAGAATAATCCTAATAGAGAGAGTTCTCTCATTGAGATCGCATTTCTTCCTCATGCATGCTGGATTCAACATCTGATTGGATTGGTATATTTCGTGCTTATCGTAGAAATGCTACTCACTCAGTCACTCTTGGAGGCTATGGTGATTGTTTTATTATAGCACGTACGAGTCTTACATTCAGGCAAAACGTCATTTACATTTCCCTTCATCAATATTTTAATAGCGAGTGTAGTGAGATGAAGAACTAAATTATCATTGTCAAAATCCTAAACCACGTATTTTCTGAGTCGGCAGCGTTTTTCACGACAGACATCAAACGTCAGTGAAATGAATTTTTTTTTAAATTGACATCATCGTTCGAATCAAAGTTTAATTTGCATAGCGATGCGTTAAATTCCCTGAAAAATGCATTCTGGGTGCATATTGCCTTCTTTCATAACGGAAATAGAATATCACGTCTACGCGAGTCTAACGGCATCCAGTAGTTGCATAGAGGGTATCAAATACTAAAAAAAATATAATGAGTTGGCTGAAACACATTCCCCCACTATCGGAGCCCCAAATATTTATCACAGCCGTCTAGTCTTTACTAGCTCATTTGTTTTCTAAACTTCAGTAACAAGTTTCTTCTACCGATCTCTCAGCTGACGTTAATCCTTCAGCGGTAGTAAACGCTTCCACGTTTATCTGAGGTTTTGTACATGCTGTGCAGTTACCCCTTCCAAATTGTGACCTTTGTGAATGTTTCACCTGGTCGTTCCGCGAAAATTTCAGTGCTCCGTAAAAGTATTATTGCGCCATTATCCGTGAAATTTACACACCATTTTTGTTTTGCAAAGGAGAAGCTCGCAGGTGGAGCAGCAGTAAAACTCCCCCGACGACGCACGGCTAATTATCCGTTGTAGCGGCGGATTGATTATGGATCCGCATCCCGTATGACCTCCTTACGACGTATATGACTAGTTTGGTCATAAATATGGTCCAACCGAGCATAATTTACGTCATCGGCCACCGATAAATCACCCACTTCCGCGGAGCGGTCTCGAACCACCGACCGTCCGCGTCGTCGGAATGAGGTCACCAAGTGCCTCCATCTTTTGAGCGAAATAAAAGCTCGACGATTAGAAGGCCCGTCTTCAACGACCGTTCCCATTTATCAGGGGGAGAAATCGCATTTGCGTATGAATGTGCTGGGCATTAATATTCCACGGCATGCATCTCTTTTTTTTATTTGGAATCCTTCGAAGCGACACTCAATTCCCAGAGAGTGGATGTCGGCGTTTGTTATTTTTTTTACCTTTTTCCTACCAGGATATCTGATCGATTTACTGGATATCAGTACAAGATTGTGTTCGTGTTTTCGAATTCAATCTCACACATTCCTCTGTTTTTTAAACAGAATTCGCATATGTTCCAAGACCGTGTTAATTTCTGCTAACCTAAAATTGTTTACGATAAAAAAGCGAGGGTGGCATATAATTAAATTGAAATTGAATTGCCCTCTGTTGGGTTGAATTTTTAACTGTAAATTAAACGCATGCCCTAAATTTTATTTAGCCACATACTATTTTTGCTCTGCGTGAACTTTGATGAAAGCTTGGATAAATAGCATTCAGATAATTTGCATATAATAGCAAGCAGATACAGTCCATGCACATTCATTTCTGCTTTTGGATTCAAAACCGCTATTACTAAGAACCATCCTGTTATTAAAGCAATTTATATTTTCCTAATAAATTACCCATCTTTAAGTAAATGATGTCTATAGTTTTCTGCCTATAATAATTAAATTTAATTAAAAAGGAAAGGTGTTAATTAAAGCACGCCGATAAGCAGATTCCGTCCAAGGATTGCGCGCAAAGGTATACCAAATGGCTCAAAGTATAGGAAACGCTAGGCATTCAATGGAGTAACATATATTAAAATATTCGTGGCAATATTTCTTGAGATTGATAGCCTCATTCTAGTAGGTGTATTATAATGCACCACCCACCCAATCTCGCTCCTCCATTCATCCCCATTTGCACGCCTCCCTCTTACCAGAGGGAGAATTCTATCCAAGCCCTTAGCCCCTTATTCCCTTAATAATCAATCTTTCGCCTCTTGCGCGGAATACCGCGCCCCTGTCCCGCTCCCCTCTTCGCCAATCCACCGCCCCTTCGGACAGCCCTTGCTTCGCCTCCTTTCACATTCATAAATCTTTGCATTGCTTCTCCATCAAATTCTCAGACTCCGCATTCTTGATTTTTGTTGGTCCACCCCCTTCCCTTTTCCTGCCAACCTCCCCTCTCTCCTGGCGGTCTCCATCCATTTTGCATCCACGCGGGGCTGGTGGGGGTAGGTGATGGGTGGGGAGGGGGCAGATGCTCAGCTCTTTCTCACCCACAACCACCTGGAATCGTATATCATGCCCCCGCCTTATCCCCTCCCCTCTCCGCCGCCCTTGCCCCTTTTCTCCTCCTGCCAAATTTTCCCACCTGCTACCTTCAGCCCGGAAGTGCCCCCCCATTCTCCCCGGAAGCCTCATACCTCCCTCGCGAGCCCCGGACCACACCGCTGCCGCCGACACGCAGTCTCTGCTTCCCTTGACTAGCCAAAGCTGGGCTTCCTCATTCCGCATGCCACTGCCCGTCCTCCTGACCTCAATACAGGAGGAATAGCCACTTCCTGCTCACACTTTACTCTTGTTTATCCCACAAAAGTGGACTTATCCGTGGAAATTTGCGAACCAATGCCACTTGCATGCAATAAATTCTTATTCCACTCTCATGAGAAACGAGTATACGTTCTTTTAATAGGCTATATGGCCTTGATTCATCGCTCTGATTAAAACTGATGAGCATAAAACAAAGGGAAATATAACAATTATGGGAAGCTTGCCTCTGTTCGTCTTCGGCACGCATTACTCTAGTTTTTGCCAATTTGAGGTTCAGCTAGACATTAATAAATCGGAACTTTACCGAACCAAACGTTTTCTACAATTAAGATCTGAATTAACCTGGACTATCCCTGGCTTAATTTGTTTAAAATCCAATCGACCATGATTGTGATAAATATATATAATTTATTCCTAAGTAATGAGTTATCATAAATTATTTTCCAATTTATGCTTCCATATGTGCAGGAAGTAAAAACAATAAAGATTAATTATAAAAACATCAACTGTTGTGCCATTTTATTATTGCAGTGTAAATAGAATCTAAATCTGAATGTCCATCCAACTTTATATTGCGCATTAAGAGTCACCCACGAAGTTACTATGCAAATCTGGTGAAGCTAACAAATCCATTGTTACATCAAAATCGTTTATTTTTTTTGCCCTAAACTATTGGTTAATACTTACTAGTCTCATTGGCACGCATTATAAGATCGCCCAGTTGGAATAGTAGATGAATATGCTCTTTAAATGGCTTTATCTTTGGATTTTCGTAGAGTTACCATTTGCTCTTCAGTTACAAATCATTCGTACAATTGTCATCCTCTGCACAAATCAACATCCGTTGGTTTGAGCAGGGGTTTGCGGTAATCTTTTATCCAGCCGGACTTAAGACTTATCTTCCATTTCCATTGCCATGGAGCTTGATGGTTTTTAATATCTCTTTCTTATCTGACTGCAATCATTGATTAAATACCGAACGTACACAAATTCCGTTGGATGAACTAAAACGTGGCTAATAAATATGTCCCATTTCGTATCGCTAAATGTGACTATGTCATAAAATAGTCCAAGGAGCCTGACTGGAAATTCTCCCCCCGAGTAGAGCATTGTTACCGGTTCGGTCGATTCGTATTATACGATGTGATGACTGAATAACTCGTGGCGGAGATTTGAATCACATGAATCATATCGTATAAATTGACGGACATCTCGGCTCCCACACTCCCAAAAAGCGCTAGGATTTCGAGCAAAATATTGCGGCGTGTTAGAATCCTCGTACTACGCGCTCTTTCGGTGGCTTGCGGTGTAATATGTAAATTTAAAGTCTCTTCCGCCACTTCTCCTTCCCCCACCGTGGGGGTCACCCCGCGCGTCCTGTCCCCGAAACCGCCCTCCGCAGTGCCCCTCGTCCTTTTCAACCTCACCCTCGTCTCGCCCACCCAGTGGCCTTTTTACCATATCTCTTATGAGGCACCTTTCTCCCTCTCCAAAGGAGTCGGGTCGGAGACGGCTGATTCTGCAGAACCTCTTGCTTGTTTGTCCCCCTTTTCTGCAGAGGACGAAGGTTTTGAGAAGGAAGAAAATGCGATTTTCTTATAACCGGCGAGAGGAGGGATGGGGGGTAAGGCAGGGGGTTGAAGGAGGAAAGGCATATTTTTTCCCTACCCATAACGTCGAAATTTCCCCGGTAAAAATTTCTGGAGGGCCACAAAACCCTCTTCACTTCATATCCGGGTGAAGGAGAATGCACCGGGGGGTACGAAGGCACAGAGGCTGCTCATGCAGTATCGGGGATAAAAGTGTACGCGAGACATTAATTATGTGGGAAAATGTGTTGAGCGAGAAGAAAACCGTACCAGTGGAAGATTTTAAATTGATGATATTCCTTTTCCATCTGATTTTTAATGCATGTAATCACAATTGGTTATGGAGGAATATCATCCTCTTTTTTGACAAATTTAGAGCGTAAACGTAGTCGTAATAAATCAATAAAAAATGTTAGTTCAATCAACACCACTCTTTGAAGCACTTGTGACAGTACTTTTTTTAAAAACTAACACTCACCATCAACTTGTCATGATTTATTAGTTATAAATTAAATATTTTATTGCCTCAGTAAACAATGATAAGGGTTTCAATATTGCAATTTCACGAACAAATAGGCATTTATTTTATCAACGATAAGAAAAATAATTTCACTCTCAAATCAAGTTACCAGCTGTTATATATCTCTTCACAAAGGTGGTTAGCTACTGGCAGCTAAATTTATTCAACCATTGCATGAATTTCAAATTTTACCTGTAGAAGTTTACTGTATTTTGATTGTTTTTCCTTGCACTTATGTCTTTGGAAAGTATGTACTCGCTCCGTGTGTGAATGGTGTCATCCGTAAAAAATAACATTTAATGCTTAAAATTAAGTTTCAATGCAAAAAAAATTGAAAATGATCATTCTCATTAATGTTTTCTTTTTTGTTTGTTTCTATTGAGAAAATCTGACAGTTGCAAAGATTAAAATATCTTTGAAAGCATAGGTTTTACCGAGGTGTAAGTACAAAAAATTGGAAGTAAATTCTGATTTACAGGGAACTACTAACAGAGGCATAGGCGACTAATAGAAAACATTTGCTTGAATAATACGGCACTAGTGAGGATAATGAAAGGAGAATTGAGTTGGGTAGTCCTAGGTATGAGAGGTAGTGCGATAGGGTGCCCGATATCACCAGTCTCCTATTACATATATTTTTTGGGAATGTTAGCGGTAAAATGTCAGGGGGTTGAATGTAAAATAAATATTCGCTCTGAGATGATTGATTCAGAATCTTTTTCATTATTTTTACCAAGTGCAGTACATATTTTGCCACTTAAAGTACCTTTAACTTCGTTAAGCATTCTAACACGAAATCCCTCCATATGGCGAAAAAATATTTGTTTATATGGAAATAGATGTAAGGAAAAGGGGCAGGAACATATAATAGGTGAACACAGAAGATGTGAGGAAGGTAGAACCGAGCAGATCACAAGCATAAAAATATTTCCTTGACCGGGACTTGAACAACAGATCTTTCGGCTTCTAGCTCGATTCCGCCTGCCCCACCTCTCATATGTTCGTTCTTTAAATGTGTTCCTATCTCTTTTCCTTGCACCTATTCCTGATTCCATTTATTTAAAATCAGATTTAAGAATGATTTGCGACACAAGTAAATGCGCTAACGCGAGGTAGTTTAGGCAACATTTTCCCATTCATGCCGCCGTTCATTCTCTCTTCAAGGGAAATGGAATCTATTCGTGCATTGTGATTAATATCCTTGTGTTTCCATGATGACAGAATGAGCGCAAAGGCCTTTAAAGTCACTATTTCACTCAATCATGTTAATTTTTGTGGTGATATACGTGCTTGAGGTTGGCTTTTTCTGTGGCCACTATCGAAATACATATACCCTGAATCATAAAGTGTGCGGCTAAAACGGTTTGAATTGTGGATTTGAGATACTCCGCAGTAATACTTGAACTCATCATTGGTAAATAGTTTTCAGAGCATGATTACGACATGGAAGCACGGATTTTATGACCGAAGAATGCAATACCATTATTTAGTGATGCGTCACGTTCTCATGTGATTATTTGGGGCATTGTTCTTAGGGAACTTCACAATTATCTCAATTACCACATCAACGCGTAATTGCACATCACGTTTTCTCGACAGTTAACCTAAACATTTTCAATAACGCTAAAGTAGGGGGCAAGATAAAGGATACTTGTGGAAATATTTTTCCAGAGCATTCCAGTTTGCTATGATGTGATACTAGGTACAATTTTCTGCGTTCTTCTTTATCGTGTATATCAGCATTCGATGATGGCTAAAAGAAACGGAGTTGTTTTCGGTCACCACGTGTTTGGTTAAAAGTAGACGAGCTCATATGTCTGAACATTAAGAGAGAATCCAGGTTTGTGTTTCATCAAATTCGTCCCCCTCAATGCAAACGGAGAAAAAGCAGGAATGGTAGAGATATGGAATGGTCGAAAGCTCAGCCCAAACCTCCAATCCTTCACCTTTCTCACGCTGGGATATCACCCCTCAGGGTAAGGAATCTATGCAAAGCTATCCAGAATAAGTAAATTCAAAACCCCGGATTCCTCCTACCCTCCACACGATTTTCACGTCGAAATTAACAGGTTTTCCTCCCTTACCACATGGTTTCCTCCCTAACATTCTCACCCAACCAATTACTCTCGTCTGACAGAAACGTAAACCTTCTCAAAACACCGAGAGCTATCCACGGTGGAAATAGAATGCCGGCATCTCTCGAAGCCTCTCAATCTAGCATTGTATTCTCAGCGATTCATGCTCAAATGGTTCTTTGAAAGAAATTTTGGTTTGAGCCAGCGATTAATTTTTTTGTGTTAATATATCCGTGGCACGCATTTCTTCATATCCTGTTTTAAAAGGGGAACAATAACATTTAAAATATATAAAAATAGCATTGTGTGCTGTGTAATATTTCAATAACCAATTATCTCTTATTACCCAAGCTTTTTCATTAATGTATTGACAAAATATACTTTTTCTTTGAACTTCTCCTATTTTTGTTTCTATTTCCAGGTAGGCATTTATTTTTCCCAATTACAGTTTTTGGTGCTAATTCATCATCATATTTTATGAAATTGTTTTCGTTATGAGTAAGAAGCAATGAAGAAATTTACTTTTGTTATACTTTTGAAGGTCAGTTTTCTAGTTTTGCCTCATCTGTTTGAACGTTTCACACACATCATGAGGTTTTAGGCACCTTGTTGAGGATGTGTATTTTCCAGAAAAAGAAATGTGTAAAATGGGAAGATAATTTTTGTACATGCACGCTCCTATTACTTTTGAAGACAGTTCCCTTATCTTTTACTCTTGGGTAACAAAAGATTTACACTTTTCGTTGCTATTAAATGATCTGATCGTCATACTACTCTCATTAATTTGTTCAACATTCTCCCAAGCCCACTCAAGGAATCGCCTCAAACTTTCACCAAACTATGCTAATCATTCTAAACCTACCCATTCGTCCTTGAAAGTTTTCCAGCAATCGATATTCTTCCTTCCACATTTTCAATTTATGTCAATTTTATCATTTTTTCATCAATGGACAACCAATCACTCGCACCCAAAGCCTTTTCAGCCCCCTATATTCTATGTTCTCTTTCTTCACCCTCTGCAGGCAAATCATATCCAAACTTTCAACGAACCTAGATATTTTGTTCATAACTCTCCGTACTGGCTATTTCAATCAGCTCCTCAAATTTGTATCTAACTACTTCTCATGTTGCCAAAAATTATTACCGTGAGTTTTTTTGCTAAAATACCTGAGATTAATTTAGGTATTGTATGCAATAGTCTGATGCTCAAAGAAAAAATGATGAACTGATGGTGAAGTTCTTCCGGGAAATTAGTTGTCCTTGAACATTTATTTCTTTCATTGTAATGTACACATAGCGGGAGACTCCGTTAAAGTTACTGTTACAGTTTCTTGAAATTATATCATTGTGTTTTTCCGTCCGATTGCAAAACACCTTTCAGTTTTTTAAAGGTCGTAAAGGTTTCTAAAAATCGTGTTGCAAGGTGATGCTATATTTGTACTCTGTATTAGGAATTTTTCCCGGTATATATCGGTGAGAAGCTGTTCAATATCGCATTAAATGTAGCAATAGTTTATTTTTTGATGGAACTCAATTTAAACAGAATGGAAGTTTACCCGAACGCTTAAAATTTATTTTTGCTAATATTGATGAATATTACGTGAAGATGATGTGATTGTGTTATACATTAAGTTATGAGTTTATTGTCGAATATTTGATTAAGTGGGGGATATATTCGGATAAAAAATGAGTACGTCCCTATTGGTTCGCAATGAACTGATGAAAACGATTCCAAACGAAACAATTCAGGTTAATGGAATATTTTTTAATCAATTATATAGATGTAGGCATAATGGTAAAAAAATATTTCAGTTAGACCTAATCGCACCACATGTTAATCACTAGTTTGGGGTTAAAACGCTCTCCTACAAAATTTTCAATGATATTTTAAATTTGGTATCATTCAGCTAAAAAGAATGCAGAACCTGGATTTAACATAACATTCCCACTGCGGTTTTTCATTCAATCTCTGACGCTATCCCTTTCCATTGCCGATTTTTCATCCTAGAAGACAGACCGGTCTAAATTGATAAATAATTTGCAATTACGAGAGTCAGTGACTCCATAGTATATTTTTATCACGGAGAGAAAGGAATATTTCCTTAACTTGACTGCCGCATTAGAGAAATTCTAATATGATTTGCGAGAATCCATCTTATAATATTGTTAATTTTGATCCTTGCTCATTGCTAAACGTTGTCGTTGACCGTTCAATAATAAGCGTACCTAAAGTATGGTTAAAGTAATTGTTTGTACATAGCCTTCTATAAGTTTCCGTAAAGCTTTTAAAACTCGTTTAATGAAAGTTGATCATGATGGAACAACATGACGAGCATACACACACACACAGGTGTGTGTATATATATATATATATATATATATATATATATATATATATATATATATATATATACATTCAAACACGAAATACCGCCATATGGCGAATAAATATTCATTCAAATTGAAATAGAGATAAGGAAAATGGTAAAGGAACACATATAAAGGACAAACACAACAGAGGTGGGGATGGCGGATGTGAGCAGATCACGAATGTAAAAATACTTTCCTCGACCGGGACTTGAACACCGGATCTCTCCACTTGCCGGGCGGATGCTCTAAACCACCTGAGCTATCGAGGAAGAGTACTTTTACATTGAAATCTGCGATCTTATAAAGCGCCAAAGTGCTCCGAATCATTGCCCAGAAGATGGCGTTAGGGAGCTGTTACACCCACCAAAGGAGAAATTGACAAACACAAGAGGAGAATGGACAGTAGGTTAGCAAGCATACAACATCATAAAGGATAGGAACGGTGCGTTTCATGGCACGCATCCCCACCTCTGTTGTGTTTGTCCTTTATATGTGTTCCTTTACCATTTTCCTTATCTCTATTTCAATTTGAATGAATATATATATATATATATATATATATATATATATATATATATATATATATATATATATATATCGATGATGCGGAAGTACTCACGAGAGAAATATAACTTTTGGACGGCAAAATAGAACACAGAATAAAACAGATAACACGTAAAAAGACACTCACACTGTAGATGATTTAAGCTTTCGGCCTACTCCGAGGCCTTCTTCAGGTGAGTCTGACCTGAAGAAGGCCTCGGAGTAGGCCGAAAGCTTAAATCATCTACAGTGTGAGTGTCTTTTTACGTGTTATCTGTTTTATTCTGTGTTCTATTGTGCCGTCCAAAAGTTATATGTATATATATATATATATATATATATATATATATATATATATGTATTTGTGTGTGTATGAAATTATCACTAGTGGACAAAGACAAAAACACAGAAACACACAAAACAGAAATGAAACTCACAAGGTTCGACTTATATATTTGTGTCTGTGTGAATATATATATATATATATATATATATATATATATATATATATATATATATATATATATACACACACACACACATTCAAAAACGAAATCCCGCCATACAGCGAACATGTATCTTGCGCGAAATGGAGAAGCAGGAATGTTGATAGGGCTTACGAAGAGGGATAGCCAGGCAAAGGGTACGCGGGATTCGGGTTTCGCGGGCAGGGAGCGAGTGGGGCTTGGAGTAATTCCGCTAACTTGAGAAGGCGACGGTAAGGTCTGATATGTTAACCTTTCGGAGAGCAGAGGAGACCACGTCCCTGTGTGCAGTAGGGATATACGGGAATTCGGGTGGAGGAGATGATGTGGAGAATTAGGGTGGAGTAATGAGGTGCTGTGAAGGGGTAGCGTCTGCATTCACGGTGAAGGAGAAGCAGGGGGAGGGAAATGCAATGTGGACAGAGACAGGAGCAGAGAGCAGCCTTACGCCGAAACATGAATCTCGTCTTAGAGCCCCAAATGTTCACTGACGATCCCCTTAATAATTCCTACACCCTCATGCTCCGAGTTCGTTCAGCGAAATAGTTAATCTTGGTCGTTTAGCTTCGTGTCTTGCTCTTCGTGCTCCTGGAAATTCCTTCATCCAAAGAATAAGTGTTTTACAAGGTTATACTTATGTGCAGGAGACTTCATTTGTCGGTATAGAAAAATTGATGAAGTATATTGCATCACTTGTTTGTTTCTTCCATTTTCGTGTGCATTCCCTAGAGTATTAATTTTTCATCTATTAATACAACCAAAACTTAACACTAAAGAAAACACAATAAATAATTACATCTTAAAATATTTATTGATCGCTGTTATAATTCTAATTTTGTTACTTCTGGACTTATGTTAATTG
>CM073776.1:87895050-87994658 GCA_037158775.1 Hetaerina titia
ATCAATTGAGAGTACTAGAAAATCTTCCCATTTCGAATTCACACGGAATTGGTGCCCTCTTCACTAAAGCGTACATTTGATGCTAAATAGAACCAAGAAGAAATATATATATATATTCAACTTGAAAATCCCGCCATACGGTGCACAAATATTCATTCAAACAGAAATAGGTATAAGGAAAGGGGATAGGAAAACACATAAAAGGCGAACACAGGACATGTGGGGAAGGCTGTTTTTGAGCAGATCACGAAAGTAAAAATATTTCCTTATCCGGGTATATTTCCTTATCCGGGCCTATATAATATATATATATATATATATATATATATATATATATATATATATATATATATGTATCGATGATGCGGAAGTACTCACGAGAGCAATATAACTTTTGGACGGCACCATAGAACACAGAATAAAACAGGTAACACGTAAAAGGACACTCACACTATAGATGATTTAAGCTTTCGGCCTACTCCGAGGCCTTCTTCAGGTCAGACCCAGATATATATATATATATATATATATATATATATATAAACATATAATATATATATAATACATATATTATTAGGTAATATACCGGTTAAGGTAGGTTTTTGGATGGACACAACTATCAAATAAACATTTTGTAACTCCAAACAAAACCCAATCAGCAACATACTCCAGATCAGGTCCCTTTTCATCTCTGTACACTTCCTTCCTCCCTTCATCCCATCCAACATACATATCCTGTTACTGCCCTTTCCTCACTTGCCCAACATTCTCCCCTCTATTACCTTCCTCAACATTCCACTACCACTCAATAGGACTCTCATCCATCTTTCCTGCCGCCAAAGGATTTCTCTCAACAAACCCCTCTCCTCACCCACCATCTCCAGTACTTCCTCATTTGTTTCCTCTCGGTCCATTTCAAAATCTCCATTCTTCTCCACACCCACATTTCAAAAGTCTCCAATCTACGTCTATCCACCTGCTTCAGGGACCACGTTTCCGCGCCATACATAGCTACGCTCCATATCAGAGTTTTTACGAGTCTTGTCTTAACATCTCTACTCAACGTCCCCGTCATCAACTCCCTCCTCCTTGCGAAAGCCTCCTTGCCTAGCGCAATTCTTCTCTTTACGTCTCTACCACTTTGACCGTATTGGTCCAAAACACTTCCGAGATATGTAAACTGCTCTACCTGCTCTATTCTTTCCCCGCCTATTTTAATATTTAGCTTAGCCTTTTTCTTTCTGGAAAATCGCATAACCTTTGTTTCATTAATATTGATTCTCATCCCATGTATATCGCACTGAACTTCCAATTCACTCAGCAATGCTTGCAACCCCTTGGCTAACTGAGCAACTTATGCTTGGTCATCAGCAAACCTAACCGATTTTACGAATTCCCCTCCGACTTTCATTCCTACCTCCAGTCCTTCCCATGCCTCTTTAATCATTTCCTCCACATATACGTTGAACAGCACCGGTGACAATGGGCAACCCTGCCTTACCCCTCTTTCTAACACTGCCCATCCGGACTCTCCGTTCCCCAGTCGCACCTGAGCAGTCTGAGACATGTACAGGTTGCGGATCAGTCTCCTGTCCCTCCAATCCATTCCTATTTTCTGCAATACACGCATTAATTTTTCCCAATTCACTCTATCAAACGCTTTTCGAAATCTGCGCAACAGGCAAAAACGTCCTGGTTGTATTCTGCATTCCTCTCGTTTAGTGATCTCATTACTGCAATGGCATCACGCGTACCTCTTCCTTTCCTAATGCCAAACTGATCATCCCCTAAGTAATCATTTACCTTACTCTCTATCCTTTTGTTGATGATCCTAAAAATTGAATATTTATATATGTAATTTTCAGGATCATATATATATATATATATATATATATATATATATATATATACATACTGATTCTACAGGTTAATTTTTGCATGGGCACAGACTATACATGTACAAAGGCACAACAATACATTTCGTTTTCTCCCCTAACCCAACCTCACATCCGACACTATAATAAACCCTTTGTCAGTTACATACATTAACTTCCTTCCGTCATAACAACATACCTATTCTTCGCCTACTACTTTCTCGCTTGTCTATTATTCTCTAGCCTCTGTCACACTTCAACACACCACCGCCAATCTGAGTACTCCGTATCAAAGCTTCCAGCCCACTCTTGTATTTCTCTTAACAGTCCATTCTAATCTTCACCATGCCAATTACTTCCTCATATGTTTCCCTTTCTGTCTATTCTACCATTTCCATCATTCTCCACACGGCATCTCAAGAGCCTTCAATCCGCAGCTATCGTCTTGCTTCAACGACCATGTTTCTCTGTCGAATAAAACCATCCACCTTATCAAAGATTTTACGAGCCTTTTGTTAACATCCTTATTTGACGTGCTAAAAGTCATAACTTCCTTGCTTCTTGAGAAATCTTCTTTGCTTAATGAGATTCTTCTTAATCTTATATCCTTAATACTTTGACCATTTTGGTCCAAAGCATTTCCAAGAAATGGAAACTGTTTCCTTTGCTATAGGTTTTGAACACCTATTTTAAAATTTAATTTGTCTTTTCTATTTTTGGAAATATGCCTAACCTTTGTTTTATTAATTTAGATTTTCATCCCATATATTTTGCCTCGATTTTTGAGTGAACACAGCTTTGTGTTATTGTGTTAACGTCTTAAAAAGCGAACGCTCTCCAATCACGACACAAATATATGTAATATCTTCTACCCAAAACCTAACACTCACAGGCCGCTTTTTTCAAAATCTATCTTGTTCTCCAACTCAGATTATGTGGGTGCTTAAGTTTTGAAAAATAAAAAATTAACACTATAAATAAGTTATATAGTATGTACACGTATGTATATTTATTCATTTATTTAAAGCTCATCACCCTTTTCACGGATTTGAATATATTTCCGTAGATTCTTCGATGGTTACGGTGAATGCCTGGCATATGCATCATAACAGAATTATTATAGATGATAATGACATTATTGACCGGTTTTTCTCTGAATGAACGGGTACTGTATGTTTATCAGTCCAATTAAGAAAATTCATTGTGTGTGCTTCTACTTCGCTAATTTCGTGCTTGATTTTTAGGTGCGGTCTCATTTGCAGTGGGACACATCCTGCGAAATATAGTATATTTTCTGTTCAACAAAAATATCTCGAAACATACCTTCCTATAAATAACGAAAAGTTTGCCAATTAATTACCCAAAACGGTATTACCCAATAAGATTTTCTCAGTGAATGACGACCGTCTAATCTATTTGTGATGATCAGGCCTTACCAAAGAAGTTCAAATTAAAATAAAAATGACGAGTTTTTAAGTCTACCTGTCGACTTTGACAACTTAATTTTTCCTATTAAATAGCTTCTTTAGGTTGTCACAACTAACAAATCCTGACCTGATCCCAAAAGCTGTCCATTCATGCGGGTACAACTATAATCTAAATCAGATTTTCAGTTTGTTGTACACTAAGTAGTGAAATATAAAATGGCTTTCGTATAATTATGTTACCAATTATATTTTTTCTACGTTTATATTATTATGCTGTCAACTGCTAAGTGAATAGAAAAATGTAGTTCCAAGACGTGATTTCTCTTTAAATTTCATATTTTAGACATTTTTACCGTAGTCAGACGATAGCGGTAGCTGGTGTATTCAACAGCGTTGCATTTGGTTCAGAGCACAAGTTAAAAATTGTACCCTCGTCCTCCACTTTCATATGAAATTAATCAGTTCTCTATGATAAAAACTCTCTTTTGATTCTCTTAAAATTTCCACCTTCCCTCCCAATAAATAGAAAATAAGACGCTGTTCATAATGTTAAGATATTTCTAATTATGATTTTAAATTTACATCATTTGAGGCGTGCTTGCACTGTTTCATAGAGGGAATAGTTTACAGCATGTATCAGAACTACTTCGGAGAGCTTAATCATCGCCAAGAGAGGCAATCTTATTTGTAATATTTAGGTGAAATATGAGAGTGAAGATGGAACGTGAAATAATGATGTTGGTAATAATGCTCCACCCTAAGAAAACTTGGACCTCTATATCTCTCTCCTCCAACTTCTCTTCGCCCCTTTTTCTCAGGGTCTTACCCTCATTTCCCGACCGTCGCAAGAAAGCCCCGTCCTCTTCCCACTCCAAGAGCGCAAACTTCTTTAAGGAACAGTCCGCTCTTCCCTATATCTTTCTCCCCTCCGCATTCCTACGCTTTCGTTTCGCATCCTCACCCGCCTTCCAACCCCCATTCCCCTCCCCCGTTGCACCTTCTTTCCTCCTCCTCATCCACCAAAGGATGTGGACTCTTTGCTTAAACCGTGCCCCGCTCCCTTCCCAAAACTCTCCTCCGCCATCCCCGAGACACCGTCAGCATTCACCTCATTCCTGAGGCACACAGCGATCTTCCTCCCCGGCACAGTCCAACCATGGCCCTCCCATAGACTCTCGTCCCCACTCACGCTTCCCCTCTCGCCACCCTAGTCTCCCCCACCCTCGTTTCTCCCTCTCTCTCTCTTCATGAGACTTGCAGAGTTGGCTCCATGAATAATGGAAGCCTTGGGAAAGGGCAGTGGCGCGGACGGCCGAAGGAACATGGGTGTGGGGAGGTGGGTTTGGGTCGGGGGTAGAGGCGGTGGGTGGTTATGAGGACGAGGACGAAACGGTCGCGGACGGGGGGAAGGGATTAAGAGGGAACTCCAAGGGGAAGGGTGAATGAGGAGAAAATTTTCAAGGAGTGGTTAGAGGATGGCAAGAAACGGATAGGCGGACGTCGTGATCAGGGCTGACTGCTGGACCGGCGGGAAGATTCGTGAAGCGACGATAAATAACGTATGCGCATCAGTGAAGGTATTAACTCTGATGCCTTCTGAAAACTTTGACAGTGTAGTGGCCGTGACATGAGCTCCATTTAAACTAGAGAGAGATCCCAATTTAGGTTTAATACACTCACCATTTCCAAAGTTTGCCATTGAAGTATAGATTTTGCTCTGGTTGGTAATGGGATTGTTTCCATTAAGACATTAATTTGAAATAGCGTAGTAAAATATATTGAACGGATATTGTACTACCTTTTTATATTATAAAAAATGAGCACAATGCAACGGTTATTGAAACTGGTTCAATATTTTCCTATGCTAATATGAGGGCGTATTGTTTTTTATCTTCGGAATATGTCAGCATACAACATGAATCTTAATTGGCAGGTCTCATACTTATATAGTATACTTATATATATATATATATAGTATTCCTATCAATCGGGGACAGCGAAAGTCCTCCACCAAAAATTATTTATAATGCAACAATTTCAGAGAGTAAAAATCATTCGCCTTGACCGGGATTCGAACCCGGATCCCTCGATCGGCCGGATATCGAGGGATCCCGGTTCGAATCCCGGTCAAGGCGAATGATTTTTACTCTCTGAAATTGTTGCATTATAATACACACATAGCGGATGACTCCGTTAATAGTTACTGTTGCGGCATCTCCCGCAGTTTCTTGAAAAATTATTTAATTTTATTTGGTAAAAATATCATAATAATTCTCACTATTTACGAGTACTTTGAACATACCATCGAGTTTTTTCAACACTCGAATTCTATTTACGCACTCTTCGCTCACATTTGCTAAAGGCATATCACAGGATTCTCAGGTTGATAATTTTATGAAATCCGTCCTGTTAATTTTGGAGATGATGATTACATTCTTATGTATTTTCTTCGAATTTAACATCCAGCATAACAACCCAGAGAGATAATCATGACTTCAGAGTGCCTGCTAATTCAATATATTAATATATTTTTAATATTTATTTATCAACATTTTTCATACCTATTAAAATGCTATATAACGTAAGATAGTGTTGAAATTTTGAAATATATATTATGAATTAGAGTTTAATTGCCTTCATGTTTGTGAAAACTGTTGCTCTAATAATTTAAAGTGAATTATATGTTGTATTGAACATTCAGTTGTAATTTAAACGACGGAGCAGACCTCACGTGAGGAATTTTTAAGCAATAAATTATGCAGATGTGGCCATTTTGTCTTTGATAGGTCACAAGTTCTGCGGAAATTACAAAAGTTCAACGACAATAATGCTTATATATATATCACTATCAGCTGCCCATGCATTGTGAGTTCCTTTATCCTCCCTTTCTTGCCTTCCCCTTTATTTTCCTTGGAATAGGAATGTCATTTTTAAAACCACCTCTACCTTGGCCTACAAGGCCCTGTCTATATGCAGATGTGAGAAAGTGAAAGGGTTAGAGGAAGCCGATGGAAATTGAAAGAAGGGACGGTGTGGGCCTATGAGAGAGAAATAAGGCTCTACAAGACAGCTGGATGAAGAAAATCCTGGAAATTAAAGCAATATTGAAGTCAGGAAATTAAAATCGGGCATAGGAACAGAGAGAGAGGAGAATCATGATCGCAAGCAGAAGATTAACTGCAGTCATTTAAAAAAAGTAGAGATAAAAATAGCCTTTTGAACGTGTAAATGGCGACAAAATTATCCCTGCTTTCCTAATTATAGGAATTCTAGGCTTTATTTATATAGTTCATCTCTCTTTTGCTGACTAGGTTGATAAAGCGCTTTTTTATGCTAGATTCTGTGAACGCAAGTGCGTTCCATTTCCCCTTCTCATCATCAAAAATGTGTATGCAGCTAGAAAGACTGGAAAAGATGGTAAATATTCCTGGGGGTTTTGAAATGATAATCAACCGCCCAAACAATTTTGGGGACCAAAAAAATTCACTACTAGAATTTTATTCTGGTAAAAAAAAGAAGTTGTTTCAAGCCACCATAGAAAAAACTGGTAACAACAAAGGAAAAAAGAGACACATTTTAGGTATCGAAGTATGCCCAGATTTGATTAAACTATAAAGATGACTAATAACTTCATGGGGGAAATAAGCGATTTTATGGGAACTAGGACAGTTACTAAGCGTCCATCGGTGGAATGGAGGACGGAAAGGAGCAAGTTACGAAGTGTGTTGACGAGGAATGAAATAAAAGTGCGCAATAGTGGTCACAAGGGAGAGTTAAATTAGAAATGCGAAACGCGAAAAGTAACAAAGGCTGGGGAGCGAAAAAAATATTCTGCGAGTCGAGGGGTAGTCTTGAAGGGTGAGAATTAGAAGGGAACAAAGGGAGCAAAGGGAATCAGTTGTTGAAAGAAGACAACTAAGCGATCCAAAGGGATCTGAAATTGCGTTGACATTATCCGCTCCCAATTTCGGGACACATTTCTCATCAAAAGGAGAGGCGGACGGTAATTTTCGGAAAGGTAAAATTTCCTTTCCGTTGACGGTATTTCCTTCATTTTTCTGGTCGGTCCTTTAATGAGCATGCTTGAAGCAGAACAGCTACTCCAAATTCGAAAAGGAACGAGCGCGATATCGTAAAATGATTATTGAATGAAAATGTACCGTAGGAAAAAAACATTGGGTCAGTTTCACCTCTTGTTACCGTGATTTCTCCTATTTCAGGAGAGCAAGTAAGATTTAATTGAAATAGTAATAATTCAATTTTTAGCCATAACGCAAAACTTAGTTTCCATCAGCCAGGAATATACTATATTTATCTGAATCGAATTGTGCTCTATCAAGAAATCCATGAAAAAAACTAAAAACTCAATGCCATTTTATGCACGTTCCGAATTACTATACCGACAAAGATACCTTATACTTCATACCAATAACACGTACGTATTATATTTCGGAGTAAAGTACTGCTATACTTGAGGACATATTTCCTCAGTGTAATCCAGACGAAGATTACACCTCTTGTGATGGGAAGTGTACTGGCTTCCTGTCCCGAGGGATCGTGTTTGAAATAGGGTTGGACAATTCCTCTGTGGTATTCCCTTTGGTATTTGAATGCTAATTGGAGAGCACTTCATTCATAATACTCCTTCTGGGAATGGGGAGCTAAGCCGTAGACCATCAGGTGATTTCCTTATGGTTCGAATAATATCAAAGTCGGAATTCCTAGAAACGTATGACTCTCCTATCTATCCGTCTGAATCCCGCACAAGATTATAAAATGTTCTCCTATACATATTTCCTTAGTGTGGCGGTAGCATGATTATGTTTTAGTAATTTTCAATCTGTAAATGGGACACGATGAGTCCTTAAGAGGATATAAATATTATTATTAAATTATTTGGAGAAGATATATGATATTCGGTATTTTTCAATCTTTATTGTTACTCATATATTTCCGAAATATGTAATTATTACTGTCAAGGATGGAGTTCAATTAAGTCAATTAGGTTGGTTGGTGTAATAAGTTACTGATTGAGTAAGGCTTTAAGAAAATCAAGTTACATTCAGGCGTGATATACGCCTATTCTACGTAGTTAGGAAAAGTAAAGGAATCCCCTCTTCCCTTTCGGAACACCCTTTGAATAAGGAATTCAATTTTATCCAATGGAGCGAGATACCGACCTTCACCGAGTCAGAACAGCCATCCAGAAAATCTAGTGTTAAAGATCCTCCCCTACTTGAATCCAAATGTTTTCAAATTAAATCTACAGCGATTTCAAATTACACTTTGGCATTTATTGCACCCATTTTATAATGTTAATGAGAACGTACATTCATCTCCATGGATTTATGAAAGAGGTCTTAAAGACTTATCACTTCCCTTGGTCATTCTTGTGCTAGTTCATTTTTAGGTATTCCCATCTATTCCTATCGATTGCTGTTATTTTAAATTCTTCATTAAGTCTAATATCTTTGGATTTGACTTAGAGCCCTCAAGCACAATTAACACCTTCCTCATTATTTGAGTTCGATTCCCTGGTAACCGTTGCCTGGAAGCAGGAGTATTCCTTGAGGTCGCGGAATTAAGTTTAAACGACGTGGAATGAGGGTATCCTTAACTCTACTCGTCATTTTGCTGTAGTGGATGGAAGAGGAAGGAAAGAACGTGGTTACGGGATAAGATGGCTTGGAAACGGGAAAGGTAGTGAGGGGTAGAGTGTAGGTTTAGACGGGAGGTGAGATGAGAGGTAACCAAGGGTGTGAGGCTCGAAGAGATGGTAAGGTAGAGGAGAAGGGAGAGGAAGGCACGGGGGCATCTGGAAGTTGGATGGTTTAGGCGTGTGGTTTGGCAAGTGGGGAAGGATAGGAGGGAGCGCTGGGATCTGGAAGTGGTGGGAGGAGGAATGAAGGGTATTTAAGGCACTAAGGCGATGAAGTGGTCTTTTGTGAACGGAGATCTCCACTTCTGAAGGGAATTGGCGTCCGCTATTTCAGTTAGCAGAGGGCCGCCTCAGGAATGGAGCGAAATGGCACATGCTAATATGATTTAATTGGGATTGATGGCTCATTGATGTGGAATATTGAGTACATTTTTAGGCTTATGTAAAATGATCGGGAGAATATCAACATGTTTTTATTTAAACATACGTATGTACAGGTAGATAGATCAACAAGACCTTGTAAAAGTTCAAGAAAAGAGCTTGACATTTCAACAAAAAATAAAAGATCACTCCCATATAATGCCTCTGTAATGGTTTACGCTGAGATCAAATTATTTTGCTTGCATAACAGCGTATCAGTTATACTGTATTATTCAGAATTATATTGATCAAATTAATTACTTGTTTTCGAACTACAGAATTACGGTAACGACATTGTTTCTAAATTACCAGTCCCGATTTGTTAATCGTACCCATTTCATGTTGAGGTAATGCTTGGCTGGATTTGAAACAAAGTCCAAATTCGTATTAAGTTAAACCATTTTCGTAAGAACCGCAAAATTACGACAATTTAGATGTATTATCATTTTCCGTAAAAAGTAGATGTAATGTATGCTGGGAGGAATTTTTATTTCTAATAAATAGCCGTATCAGGTATTACCATTGAGATGTTCGTGGATGAGATATATTAAATTCTAAACTATAAATGTCCAAATACATAAATTATAAGCTACATATTTCCGAGTTTTATTGTTTAGTATCAATTCAAATTTCATTCAATTATATACTATTCTGTTAAATGTTTTATAACTTCCAGATTCACTGGGAAGTTGTAAAATTTTATTGAAAAAATTGGCATACAATAAATAAATTCCGATATTACATTTACTTCCACAGTGGTAATTACCACAAGAAGAATTTGGTTATTGTTTTTATTTTAATGTATTCATTTAATGCATTAAAGTCTAAACATATTGTTTGAATGATATCGTTCAAATCTCTTCTCCCTTAATCGTTGTAATTGCGCAAATGTCACATTTAATATTTTATTTAGTGATAATACCACGAATATATTTTATTAGTAGAATGTCACTTACCTTATCTAAATCATTCCCAGACTGCATTGAATTTTTGCAAATCAGAAGAGAGTTAAATCCTCATCAATTCAAAATGTCTTCATTCCATTTCAGCGAAAAAACACAATATCAATTTTTTATTCAAAAGCGAAATTCTCAAGCAAACGCACGGTGAAAGTGGCTCCTCTGGCGAATCCTTATTTCTCTATTTTAATCCTCTGGAAATAATCCCAATTTTTTTAATCTCAAGCCACAAGTATGGTCACTTTCTTTTGACAACAAGAGGGGGGGATGAAAAATGTTATTGGGTCGTTTGAGGTAAAGCCATAAATGTGGAAACTAAGGGAAACTCTGGTACAGACGAATTTAAATGAGGTACACTTCCGGAAGGCATGAAATGTCAGAGGTTTTCAATGTAGACGAATTTTCAAATTGACAAGAATCTTAAAAATGGCATTATAGATTGTTTATGAGGTTTAATAACATAAGTATATTAGGAAAATGGGCCAGAGTTTTTTTGCAGATCTTTCTCTAATAACATTTGCTCTCTACCCGTTGGTTGTGCATGAAAAATGCCACACGTTTCAAAGATGGAGGGGAAATCAACCTAAATAGTTATCCATGAATATCATGCTTGTATTTCATGGATCTGTATGTTTCATGATTTTCTCAGTGGATTAGAATTTATTAATTAGATTAAACTTTGGGGATACAGTTGAAATGTTTGCATCTGCCAGGCGCCATTGTACCTGAACTTTCAGCAATTGCTTTAAGTATTGCCTAACATTATACTTTAAGGAGCTTGCAAATAATTTTTTTATTTCAGTAAATATCAGTTTTACCTAACAATATCCTATCCTGAAAGTTGTTCGCAATGCATACTGGAAACAAACGAAAATAAAACCGCGGCTATTAGATACTCAAATGATTATTGCTTTCATTTAGTGTCTGATTCTTAGAATGTGAAGTTTGCAATTTTTAATGCATGTTTTAATTTCAACACGAACACAATTCGTTTTAAAATATAAATCCCTACTTTTTACGCAGCAAAACTGTCGGTTTGAAATTGTTTAGGAGGCCTTCACCCCCGTTCGGCGTAATAAAGGTCGTATTATAAATTGTGGGGCTAAATATTCTGCAGGTGTTCAAGAAAAATATGGTTACATATGAGCGCAAGATAAGTTATGTAGGGTGAACAAAATATGTCAATTGTTTCTGAGCTAGTATAATGATTATGAATTATAGAATGTTAATATTTTTTATGCAATTAATTATTAAAGTTACTCCAGCCTATAAGTTATGCATCTGTAGCTTGTAATATTTTAATTCTATAGACTATGAATATTGCTTTGGAATATTCTGCAGAAATAAAAGTATTGGAATATCACAATTGAATTAGTTATCAGGAAGAGGGATATGAACACATATAAAAGACCGCCATTAAGCAGTTTTTTTATGCTTGAATGTGTATTTGGCGAATTTGGCTCGTTTTCTTCTACTTGTTTGCCACGAAACAGGCTAATTCTATCCTTTATGACGTTGTGTGATAGCTTTCCCTTCTATCCTGTCTTGTGTCCTCCTTAATTTCTACTTTTGTGGGTTAAATACTCACTACCGCCATCTCCTGGCCAAAAATCAGGGCTTTTGGTAGCGTAATTTTTCGGTGCCATTTATTTATTATCGATAGTTCAAGCAGTTAAGGCAAGCCTGTTGGTCAACTCCTGGTCAAGGTAATCTTTTTGCGCTGGTGATCAGCTGGACTCCACCTTCCTCACCATTCCTGTGTTCGTCATTTTTATGTGTTCCTATCCATTTTTCTTATGTCTATTATTCATGTGAATGAATAATTGTTTACCATATGGCGGGTTTTTGTGTTTGAATATGTGTCTGCATGGATATATATATATATATATATATATATATGTGTGTGTATGTGTGTGTGTGTGTGTGTACATATTTATATGACGACGATAGTACAGTCGAAACGTCAACATCATATGTGAGTGTTCTTTCTTTGCGTCTCTATATTTTTAATATTCTATATATTTGTGTTTATGTGTTTGTGCGTCGCCGGAGAACGTTCCATTTCACAGATATATACATATACATATATATTATTATTATTAGGTAATCTACCGGTTAAGGTATGGACGGACACAACCATGAAATAAACATTTTGTAACTCCCCACCTAGCAACCTAATTTATATCAGGTCCCTCTTCATCTCTGTGTACTTCTTTCCTCCCTTCATCCCGTCCAACATCCCTATCCTGTTCCTGCCCTTACCTCGCTTGCCCAACATTCTCCCCTCTATTACCTTCTTCAACATTCCACTACCGCTCAATACGCCTTTATATATATATATATATATATATATATATATATATATATATATATATATATATATATATATGGGATAATTTATTTCTCTGGCAATACTTGATGCTAAATGATTGCTTAAATCTCTTCAATGTACAATTCCATTTAAATATGGAAGCCAATACACAAACACGGCATAAATTTATGATTCAGGACCTTATATATCTGATATTCAATAGCGTCTGCATCACCGCCGTATTTTCAGAAAATCCATCGGTGTCAATCATTCGGATTTGTTAAATGGAAAGCGACCCCGTGTATGCCTTAAATTTCTCTCATCAGATTTAGTGCGTGTCACAGACAATTGTTCCATACGTCATGGATTTAACGAGATATGCATTTCATAGTACATAACCAGCTGTCAGATAGAAACAATAAAACTATCGTAAATTAGCACCGGTTTCTTAAGGAACGGGCCAGTGTCACACTTCTCACACTCCTTCTTTCCACTTTCCTCAAAAATCGATTCCATTTCCTTGATAACCCTCCCAATCGCTATCGGAAAATATAAAAAAACGGGAATTTTGCCCTTTTCCTCTTTGAGAAGGAATTGGACTGAAAAATCTGATCCAATTTTCCGACGAAAACTTTCGACCTCGATAAAATTTGTTTTTGATGGATAATCAATCCTTGAGAGATATTTTGCTCCGATAAAAACACTCCCACATATTCATACCTTTTGAATTAAAATCAGTTTTGTTTTTCATATTGACCAGAGCCTTTGAAAATGCAAAGGTAATATATATATATATATAAATATATATATATATATATATATATGTATATATATATATATATATATATATATATATATATATATATATATATATATATATATATTTATGCATAAATCTGGCCTCGTAAGAGCTTGAAGCGAGTGCTGAGAGATATTTCGCTTCAAGGATCAAGCATTTGGTCTTCAACTTCCCACAAAAATATATGGTGCTCTTCTCTACAAATTTCTGTTTCCTATTTGGTACGCTACCAGTCTCCCAAAAACGCGGTTCTCCTTTAGGTAGGCGATGTAATTACCTCATTTCATTCCCTTAACGAGGGATTTTGTTTTCCTCGTGCTTACTGGACTTTCCTGGAGCATTTTGTTTGCCACTTATGCACTTTATGTAGCTACACGGAAAGTACAAACGGGGAAGACCAGATTGGCGTAAAATTGCGTAACTGCTTCTAGTCTCTGCCCCGGAGTTGACCAACACACGAGACGGAGTATCTTTCTTCACCTGGGAGCGCATATATTCTTGTGCAGTAGATGTTCTGTTTAAATAACACCTTGCTAACGCTTTTAAATGAATTATTCTGTAAATATTCTCAATATTTCAGGGCAATGATTGATTGCATAATACATTTATGTCAGCCTAAGGTGATAGAGTATGAGGAAACCATTCGAGGTGGTGAGAAGCCATCCGAAAGACAAAGCTTCATCTTAGTTAAAAGAGAAAGGAACAAAAGAGTGGAGAGTTTTAGATGGACTATTTAGTCTAGATTTATTAATATTAATTGCTACTGTGTCATGAATGAGTGTCATGAAAGAAGTTCAAGTAGATTTAAACTTATTGTATATTTATCGGTATGAGCATAATGATTCAGTAGTACAAGTAAGTTCAGGCCTCAGTTGTAAGTATATGCTCTCCCACTTTCCTCATCCATTACTTTGCTTAAAAAATAGACAATTATTCAAATATGACCTAGCTTGTTTAGTGCTAAAATTCATTTTATTTTATGGATATTTTAACTGCCAGACGAAGATAAACGGGCGCCTCCCTCAGTGTAGGACAAAAGAAAAATATTTCTATTTTTAGAGCAATCGATAAGTAAAGTTTAATGAAGATAAAGTTCGATTTAAAGTTATTTGATATTAAATTTTAAAATATTAGAACCTCAATTACAATTTTTTAAATATTTTCTTTATTGTTATCTTACATAAAATATTTTAAGGTATTTTACGCGTAATAATAGAACTAAGGTTAAAGGTCATGAAAATAAAATTACAAGAGGGAGAATAAGTATTCTATTGTATTATTATCGTTCATATGATGGTACTGTCGTATGAGGAAATGAGGTCCCTTGCGGGAGGGAATATGAGTACATTTAATAGGAGTAAAACGAAGGACCATAATAAATCCTTGATTTTATAAATTAAAACTAGTTCGTTTAATTGAAAAATCGGTAATTGACTAAGTCTTTCAAAGTAATGACTCGCGATTTAATTTTAAAGTTAAAATTAAGCCTTCAAACATTAATTCAGGGTCCCGTTTGATTAACATTTTGAGTACGATATGGTAATCAAAATATTAATTTAACGGTATGTTTATCTACATTTTGTAGGCATTAAAATATGCAAAACGGTAAGATGATGCGATGATATTTCTCGCCTACAATGGGTTTTGGAATATAATAATTTACTTAGTTTACAAAGGCTCACTATTCTTATAGAATAAAGTCAAATTCCATTGGCACTGCCGGTAATTTATAAATGTAACATGTGATGTGTATGGAATCATTAGAATGAGAAAATATTTAATCAATCTCAGTCGCTATTATTAATGACTCGATTTCCGATGCGTATTTACCAATAATGTAACCATTTTGGAATGTTGCATTTTCTAATGATTAAAATCTCCCGGAAAAAAGCTCTTCATTTAAGAAGGTGGAGTATGAGTTTTATATTTTTTCCAACAATTTCAAAGGGTCAAATCAGCTCTCTTTCTCCTAACCCGACGAAAGGCTTTCGTATAAAATTAAAAGACAAACATTGTGTATTCACAAAACGGGGAGAGATTAATTATCATGCATTAAATAAATCACTTCGCGTTAGGATGTTACATTCCATTTGTGGTGAGTCGTGTATGGAAATTAAAAAAAATACAGTTTAACTACAACGAAAATAACTCACATTAGAGCGATTTATTTTTCGTCAGATTTGAAATGGCGTAGAAAAATCCTTGCATGTGGCATTATCCTCTCAAATAAACACCTTATCTTCGAGTGCGTTTCCCATAACACGCGCGTAAGATGCGACAAGGTCGGGATAAAATGCTCCGAAAACAGAGACGACGTGAAAATATAAAGTCGAATCACGTAGCACGCTGGATGGTCTGCGGCATCGGAGGAAGGTGCCCTCTGGGGCGCGGGGTTGAGGAAGAGGGAGGCTTAATAGGACTGGTGCGGCTCGTGTATCTTTAAAAACATTCCGTGGGAGACGCTTCTTGAGAAATAATATTTTTTTCATTCTTCCGTCGGCGAAGTGATTTTTCTTGCCACCTCTTCCCATCACTCTGAGCCGTTCCAAAGTCTTACTCCTTCATCTCTCCCTCTAGTCTCCATCTCCAGGTGGCCCTCGCCAACGCGCCAGGGATTCCTATTGTTTTTCTCCCCTGCCGCCCTTAAGGGTGAGGAGTATTTATCGCCCCGCTGCAGCCTTTTCGAGGGGTTTCTTCCCGTGGAAGCTGTCCTCGCGACTCAAAAATTAATGGCTACACTGATTGTTAACGGCGTTCCCCTGGTGAATTTTTCACCTGCCAGGCAAAAATATTAAGGCATCAAAGGTGTGTTTCTCTCTATCCTTTTTGTGGCACATGGGTGTCGGGCCCACCAGGTTATATATATCGGTAGCTACCGAAAAAAACGAAGCATTCATATATCTTACTGCGGGGGGAAATAAGATATCATCACTTACCACCAAAGGAAATTATTCAACTTTTTTAAAAGTTAGATATGAATTTTATTAGCTCATGTGGTAAACCTTATAACATATAAGAAATACAGAAAATGTATTATCTCCGTTATGTTATTCCTGTGAGATTTGAGGCAAAATTATTGAAATAAATGACGTGACATGAATAAAAGAAATAAGGATAGCGGTAAAATATATTTAAAACCAAGGATTAGCAGGTGAAAAGTGATAGAACGCTAGAATTAAAACTCTCCGCGTTTTTCTTACCGTGCGGTGAATATTCAAAAGTTAATAATTCTGAACAACGTAGATACGGATATTTTGGGTACAGAAAAATAGATAAATGGATGGAATCCCCATATAAATACCCTTCCTTTTCCCTAGATCTGACTATAGATGCCAAATTTATTTGATTTAAAAAATGGTTTTTATGCATTTTTATGGACATACGAGACATTTTGAGATTTATGAGTGCTTGATTGGCGTTGATTTATCTTTAAAACCACCATATGCTCCATGTGGTATTTTATATAACAGTTCATTGGCGATGTAGTATGAAGTAAACAATTGAAAACTAGTTCCAGAGAGCCATCAAAAAGTGTTACCATTTTATGATGCATATAACTAAGCAACAGGAAAGAAAATTTCTAATTAAGCCTCAAGTGATAAAGTATCCGTTGAGACTAGAGCGCAATATTTTAAAAATCTTTGATAACTTATTTTTTCCTCATATTTTTGGATGTAAGATTTAATAAGACTCGTCTTGAAAAATCTGTAGTGTACGTCCTCCACTTGATGAATCCAATTCCCCCTTGCGCATTGCATTTAAAATCACGTGTTTGACAACTGTATGTATATATACATGTATATATATGTATATATATATTTTTTAAATCTTCAACTTATCAGATTGTCTCTTTAATCAAATTAGGGCGCAAGGCATTTCTGCGCCATTGAAATATTCACAGCATAAACAACACCGAGTATTTGGACGGGATGAGAAGATTTTGCCTCACATGGGAAAATATGTAGCTGTACGGCAGCCGCTTCAAAGAAGGGGAAGGAAATTCACTTGTTTACATTACGAATCCCTCGGCGACAGCCTCTCTTCTCCTAAGAAATACGCCTCAAGTCCTTAGGGATGGTGCAGCGGGGTCGGCACAATACGTCATCTCATCCGGGCATGTCCTCCGCACACCACCGTTGCAAGCACGCTATCCTTCGACACATTTTATTTGCCCCCATTGTGTCGCCCCACCTCGGAGAGCAGGTATTCGCCTCTCCCAGAATACAAGCAGTACATCGAAATCGAAGGTAATAAACACCCGGGGAGCCATGTTCAAGGTGTTATAGTTCTTAAATACACATTTGACCCATTTGCTTAGGTAAATTGAAAACACATCTCTTTCAAATGGTTCTCTTTTTAACTTTAGTCGGTTCCCGTGATGAAGATTCATGCAAGGCTAAAGTTAGAAAACTTGGTACTTCTTAACGTGAATCTTCATAAGCGCTCCAAAAACTGGTAGTTCGGTAAAAACTTAGTGAGGTTAGGGATTGGGGCTTTAGGACATTTTAGATAATTTACAAAGGAACCAATTTCTTGGATATTGCTGCTAATCGCTATATATTCATCACTTAAAGATTAAACCTAAATTTTTTACAAAACGACACTACATCTGAGGTAGTTTTTTTTACAAGCTATATTAATTCAAATCTCTCCGCTCCGCTCTTCTGAAATAAACGATTGCACAGGAAACTGAACCACGCGACAAAAACGAGATTAGCATGAAATTTATAAAATTCCATGCTTTTCGGAAATTTCTGAGTTGCCGCAACCAAGGTGTCCTTACTTCCTTTCCCTTGTACTTCCATTTACTACGCCAGTAAAAAAATGCATGAAACCAGGAAATAGATGACAGCATCAGAAGCCACAACTGGATAGGAGAGTTCTCCTAAGTTCTGAGTTGTTTGCCGTTCTGTTCCTGTAGGTATGAGTTCTTCGTACGTTGAAATCGCCATACCAGATTTTTGAAACACGATTAATCAGCCCTGAAAATGTAAATGGACCATAGGAATTCATTAAGGTAGTGCTCAACATGTTATGAGACTATTTCCATTGGAAATTATTCTCTCTTTCACCAAATGACTCACTCAGATGATACGAAACAACACCGAGGTCACCGTAAGCCGTTTGAACCAAGGGATGTTTAAATAGTGCTTCGCAAGAGGATAATGGAGAAATAAATGGACGATAAATGGACCAGAATTTAACCCATATGTTTCAAAATTACTTTTAATTTAATTTAAAATTTTTCTAACTAATGCAATATGATAATAATGAGATGTTAATCTGAACCATTATTTACATGTATATGGTACCTAATAAAATTCAAGACGATATTGTAACCATAATTTTTATCGTAGAAGGAACGTTAAAATGGTAATTTCGACTATTGTTTAAAGTATTTCCTTTTGAGTTTTCATAAATAATACCAGAAGCACCTTTCCTCATGCGAATTTCCATATTCAATTTCCCCGAAGAAGGCCTCATTTTAAAGTCGATACTTTTTTCACGGAAATCTGCAATGCCTCGCACACGAAGACATCTCCCTAAAAATACCAAATTTATATGTGGGTCACCTCTTAAAACTCCCAAACTTCTCTTCCTCTTGGGCGCACAATTAAAAGAACTCAAGCGGAAGATTAATGAGAAGCGAGAGAATTTTCAAACGAACCCAACCGACCCAGAATTTTGATTTAAATTATAGTAGGGAAATAATTTTTCTCCATGAATTTTTTCCTTTGTTTGGCGTCCTGTGGCCAAAGAGTTCACCGTTGTTCTGAAGCCAGAGCTTCCACACGCTCTGCGAAGGTGGGAAATACGGCGTGAAATGTAACCTGGACGTTTTTAAGTCTTAAGTATTTTCCAAGCCACTGCCTGTTTTTCATGTCATCCCCACACATTCCCGCATTGCATATCTGAATGGTATCTTAAACAGCTAGGTCTTCTTCTTGTGATGCACTTCCTCGTCTGCTCTCTTGAGCTTCTCTTTAACATTCCGAGGAAGAGGGGACTGTTTTGGATCGCCAAGAAGTTTGCGTTACGTCCAAGATTTCTCTCAAGCATTCCAAATGAACATCGCTTAGGCTAGAAGTTCTTGAAAGATTGTTAGACGCGAAAGTTAGTATGTCTCCTCTCCCCCTACCCCATGTCATCTTCCGTCTCACTTCCCAACAAACTTCAATCTCAGAAGGCAGGTCAAGTATCATCCCGGAGGTCTCCAGTGATTGCCATATAATGGTTTGCATAGTTGGCAAAACTTGGCTTGGTTTTAAAATACCGAACTCTACAGACTAGCATGCTCTCTATACTATTGAGGAATGCTTTCTCAATTAAATAGTTACACAGAAATAAATAATTTATGGAAAATAATCGGAAGAAAAATTTAGGGAACGAAAGTAAAGTATTAAGATAAAGCATAAGATGCTTCCTTCTCCTGAAGAAGTAATTTGAGATCTTCCTGCTACCGGAAACCTTAAGCAAACACGGTCTTTCTACTCATATTAATAGGCTAGCAAAATGTTTTCATAAACTAGCGAGTGCCCTGGGGCATTTTATTCTTTAGCTAAATATATGGTCATCTACCAATTCCTCAGCCATTCCGAGCTTTCACATTAAATAAATTTTGAGTGCGTTTAGTGTAGTGCCTTGCTTTCCCTCAAAATGATATTTCCGTAATATTCATTTTCCTATAAATTACAGAGAAAACTAAATAAAATCATTTCGCTGAAGATTTTTAGCACTCCTCCCTATCATGAAAAGGTACATTCATACAAATGGCTATTAATAATAATGGGAAATAAATTAGAATCTATATTTATAACACGTCAATATTTTCACTGATAAAATAACAAAAAAAGCCAGGAATTCTATTAGTCAACATAGTTACATAAGACGACATAGAATTCTAAAATGTTTATATATTATTCTAATATAAGATGGGTGCTATGGCCTTTTGCCTAATTTTATCTAATTAATAAGGTTTACAATCTCAGTTAAGCGCCGAAAGCGTATTTCCTATTTGTGAACATCCGTGAGAAGAGTCAAATATAAAACGAAATGAAAAGTAACTGCTTTCCGTTGTAAGACGACCAGTCTCAAGACTAAGACTTTGAGACTAAGTCTCAAAAGAAATTCTTCGTTTTAAATGTTATTAGCAATTTTGGAAACGCAGAATCAAAAGTTAATTTCTATTTGCACACGTGCACAGCTCCATTTTGATTAGATTATATTTCAATTTACATCTACCCCCTTTGGATCATGACCTGACTTAAATCGTGCCGGGAGTCCGGGGAAAATTCTTAGGCCTAGCTGCGGAATGGAGAGATAATTCAGGGCGCGTTTAAATGGCTTACTCCCCTTCGAAGTCCTCCGGCCCGAGTTGGTTCGTTCATTCCGGCGGAGGCAGCCGTGCATAAAATGCCGTCTCGAACCGTTTCTTACCCTCAACTCATTGCGTTCTCGGCGAAGTCTCCGGTTCGCTTCCCACCGCCGGAATATTATCTTCCCTTTCCTTTTTATTTTCATCCGTTCTCTTAAATTAATCGTAATCCCCCGTTTTAGGGCGGTTTTGGGTAGGAAGGCTTTTTGGCAAAAGTAAGGGGCGGTAAACAACATAAATTAAACCCCTCTTGAAGAATCCCTCCAATTAAGTCCACCATCTCCCCACATTTTTTTTCCTTAACTCCTTCTCTCTTCCCCGACTTCTTCCCCTAAGTTTCTCGGCCGCCAACCCTTTCGGTGTGGGAGAAACCTTTCTCGTCCTCTTCTCGCCTCCCTGCGTACTCCTTACAGTTAGACTCCCCAACTTCATCCGGTTCGAACGGATCTCCTTCTTTGGTCCTGCGACCACGACTCCGGTCGCATAGCGTCTTTTACCATTGTATCCCCTCACCTCTACCACCCTCCTCCGCCATTTCTTCTCTTACCTTAACTCTTCTCATCCTTTTCCGCTCCCCCGATGTTACAACGAACCGGTTCTCCTCCTAGTCGTATAAGCGACCGCCTTTTCTACTCTTCCAATCTGTCCCATAATCACTTAATAAGTCCCTCCAAATAACTTACGGCGCAAAGAGATTTATTTAAATTAACAATTAATTTTGGAGCTTGCATTAAACACTTCAAATGTGTATAAACTAATATCCACACCATACTGAGCCGTGAAGTTACTAGAAAGAAATAATTTCCGCCAAACCACAGTGTTCAAACAGAATATAGGATAAGTAGGTGAGGGTACGATAGTGGGTCCGTACTAATCGCTATGGTGTGTGAAATGCGCATATTAACGTATGATGGCTAGTTGCCATTCCCTGTGCCACCTGTGTTAACTCGGTTCTTGAAGAAAACATATCTCAAGTGAAGGCGGGCTTTCCTAAAGGCGTCATGCAAATTCGAGCCCAGGTTTCCTGATTTCTGGCCCAATAATGACAAACAGTGGGTCGCGGTGGTCTAGTGGGTAGAGCGTTGGACTACTGACCGCAGGGTTCCGGGTTCGATTCCCGGGTAAGGCACTATGGGCACCTTCAGCTCCACCCAAGCTAGTTGATTTTTCGGGTACCAGATCTTCCTGGGAAACCATAACCGGCACAGGGAAAGGAACTGGCCCCCCTACCCTGATGTGTGAATATTCACACGCCGTCGGCCTTGGTACATGGGTGAGCTCTACCATCACCTACTAAACCGACCTTCGGGTTGATTACTGTGTTTATGGGTTTTTTTAATGACAAACACTACTGGTACTTAGACAAAATTTTGTTCATTCTTAAAATTTTAAAATAGTTTTAGTCTAATTTGGTTTATATTTTTTACTGAGATCATTTCGACCAAGATTGGTATTATTTTAAATATATCTTTTACCAATAGTTTTCTAGCAATTTAGCTTTAATAAATGTAATTGTTATGGGCAAATGGATAATGTATCAGAATTCACTATGATGCTCCATACGCCCAATGATGATCATTTAAGCACGTAATTAACGTCAAATATTCATTCTCAGCTCACAGCGTACACGTATATTTACTGTTAAGCTATCATTATCATTATCTATCAATCATAAACTATCATTTGATGATAAAAATAAACGCTACAGTTAAAAAAAAGAGTTTCCCTGGCGCTGTTTTCACTATTTAGTAAGAATAAGTCATCGGATTTCTCTTTTAATTATAAGCGTCATTTTCAAAATTAATTCGCAAAAATTTGAGAGATAATCATCACTTTTAGTGAAGTGTACACTGCACTTTTCTAACTGGTGAATTTTTAAGAAATTTGTGGGAGCTCTCGATGCTTAAAAATTTTCATTTCTCCATATTCATAAAAATTACAATTATAACGGTTTTAATTTGATAACAAGATCCAAGATCTTTTAGTTTTTTCCCAAAATAATGAGTATTTTCATGAGTATTTTTCTTAAAATTTAAAGTTTGAAAATTGCCTCAGGAATATAATGGCGAAGTAATTACGTCATTTGTCTTCCTGTAGTACTATTTTTTCCAGCAAGAAAATGCTACACATTTAAAACGGCATTAATGTTTTAATTTGCTTTTACTTTTACTTACATTTTTTTATTTTTCAATCCCATTATAAATGTATTAAGCAAGTTTTTGCAAAAAATTTTATTGTTTTAACAACGACGTTCTTCTTTTAGCTCCGGTAGAAATCACTTTTGAAAATTACCTGAATTTTGTTAAATCCGAAGGAGAACTTTCCCGTTTCTCTTTTCATTCCTTACAGGATATAGCTTTTAGGCTATTTGCATCTTAACTTCCATTGAATTAATTAATTAATATTTAGTCATAATTGTTTACAAACCTGATGAATTTATAGGTTTGAGGTTAAAGGAATACGTTGAACTAGTTTTGTTCTTTCTTCCACCCATGCTCTTACTGTCGCTAACCTCCTCCCAATTCCTCCTTGCTTTCTCGCCCTTTCACCTCTCCTCCCTCGCTAGTTCCTTCCTTCCTTCCTCGCTAAGTCTTAGCTCGCTCAGAAAGTCCCTCCGGGATCCCCTTGTCGCTTGATTTGTCGCCGGGCACGACTCCATTGGCCCCCGCGAGTGCAGAAAGGGGGAGAGAGTCTAACGACCCCAAGGGGTCGCCTGCAGAAACTCCCATTCCCTCCTACGCCCGTCCGCGGCTCCTCCCACCCTTTTTTGTGTCCTCCCCTACCGCTTCTTCCTCCTCGACTCTTCCTCCTCCCCGCTCCCTTCAAGCGCGCCTCCTTCTCTCGCTTCCCACGCTACCGACTTTATTTCTTTGTCTTCCCTCCTCGCCTCACCTCTAATCTCTTGTTCCTTAAACGGCGAAAGATTCCGTGTCGTGCCCGGTACACGTACCTTCTTTCGCCCTTCCCGTCCTCCGTCCTTGTTCAACTCTTTTGTTCTCCCCATTCGAGGGTTTCTCACCCACTCCTCCTCCCTAAAGGATCCCTCTCTACGGTCCTCCTCTTCCACCCTGCTAGCCATACGTCATGACCTCCGGCCCCGCCGTCAAAGTCCTTCCTGAGCCCACCTGCTATTTTATTTCCTCCCCTCAGTTCCCCACCGAACTTCTCCGCCCATACCCTGGGCATCTCCTCTCCACCCTTTCTCGTCCTTACCCTCACCCCGATCCATCCACGGGTCTGCCCAAGAAGGAGTGAGTGGTCCGTGAGCTCGAAAGCAGTAGCAAGGATCGTTACCCTGCTCCCCTCTCCTTTCTTCTTAGTTCAGGATTTATTACGGGTTTAATTTTTTTAATAAGTTGCTTTCTTTTGGACGGAGGAAAGTTTCTTAATGCTTTACGGGATTTCAGAGGGCATGAAGGCAAATTTTTTTTTGTTAGGTTTTTGAGTCCTTGTGGCTTGGACGTAAATGATTTACCAAGTATTTTTTTCATCTTTTTTTAGGGGTAGTCAAGTGGTGGAGCTAAAAAAATAATCGTTATGGTAATGAGATCTTTGTGGACCGTAATTGTGTAAAGTTCCCGAGAAAATGAACATTTTCCTTGAGATTGTTGAATCCGCGGAACTGATTTAAGAATCCGTTGATCATAAAGGCTTCCTCTTCATTATTAAAAGGTTTCATAATTCATTCTCTCGAGATACGTATGTATTTTAAACTTAATTTTTCATTTTCGTTGAAATTTTTCATTTTTTTCCAAGGGGGAAAAATTAATTAATTCATCCCTCCCTTCCACGAGATAACGGTAGTATCGAAACTTATTTCAATAATTGCCATCCGATATTTTCTCTTTCCCAATTTTCTACTCTTCATTTTCTCACAAAATCATAATAAGAAGTCAGTTAACCTAGTGAGCGCTGCCCATCTTCCGTTTAAATTCAATGAAATGCAGGAGGTGTACTTATATTAATCTGCAACAGACTAATAGGCGTGCTTCTGTTTTCATTAAAATATCAAGATGCATATTGACCACTTTGGATGTAAGTGTGGTGAAAACAATAGAATACATAGAATAATGCGTCTTCCTAAAGGTAATTCCGAGAAAGATCATTGAAGCCACACAAATTGAAAATTCTTAAGTCGGTTCTTTAGGATAAAACCTCAAGATTTTTTAAGTGGATCTTGATCTTAATAGAATTCGTGACGCCGTAAACCTCTATGGAGAAAGATCAAAACATTTTGAACTATATGGAAAATATGGTCACGCACGTCTTTGGCAAATAATCGGGCTATACTGAGACTTCGATTAGAGTGAAATTACGTGGTGAAATGAGAAAATTCGACAGAAAGCCATTATAATTTTCCAGTGAAACTATTACTGATAAGTTTTCCCTTTCATTAGTCTACCTGCTGCCAAAAATGACTTTTTTCATTTCTTGTAGTTTTTCAGGACAATATTTATGTATTAAATATTTTTTCAATCAATACACGATTAAACAATTATTTCCCTTCTACGTCCATGCTTGTTTGTTGTGATGAATGAAATTATTTTTGGAACAAAAATGACCAGTGTTTATTTTCAATTACTGAAGATTCACATACATACTATCACATTTCCTAATTCACCAGAAGTGAATACTGGTCGATAATAATGGTAACACAGTTCTAAATCATGAAATAAGTGAAGTATCTCTAATTTAATGAGAGTCATATTTAATGATGCAGCTAAAATCTTAATATTGAGTAAACATTTTAAAATAAAAGATCTCGTTACCCTTTTATATAATACTCTGTTTTAAGTTTTATTTCATAACTCTGCCTTCTCTGGGGCTGCATTAGAAATTAATAATCGAGTAAAATTTAATCTATCATTATTAGGTAATCTACCGGTTAGGGTAGGTTTTTTTTGGATGGACACAACTATCAAATAAACATTTTGTGACTCCAAACAAAACCCAATCCAGCAACCTTATCTACATCAGGTCCCTCTTCATCTCTGTGTCCTTTTTTCCTCCCTTCATCCCATTGATGGAAAATTATGCGATTTTTTTACATAGAGATAGGTTTGTATACATACGAGTATTGTAAAAATGCGTCACTCTTTCATGAATATCTGTTATGCTTTCTTGCTACAATGGAGCACATTTTTCCTTCTCCTCAGTTTTACGTTCAGCTCCACTTCATTGGCATTATTTCACCTCAGCTTTTTAATTTCAATTGCTTAATACTTTCTGTTATTTTCCCAGGTATTACTCAAGATTTCCCTTCAGCAAATTTCTCCTTTTCCAGCTATTTAAGATTCCTAAGTTTTCTTTCCTTCCTATTGAGGATTTGGTTCTCATCTCGTTCCACTTCCAAATTTCAAAACTTTTAACAACGCTCATTTTTATTTCTTCAAGGCCTCCCTTTCTCAATCCCTAACAATATTAAAACATTCTTTTTTGATATATTAAGTCGGAACTTTCCATTTTAGTCAGTAATATCGTCCTTCATTCATATGAATCCTAATTAACCCAGCGTTTCCTCTCTGCAATAACTTTACAGCCCATTCTTTTCCAATTTACTCGCACTATGTAATAATGCAAATATCAATCGGAACTAAATAGTTTTATCATAAGAGTATTAAAGGAAGTTGAGAATAAAGTAAAAATTTTAATCTAGTGACACATTTACCACACGATGCGAGGGCTGTCAAGAAAGTAGCTTAGTTTTCAGCCTATCGTGGCGGTGGGCAAGACTGGACTCACCATCTTGATTTTGGAGGTCAGTACACTCCAGTTACTCTTAGCTGTGCATCCTGCTGTGGGAGTGTGCTGTTTTTCTCATTTGCCCACTGCAAACTGTTAAAATGTGCGCTCCGATAGAAACTCCCACGAGTGGTGAAGTGCGATCTGGGATTAGGTTTTTCCTGGCAAAAAACAAAAAGCCAACTGAATTTCATAGGCAACTTTATAAATCGAACAGGGATGGAATAATTAATGAAGACGGAGTGTGTCAGTGGTATATTTAGTTTAAAAATGGCCGCAGTAATGTTCACGATGAGAACTGTAGTGGTCGTCTTAGCTTACTCTGAAACTAACAACACCCATGACGCATAACACTGAGTTCATCACTTAGTTGGTGTATGGCACAAATTTCGATGAATGTCAACAGCTTTGAAGTTTATGACCAGTAAAAACGTTATGCCACTAAATAGACTTTATATTTTTTGGGATTTCCAATAGTATTGTTCCTTTTGATTTGCTACTCTTATGAAACGACAAACGGCATGGCCTTTCAAACACTGCAGCTCGAGGCGTACTGCCCTATTGTTTGTGTGTCAATACAGCAATTATTCGGCTTACCTCACTACACGGAAACGTAAGTTACTTTCTGGAAAAAGCTCTTACTTTTTAATTCTACGAAAGAGGTTTGAAAATATTAAATGCAAAAACATAAATAGACAGGCAAATCGGATATCATGCTGCTTCGTTTTACTATTCTATAAGATGATAAAAGCGGCAGTTTGACGTAAAGGGGATTGTGCTATTTCTGTTGATTAAGAGTGATGGTAATGGGTTTTGAGGGAATTTATTCCGCCTATTGAAGAAATAGCAACTCCAATGAAACAGTGAATATATAAAACAATGTATACACCGTTTAAACATAAAGTCATGAAAGAGGTTGAGTTGAGGGGTAGATGTGGGTTGAAGAAAAGGTTTTTCCTTAATACAATATCCTGTTCTTTTTCACTTAAAAATAATAAGAGCCTAGTCATTTGTTAATGGTCCCGTGGAGCAACATATATTTTGAATCTGTGCATGACTATGCGTAGGGAAATCTAGAAGGACATATTGCCCACTCGTGAGTACAAAGCGATGAAGCATATGGGTGCATTGAAATGATAGCAGGTAATGCAACTCGAAAAAGCAAACATTTTTATATAATTGATGGACGAACCATCGAGTGAAATAACGGCATATATACTATATAAATATTCATTTTTGTACTTATCGCTAAACATGGTACAAGGAGAAGAGGGAAGTTGTATAAACATTTCCATTTAGGATATGTTTATGCCGGAGTTTAATGACGATTATAATTGAAGAAAATATGGAGGGTAAAAATTACAGAGGAATGCATAAGGTGAACAACGAGAAAAAGGCAATGGAAGATGTCTGTACAATTATTTACGAGGGAGTGAAGAGATTGACAAGGAAGAGGAGAGTTTGAAGAGCCACTACAATCCCATCCTTGGGTTGATAACTCGTAATGGTAGCTAATGGTCGTTGTCTCCAAGCAGCTCAATGACATTAAAAATGTGACCGTTTTGCACGAATTTTGCCATTCACGTGTGCTAATGACGAATCGGAATTTTTTACATTCAAATATTTTCTTTCATCCAATCTATAGCTGCGGTCATCGAATTGAGTTAGTGTATATAATTCCAACTGGTTATTTTCACCCTCGTTTACTTGAAAGATTTTAACTCCAACCAACTTGAACTTCAATCATTAGAGGTACTTACTTTGTATTTCCTATGTACGGTATTGTCTCTCATGATGTTATCATTTTTTTATATTACATATTCATGTACGCTGGAATAACATATGGGAATTCCTTTCTCATTGCGATGAAACTGAATATTCGCGCGAATATCCAACGCTTTATTTTGCATTTTCGTCGATAACATTTTCGCAATACAATAACTTAGTTATTCCATGCTATTCCATACATTCTTAGTCAGAGACAATAAGAGTCGCTACAAACTAATTGTCTCTAATTGTCTATGTGGAATATTTTACCAATCACAAACTATTGCCCAATATTAAATACACGAATGCAAGGAACCTTTTGCTAGCAATGTTGTATTCCCCTTCAATCTGATTTAACTATTATGTATTTATATCTCGAAAAATATACTTTGTGAAGAAAACTCTTGAGTAACCAAATATCTATCCTGTGTACTCATACTTCGTCACACTATTTCTTTAAGGTTTAGACAACTTTAGGTACGACCTTTTGGCATGAATCACATAACATTATAACTCATGAATACGTTGACTAAATAAAGTCAAGGATTACGGAAAATCAAGCTTCTTTCATGTGAGCTTCAAATTAAAGAACAAATTGCTGCTTTTTCTAGAGGAAGTAATCTCTGACCTCCGTTTTCATCTGGGATTCTTTGACCTCTGCACTATCTTTGACTGAGCACGCGTAAAATTCAGAACGGGAGTCCAGGAAAATTTTCTTAATATGCCTCCTTTTAGGTGGAATTTCTCAAAGAACAAGTTAAATAACTGCCCTTTCACTCACTACATTTGATGTATACGCACCCCAAACCCACGGCCAAATAACGTCTCACTGCTGGCATTTAACGTCTGGAATCCGTTGGCAATCACCCAAGTTGGGTCACCTATAACCTTTTTGGTATGAACAATTAATCATGAAGGTAATTATTTATCACATAATTATAAATAAGATGTAAGTAATTTCCTCATATGCGTTCATTGACAGAATTAAAACGGAACACATTTATAGCCCCATATTTAACATTATCTCTAACAATGATTTTGAGGGATATAAGTCCTTTAAAACCTCATGAAAATGAGCAAAAAATAATTTAGCTAACTTGATCTAAATCTATGAAATTTTGTGCCAGACTATTTTTACGAAAGAAATGTAGCAATTATAATACTAGAATTGGATAACTGTTTTCTCTGATCTGTACTGAATCTCCTGAGAGACAGTTTTTCACTAGATTCAGCCATGAGATTTGAGAGCTCCCATCACATATTGTGCCAGAGTATTTATTAAGTTCCGCTTCAAAGCCTCTTTGCTATGTCAAGCAGAGCGACATGACTCTGTTATCTCACGTCAACTCCGCCGGAATGATTTGGTGAAACCCGTCCAACGGTCAAGAATTCTGCTGACTGAATAGGAAGCTCTCTCCGGTCGAATACTCAGGGTAGTTTTTCATGCACTCCGAAGTTTCAGGAAACGCGAATATTTGTAAGCGGGGTACAAACCAACCCCCGAAATTCCACATGATCACTGGAAATCCGGAGGAATATTCTCCGGAAATGTGTTACTAAAAACCTTCTAAACCAAAGGCAAGCATCCTACGGTTGTTCTACATTATCACAGTTGAGATGTGGCACAAATTTCGCATCGATGAAACTGCTGCTACAAGATGCTTAATCTTCTTATCAAATAGTAAATCAAAATTAAGGCGATTCATGTTCACCGATTGTGAATTCTATAATTTCAAATGTTAATTAATTTTAAACAAAGAGAATTGGAAAGTGAGAGATAAGCAAGTGATAACAACTATCAAGAAATGTTTTCGATTATCTTTTGTGAAAAATTATTGCTGTTAATAGAATTCTAAATTTAAAGAACATTAATTTTAAACCATGATAATTTTCTTCCAGCAGCTGCTTTCTAGAAATAAGCTTGGCCATAAAACAAATGTGTGCATGCAAGGGTGGTCTGAACAGTTTCCGACCTAACAAAGATGCAAAACATTTTTTCTGAGTCGGAAACTTTTCAGACCACCCATGTAGGTACAAGAATATTTTAAGTTCATAAAAACTTCTTATTTTTCCTGAAACCATTCTACAAGGCGAAGTAGGTACGCTTCTATCGTAATTCATGAGAATGGTCTCACTTCAAGCTACTGCTATTATATGCTTTTACTTTTAGGATCCATAGGTTTCTGCCTAACTTAGGATGTTCATTTTGGGTAAAATTATTCTTGAATACAATCAATTAAGACGGTTAACTCTAAAGATTGGTTTCGTCGTTCAGTTTTTTCATCTAAGTGGTTCATTTACAAAACTTGAAGCAATCAGTCATTTACGAAATATTTGGTTAGGACACTGAATTTTTAAGTTTTACCCCCTAAACTCCGACTTGGTGAAGCTAGGGCGCATAAAACACTAACGTTTCTGTTGAGCAGCCGATAAAAAGTGAGATATAAATATAAAATGAAAAGTTATTTCATGCCATGAACCAAAAGGAGCAACTCAATCACCGGATAGCTCCGTAAAAAAAGGCCATTGAAGACAGTTAGCTCAGCTGAGGAGAGAGAGAGAAAGAGACGGAGAGATATGGTGTGTGTGTAAAAGAGAGGGGGAGAGTAGCACGCATTTGGAGATAAGAGGAGTGGGAGAAAAGAGTGAATACCCGCTTGGGGCTGGAGTAAGGATTTATAGCGAGGCGGGAAACGGAGCGAAGAAAGATCGCATTTCGGTCAGGAATGCCACGGCATGGATTGGACTTAATTGAATTATGACGGAAAGATGGGAGATCTGGCGGGGTGGCACGGAATAAAACTGGGGGTGGGACTCGGGCGAGGTGAGGTTGGGTTAAAGGGAGGGGGAGGTTATCGAGGGATGAAGGGGATTTTCGACCCTGGAAGGAGGAAGGAGGGTAAGGGTGAGACGGGGTGCGGCAAGGGGTGCCGGGGGGAGGGTTAAGATAGGGAGATTTCTAGATGGTTAGAGGCTGATTTCGAGTCGAGAAGATATAGCCAGGGGCGCAAGAGATGCCGGAGGAAGATTATTAAAGCTTCGGCCATTATTTTTGGAGTAGATTCCCGTGGAGATTAAAAACATCATTCTGTTTCGCCTTTATTTATACGTCGACCGCAATTTGATGCTCGGTCTCCGAGAGGTTGGCAAGGGAAATAATTTTCTCAAGACCTCCTCCGAAATCCATCCTAATATTAAAGGGGCGGAGGGACCACCAGAATTCCTCAAATAGTTATCGGATAGTTTTCCTGCTTAGAAAACAGTGTATGTTTCACTCTGACATCGTCAATGAAAATGAGCGCGGTAAATTTCGAAGTGAATGAAACCAATGCCGTTGCACCAAAATTTTCAATCCTTTTTAAAAATGAAATCCAGATTTTTAATAATTTATTTTCCACTCAGTTGATCCAAGTTTTGTATCGCTTGGGAAAATGAGGAGAGTTATTGGCACACCAATGAATTACTTCATTTAATGTAGAAATAGTAATTCCAAACGCGCAGTTCAAAGCAGTTTCAATTTGATTTTGCAAGTTTGTTTTTGGATATCAAGGAACACGATAATTTTAATGAGTAAACCATATTTTACAAATCTCCAAAGTATTTTTAAGGCAATAAACCAAAAGCGTAGAATAGTCCGATTCATTTTAAGGAAACATTTATGTTGTCTCCTAAAAATGAAAGGCGTTTGAAAGCACTTAACTCGAATAAACATTATTTTTTTAGATTTTTTTTTGTTGCCCTTCTGATGTCATTTACTTGCATATTAATACGTTGAGATTATCCGTTTAAAAATATATAATTGTTTTTTAAGTTTAAGCATGTTATAAATTCATCATATCATTCAATCAAGTGGTTCACACAGGGTCTAGATGGATGGAATAGATTAATACGGGAAATAGTACACCGAAGAGTTAACGGAATTGGAGGCCTCAAATGTATACCTCAATTGTTTAGCCAAGTTCGCGCATTTTGGAGTACTCCGCCGTACCCAGCAAAATCTCTTAACTCGCTAGACCTATTTTACTAGCGATGGGGACCATTTAAGCCGAGATGGTGAGTTGCACGTACGATTGGGAGACCATGATTACACGCTGGCGAGGAATTGTGGTCGTCGCCGCTATTCCTAATGTAATCATCAGATGTGCAAATTTCCCGTCAAACTTGGAAATTATTTTTCGAATTTCTTTTGGAATTAGTTTTCAATTAGAGTGCATTTCATCCATTCCAAACTTTTTCTCAAATTGATTATTGATCTTACAGTTGAATTTTTGCAAATAAATAGTCTTAAACCATAATTTAAACCTTGCCTTTCAAAGAGTTTGGCGGGTTATAAATGTAATATGTATTCCCCAACTCATCTGACCGGTTACAATAGTTTTTTGAAGCAGTTTTGAGAAATTATAAAAATAACACCTTCCAATTTGTCAAAGTGTTCTTTTTTTTGGCTAAAAAGTCAGTTTCATCTGGATTTTTGTTTCACATGATTTCCATAGTAAATTATGCATGCTGAAAACCTTAAACCTAATATTTAGCCAAAAGGTCAATAGTTTGCCACAGTATTTTTTAGCTCTCCTTATAAGTGCTACTAACTATTATTTGAACATATATTTACCCTAATATTTACATTATTGTAATACAAGTATAATAAAAATGATAGTACTGACATTTTTATAAATCAAACCACTTTACTTTTCCACATAAACGTTTTAATTTTCACGACCCAGATTTCGCTGTAGCATAACATCGTCAAGTAAAAATACAAGTCAAGCGTAGTATATATACATATCTCTGTGCGGAGGGGAAGGGGAGGTAGGAAAGAAAGGAAGGAAAGGATTGGTTGAGCTAGGAAGAGGGGGGCTAAGGGGTTTTTTATTTTTTATTTATTTAAAAATGATAGTATAAATTAAACAAATATTTTTAGCACTTCATAAACAGTATTTACTTTAACATAAAAGTGTAATCAAAGAAACTTAGTTATTTTGTCAAGAGCTGGTTCTAATGCATATGAATAATAAATTATATGTGTAATAAACCGTCTAATATACATATACAGTCACGTATTCAGTCATTGAACTTTCCTTTCTAATTCATTTTACTATTTTTTAATTGTAATTAATCGTGAAATGACTACGTTTATTCGCCTTCAGACACTAAAATGAAGAATTTCAACAAATTACAAATTTTAGGATCAATCTTTAGTAAAAATAGCAATTATAATTCTTATTTAAATAGGTAACTCCGCAGAAGTATTGGAAAAAATTCGAGTTCAGAGCTTTAGAATTATGTTTTACGATACTGTCCTTTAAATTTGGAAGAATGAAACCATTCTACCTGATCTTGTGTGTTCATTCTGTGACTCATTGTCTGTGACTGATTTTCAGCATCATAAATAATTTACATTAAACCTGGTATTACTTCAAACATCTTTCCCATCGGCTTGCACTCTCATTTTTTACGCATCTCAATATGACTTCACGGACTCTACCGTAGCGTTTCTCTATATTTCTTCTCTTTCAATTATTTTTATAATTATTCCAGTAAGTTACCTTGAAATTTATTTCACGTCTTTTTTTTCATATTTTCACACAAAACTCTTCTTTCAACCTCTCACTCTCTGTGGAGATCCATGGTTAGTTATACGATCTGATCATTTAAACGTCGTCATTATTTTGAAGTGCTTCAATACTGTCTATTCCAGTATGCCGTTTTGTGGGGCTGTATCCGTAATAAAATTTAAATAATCCGTAGGAAGTTAGAATTTGTTAAGTTCTTTGATATTGCAGAGGCATATTTCCATTATTGTTTTGGGATAAAAGTGGATTCATATATTTTTTGAGGATTTCATATCTTGCGAGAGTCAAATTTTTTATATTCAAGCGAACTTCTTTTATTTTTAATTGATGTGGATCCTGCATTAAAGATGGTAAAAACTTCACCCCTTTATGTCTCTTCTTTAATCAAGTATTTTACTTGTTTGTTAAATATAATCATTAAACTTTTACCCTTGATCTTCGTTATCAGTATACTTCTTATTGAATTGTTGGGTCACATGAAAATACTCTCGCAAGTTTCCTCTTTTTAGTTCAAGACATAAATGCAACACGTTAATAAATTTTATAAATATATAAGTATATAAATAAAAAGTAAATATCTCTAGTTGGATTTTTATAACTTTTGCATGTAAAAAAATGAATCATTAATTTAAAGGTGGAAACTTTAATGAGAATTAATGTTCACCGCTCGAAGAAAATAATAAGAAGCCCCACCATAGCCCAATTCTCACAGTGCTTGCAGTTATGAGCTCTTTTGAGGGCACCGAGTAAGAAGAAAAAATCGAGGCGTGGTGAAAAGAAGGGCAGAGAGAAGTGTCTCGAACGGTGAAATGAGCCGAGCGGTCGGCGGTGCGATTCACGGGCGGGAGTCTTGGAGTGAGAGATGAAGGAAAGCATTGGGAATGGCTGTGTCGGAGGCGGCAAGAAGACAAGAGCCAGCGAGGGAATGCGGTGTCCAGGAGCACAAAAATGAGAGGTTTCTCTTATTTTCTTCACTTCTGCATTGTTCTCACGACTACCCATAAATACGACAATTGTTAGGCGCACCAAAACATTTCTTCCGAGAGAAATGCCTCTAAGATATTCCTCGATAGATGTGTATGTAGTTCTCTCTGATTATAAAAATGTAATTTGGAGCACATAATTTCATTAAATGATTTTGTTTTTTATCATTTCATTCAGGTTTTAATTTATCTTTAACCACATTTTTCAAGGAAAGGAAGGACATAACTCTGTCCTTCCTTTCCTTGAGAAAGGTGGTTTAAGTTTATCCACGTCCGTGAGGCTTTCATAAGAGTGTTTTATATATATATATATATATATATATATATATATATATAATTAGGTAATCTACCGATTAAGAGGTAGGTTTTCGGATGGACACAACAATCAAATAAATATTTTGTAACTCCAAACAAAACCCAATCCAGACATAAATTAAAGAATTGAGTGAATGAAAGAATGTCCATCCAAAAACCTACCTAAGGAAGCGTACGGATATATATATATATATATAGAGGCTTGCCCGGGAATCAAACCGGAATCGTACGGATATATATACATATATATCCGTACGATTCCGGTCCGTTCGATCCAACGCTCTACCCGCTAGACCACCGCGACCCACACACATATATATATATATATATATATATATATATATATATATATATATATATATATATATATATATATATATATATATATATATTCATGCATATATCTCGGAAGTGTTTTGGACTAATACGGTCAAAGTAGTAGGGACGTAAGGAGAAGAATTGGGCTAAGGAAGGAGGCTTTCTCAAGGAGGAGGGAGTTGATGACGGGGACGTTGAGCAGGGTTGTTAAGACAAGACTCGTAAAAACTCTGATATGGAGCGTAGCTATGTACGGCGCGGAAACGTGGTGACTGAAGCAGGAGGATAGACGTAGAGTGGGAGGCTTTTGAAATGTGGGTGTGGAGAAGAATGGAGAAGGTGAAATGGACCGAAAGGAAAACAAATGAGGAAGTACTGGAGATGGTGGGTGAGGAGAGGGGTTTGTTGAGACAAATCCTTTGGAGGCAGGAAAAATGGATGATAGGCGTATTGAGCCGTAGTGGAATGTTGAAGGAGGTAATAGAGGGGAAAATGTTGGGCAAGCGAGGTAAGGGCAGGGACAGGATAGGAATGTTGGACGGGATGAAGGGAGGAAATAAGTACACAGAGATGAAGAAGGACCTTATATAAATTAGGTTGCTAGGTCGGGAGTTACAAAATGTTTATTTGATAATTGTGTCCATCCAAAAACCTACCTTAAACGGTAGATTACCTAATAAAAAATTCATGTATATTAATTATTTTGCACTGATAAATATAGAGAGAGGCAAGTATGGAGACGATTCCTAATGAATTCTTACCCCTCACCCGGTCCATAAGCGACTATGCCTTTGTGCAGACACCATCGTGATTAGACTTAATCTTGAATGGAGCTCAGTACCTCGGAAGTACGTTCCCTTTATGACTTCTTTCATTACATTGCCTTATTGTTTCCAGGAAAGAATGATCTCCAGATTGGATCTAGGACTATGGGTTCCTGAAAGTTCAAAGATAAAGCCTGGAGCATACGTTATATGCAGCAATTTATTTGTTTTTTTCACCCCGCAAAGAGCGTCATCAAAGCAATATGAAAAGAAGCTCCCTTTTATAAATGATACTGTCGGATTTCATGTGCTTTAGTGAATAATGAAACTGGGTGGCCCATGTGCATATCAACGCTAATCAAATCCCATATGACTGTATTTTTGTCCCAATAACAAACCGAGATCAGATGTTATGGTATCTTTTTGATGCCTTTGCCAAATCCCAGCAACTTATGTTTCATTAACTTCTTTCAATAGGATACTTAAAAAAGTATTCATTTCTTGCAATAAGCTAAACTTCCAGTGGAATTCTAAAATAAGCCTTTTTTCTTCATTTCTTCTTCTCAAGAAAACGTAATAAATCATATCAAATACTTATATATTAAAAGGTAATCATGTCAAAATAAACTGTCCCTAATGAAACGAAGAAAACAACTAATAATGAGGTATTGATGCTATAATAGAAATGTAAGATCCAGATGCGCAGTTAAAATGAAATTTCCGCATATATTTTATAAAAAAATACCGTTTGAAATTAATTACATTGTCTTAGTTAAGGATGCAATAATTTCATGAAATGCGGCTCTTGCATTGTGATAGTAATACTATGGACAGCATTCGAATTCGATCAGAGGATATTTTTATATCAGTGGCTAGATGACCGTAGCGTATTAGTAACAATAACAGTCATGCAAATTTACGTCTTAACACCTTTATATTTAATCTAGGGTAGTCTAGGTCCTTGTGATTCTGCCTCGAATATCCATGTAAAAAAATTCTTGTTACTCTGTAAATAACGAATAAGTATAGAAAATAACAAACTAATATCATTAATTTGTTGTGGCAATAAAGCAAATCAACACGTATATCGTTTGTAATTACATTTCAAAGCGTTTTTATTTTACTTTATTCACATTAATCTCACAAGAGTGATGCTCTAAAAATTACTTTAAAATACTCATCTCTGTTAGTTAGTAACTCTTTTGAAGTAATTTGACCACGCATAAATTATAAATTCTAGTTTTGTAACTCCATACATATGAAATAGTTTGGAATAGCTTCGACATATAGAACAGGAGTTAATCAAATCAATACAACTTCAAGATTGAGTTTGGGCGTTTGAAGCAACTATACACAAGGAACCATGACGATTATTATATGAATTTCGTTGTTGTGAATTTAGAAGTTTTGGGTTGGTGCACAGGAAATGTTTTCTTTTCTTTTCTGATATTTATTCATGGAAAAAATTTATAAAATGACAAATTTATCTATTTTCCATTGAGTTAAATTGGCGTGTTCTTTCTCTCCGTAACACTTCCAGCGTTAAGTTGTGAAAATTACTGAAGTTGGAAATTTTTCCAACGAATTAGTGTCATTTTAACTCCTACTCATACATTTAGCTACCCCAAAAACCCCATTAAAGGTGTCGTATAATCGAGCGATTCTTGGGTGTCGAAGTATTACCGAAGTAATACCCTGGCGGGGTCCTACTTCATGAAGGGGTAAATTCAGTGGCCGTAATAAACTCTGCGCAACGTCGCTTCCGAAATCCACGAAGGAATCGCCAATCAAACAGGTTTTCGACCAATGGATATGGGTTGAAGACGAAGGCCGGGGATGGGGAGAGGAGTCGGCTGCTCTTTGAGGGACGTGAGGGCACAGAAGTGCTAGTGGGGGTGTAGGGGTGGTTGGCGTGGAAGCCGAGAGAAATGAGCAGTTTCGTCGGAAGAGACTTCTTGCGGCACGCCGGGCGAAGAGGAGTGGAAATATTTCTGGGTCTGCGGAAACGAAGGAGCCTGACGGTTAGGGTGTGTGTTGGTTGGAGTAGGACATGTCTCGGGAATGATATCGCGGCGGCCTACTTCCAACGGACTCGGGCGATGGGAGGGGTATTCGAGGTTCGGAGGGATCGGTTGGTCGAGCGGAGCGCTGCGGGGGGTTGGGGGACCCCGTATTTGCCCCCGGGGGAGTGACTGGAGTCGTTGGGTTAGTCGGAGGACCAAGAGCGCGAGAGGCGAGAAGAGTGTTGGACGTATAAGGGCTTCCTTCGACCGCGCTAAAGTCTTCCGAAGAGTCAAATTATTTCCTCCCCATATTGGAAGATATTTCGTTCCATCTCTGGGAGTGAAATGGAATTCCTAAGGAAAGAAATTGCCTTTGGTCAAATAAGCATCCAGAGGCTTCCCTATTTTTTTGTTCCTTCACGTGTCCTCCATCTTGATGAAAAGTCTTTCAATGAAATTTTTTTCCGCGCAGTGTAGAACAAATATTTGGCGTCTGTTCTACAAGAGAAAGGCGTATTATTAATTTTTAAAACCGTCAATGGGGGCCAAGTGTACTGTGCTTCGGCAGACAAATATGCATCAAACGAGGAGCTCTTGATTATTTTCTAAGAGTTTAGATCATTGAATTGCCTCCGCCGCTGTGAATTCAGTGATGTTTGATTAGGCATTTTCATCATAAATATTTTCGTAAAAGAGTGAATATCGGTCGCTGTAAAATATTATTAAGTTGAAAATTTAACTAGGCATCGTTGGTTCCCAAAGAAAACCATTTATAAGGTTTTTGGTTTTTTTAGCTGAAAAAATTATCGAAATAAAACTATCAAAAATATGGATTGTTAATTATATACCTTTTAAAAGTAATTTAATTTCTTTTGAATTCATTATAGAAATCACAAGATAACAGATAATGATAATTCTAATAATCTAAATATATATTCGTACAGATTTAACCGAACGGTGTGCATACCTTGGAGAAAGTGCTTCAAATCAAATAGAAAGAACATCCAAAAGAAGCGGCATTGGTCCTAAGGACGTAAATTATATTGTTTTTTTTTGTATTTCTTTACAAGTGATTTAGACCGGATGAGATGGCACTCGGTGCCCGACAACACGGAAGCAAATACGGCATTGAAAAAGCGAACTGTCAGGAAAATATGGTTTAACTTGTAGGTTAACTCGTTGTCGAATAGGTTCTGAGAAACTTTTCAAAGTGAAACTTGTTTATAGCTTTCCCAAAATTCATATTTCTCAATTGAAAGTAAGACTTCAATTGTTATGTACACATTAGTTGTTAGTTTTTGATAAATACATGGCGTGAAAAATGCAAATATTCTTAATTATAAATAATTTAATAAATTACGATACATAATTCGTTGAATGGGATGGTAGAGTTTTGCCTGTTTCAGGCAACCTTGTGCTACAGGAACGAGGCGAATAGATTTTATATCGTTATCGAAAGGAAGAAGTAAGTCAAATGCTACGGGCATTAGGGTAAAAGTCTCCCACTCCCTACATACGGCTTGATGACTTTGAGATATCATCTAATCGACTGAAATAAACCTCAAAAGGTTATCATTGCTATCCGTCGCACGATCCTTCCAGGCTCAATATTGTATTTTCCTACCTTATTTGATACTCAGGTTTTATGTATGGTTTTTACGATGCATGATACCGACTGATCTCAAATGCCAACGTTTGGGTAAAGAAATCCGTAAAAATACAAATTTTGATAAATAATCTAGAGGAGAGATATAGAATGCCAATATATAATAAAAATATTAAATGCAAAATATTACTTGCGGCCCAGTGGAGACATAGGGACGTTAAAAAAGAGTCCCGAGTTTCCTGTTGGAAATTTTTTTCTAAACATGGTAACCTCCCATTTATAATAAAGATTGTGTGCTGGGATTTACAGTTATGATCTGTCCCGTCATTTGCTCAGTCGGACCGTAAAATGATTGAAAATTTACGGAAATAGTAAAACATATTCTCGTTGATACTTAGAATATTTATTTCTAATTCAAGTCTACTGCCGTGAGTTTTACTTAAACTATAAAAAAAACTGATTTTGTTGAGTTCATTGCAATGTTATGGTAATGAATGATATGTCTCTTTCATTTACTAGAGTTCTACAATAACCAAAATTTCACTATCATGTATATTAAATAATATATTTATTAACAATATATGATATACAGAAATACATGTTTTTTGTTTATGTGTCACAACTTAGGTTTATGACTAAAATTTTTTTCCTATATTAGATTTTTGTCTCTCTAGTCCACAAATAGATGGGTAGGTATGATAGGAAGGAATAGATAGGTAGGTAGGAAAAAAGGTAGTTATTAGCATCTGTTAGATAGTACCGAGCTTAATCATTCCATTATAATTATTTGATTTAGAAACAGGTATGTTTCCCATAAAACCTCTGTAACGAGCCAAGTTTTTTTTCGTATTTCGCCGAAAGGTTTAAGAATTGCAATCTGCGTTGAGAAATCTTAAGAAAAATATGTTTAAATGACTCCTAAAATAGAAAAATGATGACTAATGATCGACTGAAAAACATTTCAGCACCCAATTCATTCCGCCAATTTGCATTGGGCTTTCACACGAAGGTCATAACTGAAATTCAATTTCCCTGTCATTTAACTGGAAAGTGCACGCATAAAAGGCCTATTTGATCCGCTCATGGGAAGTTAGCGTCGCCGGGACGTTCATCCATTGGGCCGCCTAGAGTGGCCCAATGTTTATCATGGATAGCGCGGGAGGTTCTATTCTCCGTTAAATACTCATTACACCGGGTTAGCATTCGGATATTGCGACACATCCTCCAGCCCACGCATTTACGAACGCGCACGTGTCACCCAGTCGCTCATTTCGCTCATTCCATCCAAAACCTGAGCGGAAATTTGCCCATTAGGATAACCTACGACATGGGATCTGATCCGTTAAGTGCGATCCGTTTCAAAGGCACAGCCGAAAGCATTTGCCGTATCATTTCCTAGACCGTCCATGGGGCAATTCGCTCATAGATACGCTCGCACCCTCATTCCTCCTCTTTCTCTCTCTTAGCCACTCTTGGCGGCGTACCAATCGGTCCCGTACTTTTTCCTCGCTCCTCACTTATTCATGAATAATTCCATTCGGTGCTCCCCCCTCCCCTTTCCACTCCCCTTCCCCCACGTGCTCCTGCCTGCTCCTTCAACCGGGAGACTTTTAATTACCCCAGCCGTTGCGTCAAACCCGGATCATTTGGCTTCTAAATGAGACATTGTGATCGCTAATTTGTTTGCTTGTTATAGCACGTTTTTGGCATGTTTTGACGCATTTAATAAAATAAAAAGTTGAAACAAAAAACTGCATTTAATTTCCAAATTGTCGCCTCTCGATTATTTTCCGCCCTGGCGACACATTTGGGCAAGTTTGGTGATCTAAATGTGAAGTACCATTCCCTTTAAGCTGGCCTGTCGTTCCTATCCGCAGACTAGTACACGTAAAACCGATTTGCCGGTCGTGAGCATGATGATTCGATTGGATGTCGTATCCGGGATGAAGATGAAGAGTTTTGATGGATAGAGCTTACTAAGTGGTAACTGCTTTCAAGTTTACAGCCCATTGCATGCATTTATTTCACTGTAACGACTTAAATTACTTCAAGCAGATGCGATACACTCAATACAAGTACATATTTGGTTTCAATTTAACCCTAAAATGGCCTAAATATTTGTAAAACTCTTAGATATAGCACTCATGAATTGTCTAATAAAAAAACTAATGTCTCCTGACTTTGGTCGTTTAGTCAAAAGTTTTACGTGATATTTGCTTATAAATTCAGAATTCTAAGATGCCATTCAACTCTTAAAAATCGTAGGTACATAATAAAATATTGAGATTAGAATCGAAAAACTGTACATACTCCTGTTTGAATTCGAATTGATACATGGCTGTTAATTGAAAATGGATGAACCTTTCATGTTCTTGAGTAGACGTTTATTCTTATGTGAATGATTTTTATGATAAATTTATCAGGTGTTTAAAATTGATGATAATGAAAATGAATTAATATATATTTTTTTATTTTTTCAGGTAAGCTCCTACGTCGCCGAATCTGCCGAAGTAGTATCTCCTTGATAAGTACATTGTTTTACTCTCCCACGTTTTTAATTGTGCTTTTTAAAAATTATGTAAAACGGTGATGATCACAAAGTTGTTGTAAAATTCTCAGCATAATTTAAGAATGCATTGGTATTGAACTCACTTATCTTTATAGGAGAGGTGAGATATTAAATCTCAAAAGTAGAGATGGTTCAACGGTTAATGGATTATTCCTGCAAAAAATGGATAAAATAGCATTAGATTAACAGTAGAAAGACAATTTAAAAATGGCAAACGGATTCCTTTATCTCTGGAAGGTGTCAATTCTTTTGAAAGTCGGTTTTTTAAGTTATATGCCAATTCTGTCTCCATTTTTTAAATTTTTTGTTATTGGTGAAAGGAAAAGTAAATATAAAAGGTCACATGGAGCATTGAAAAATTTCCATTGTTTTCATTAGAGAGATATTATCGTCTGTGTTTGCTGTATTTATGATTCCAATAATTTAGTGTGTGACGCCATAGTTGGAACTTATTTTATTCCTCTCCTCTGCGGTGGGGTATTCCCTTGATATTGAATCAAATTATTTACGGATGAAAATAACCACTAAAATCACGTTTTCCAATCTCACGATTGAAAGGTTTACCAAAATAATAAATAAGCAGGTCACTACATAGTAAATAATAGAATTTCCATTTTGATTTTTTCCCGCCCGAGTGATGTTTTCTGACAGTTGAATTTTTGCCAGAATTGATTGATGAAAAATAAGAATCTTTCTTTCGCGGAGTATTATCTAGTCATACATTGAATACTCTACACCAAATTATTAGTTTTTATAAAGATACTCTCATGTAATCACCTTGGGGACATCCGCGAAATATTTCCGTTAAGCCATTTTGCATCATTTCTATTTGCGTTAATATTTAAATAAATGAAAGGTTAATAAAGAGAAAAACATTTTCACCATTAAATTGAATAGGCTTTGGTGTAAGAATTGTTAATACTATGAAAATAATGTCGAATATTTCCTCTGTTCTTAAATTTCTAATGTGTGACAATAATTCGGGAATGAATATTTCTTTCCTGGACAGATCAGTGGTGCAAATTGAATTTAAATGCTTATGTTATTTCGATTCAGAGGAGCAGTATTATGCTAATTGTATATAATTTGTTCTGGTTACATTCCAAAAGGCAAGATATAAATCACCGTTATGGATGAATTTAATTGATGATTTAATAAGGCTGTATTAAATTTGTATTAAATTAAATGTAAGTAATTGAAATGGATTAATGCTGAATATAGTAATATGAGACTTTTGAAAGATAAACTAGTAGTTTTGCTCAGCACTGGTGCGCAGTAATTCCATGACAGGATTTACTACCTATGACGAACCATGCGGAGGTGTAAAGAAAGTGATAAATAGCAATAGATGTATTCCACAATATCCATAAATTTAAAAAGTGAAATGGACCTTTGAAATTTAGCCGACAAAAATTAATCTTGAAATAACCTTCAGTCAAATCGTAAAGCTTGGGTTCCCAATCTTCAATGCAATAAAGTAAAATAACTAATTTTGCAACGCACATAGGCTACAAACACTATTTAACATATCGCACCGGTAACAATCATGGAATTGTGCTAAATTAATATATTAAAATCTTATGATTGAGTCATATTTTAAGTAAATAATTTTCTTTATTAAATAACTAAACTATTAGTACTCACACATTCTGTGGATAAAGAATGTATGGAGGGCTATTCAAACTGTTAAAATAAGAATTTGGGTACCCTAACCCTTTGACTATATATAATGAAATTGGCTATGCGAAACTTGTTATTTTCTACTGAAACTTAAGCCATTTCCCTCTCTCTCGTAATGGTTGGTAAATTTGACTTGCGCTTCGGAGAACTTATTTGAACCGACCATCCAGCAAAATTGAGGTTTTAAAAATTGAAAATCATAAAATAAGAATGTTTCCTAAGCATGAGGTTACTGCTCTGGGGATATCATGTTTTCATATAATAGGGGGAATCCTTTTTCTGCATTTAATTTTAACGATCATGAAAGCGCTCTCCAATTTCTTTTGATATTTGATAAGGGTAACCAATTCCTTGGACTAATTTAATAATACACCGTGTCAATGTGAATATTTAAATTTATAGTGGAGATGACACATCAAATGGCCCCCATGATCTCATACCCTTAGTTATTTCTACGGAAAGAAGTCTGGGAACGACGGATGGTCAGTAGATAAGCAAAGGAGGGTAGGAGTTGGGGACTTCCGAGCATTGGGATTATTGAGGACAAATGAGAAGGGAAGGAGACCAGAGAAATATACCCCGGGAAACGGCAGCGGATGGCACGGAAGCCTTGGATGGCGTTGTGGAAGAGGACGAATGGCGTAGCGATGGAATAAACACACGGGAGAAGTTTGCCAAAGGCAAAACACGACACCTCTCTGAGCATTATGGAGATGACTTTGAAGAGCCGGAGAGTTTCATGCTTAGAAGATATTTCGAGCTTCAGATTATGGCATATATGAAATTTCGATCAAACCTGGAGTTTAGAGAGGGAATATCGAGCAGCGAAAACAAAGAAAGAAAAGTGCGGGAAATTCAAAGATGATAAGAACAGGTTATGGGTAAAATGGAAGCTTATTAGAGTTCTAATAACAATTGCAATTTTGAGGAAACCCATTTTCCTTTACGATACATCCCAAACAATAATAAATATCAATTTTAATCTTTTACGTTAATATTTCTCACTATACTTTTATTTTTATCATTGAGATTCCATTTTTAAATAATTCAGTATGGCAAAATAAAATATATTTAAATATAAATAATTCAGTTTTGGACGGCACAAAATGACACAGAATAAAACAGATAACATGGAAAAGAACATTCACATTGTAGATTGGTCTTTTATGTGTTTTCCTATCCCCTTTCCTAAAAAATTATTTCTATATGTGAAATAATATTTGTTCGCCGTCGGGCGGGATTTTCATGTTTGAATGTGTGTGTGTATATATATATATATATATATATATATATATATATATATTAGTATATATATATATATATATATATATATATATATTAGTATATATATATATATATATATATATATATATATATATATATATATATATATATATATATATATATATATATATATTAGTATATATATAACATTTGGATGGCACAGTAGAACAGAATAAAATAGGTAACACGTAAATGAACACACATCATAGATTGTTGGAGTTTTCGGCCTATTCTGAGGCCTTTTCAGGTCAGACTCATCATATTATATATGTAAATAAGGGTAACCAATTCCTCGGACTAATTTCATAATACACTGTGTAAACATTAAAATGTATAGTGGTGGAGACACTCCACTCTATAAAAATATATACATAATAGTTCGGTGTGATTAAATGGATTTAAATGTCGATAATTCCCGACCTGACAACTAGTTAGCTCTTTCGTTCCTATTTCAAGTTCTCTGTTGTATCATCGGATTGATTCGGATGAGTTACAGTCTGATCCAATAGATTCTCTGCCCGATGTTTCCTCTGCAAAGTTGGCTGAAAATTCCACCAGCCGTAGAGCATACGACCGTCCAGGGATCATCCATCCTAGTACTGTTAAAGTGGATTTCCAAGTTCCCAATTTGGTCCTTGATGAAAGGCAGCTTAACTTTGGATCCGAGTGTTGCATTTCCACGATAGCGTTTTTTTTTATTCACTCATGCTATGAATTTTATTTTATTGCAACCTCGATGGTTTATGCTTGCTTAATTAACCTTTGGCCCTAAACTTAGTGGATGGTTTTATTAGTACAGGAAAAACTTCGTCTTTAGGTAAAAATACCGGATATATTTAATTACTAGTTTCAAATTTTCGAACGGTCATAATTCATACGATCTACTAATTATCATTAGTCATACCGCAGTCCTTATTTTTAACAAATTAATAATATTTTACGCTGTAATAGTTTCAAATTTTTTCATCAATGGTTGATATCCGGTCAAATCAATGCAACATCGATTTCTTCCTTTTTCCCAAATACGAATAAACTCGTTTTTATAATTATTAACAAAAAAGTTTTGCAATATACCACATTAATAAAAAATAAGGCACAATTCAAACATCGGGCGTATTCGTAAGAAAAATAATTAGTTTTTATTTAACCTGAGATGAGAGGAAAGGAGGTGGATGAAAACTTTTTCCCACGCCACTAATTAGCACCCAAGGATTATTTTACCCTCGGCGTTGACCGCTTCGTCTCTCATCTTTACAAAAATTCTAATTACGAAGGCATAAAATAAGAGGCGTCTTCTTCTTTCGCATGGCCTACTTGAAGGAAACGGAAACTAAGCGCTTAAGCGCGATAGACAACCCACCCTACTTGTTGGCCGAGGCCGTGCCCTCCCCTTGGAATGCCTAACTCTAGTGGCAACATGTTAATTGCCACAGATTCTCCGGTCCTGCCGCCTCTCCCAGCCACACCCTCCTCCGCGTCGTGCCTTTCCCAGCCTCACGTAGGATCCCCTCTCGTCATACCCATGCGCTCCTCAACCGCTTCACCTTCTCGAACCTTCACCCTCACTCATTCCTAGTTCGTTACTTTGCCTCCTCTACATTCTGCCTAGCTTATAAGTTTTACTATGGGCCCATCTTTTCAGCGCGCAACGTGCCAAGTGAGAATATGTTCCCTTATCATAACATACTTTCGTCAGGGACTCATCTTTTCAATGTACATCGTGGCAAGTGAGAATACGTGTTTTTATCATAATATAATGAGAAAATACGTTCGCTTTTGCAGTCGAGCAAGATGTTGAAGGATCCAAAATAATTTTTATGGGTCTCACACACTGGTAATTAGTTTAACAATGATAATTTAAATACGTAATAACACAGTCGTGTTTATCTATATTGTGTCATGTATTTTTCAGTTTGTATTTGACAATTTTATGACAGAGGAATCAGTCTTACAATCTAATGTCTAGGATTCTGGTATGCGATACTACCAAATATTTTTGTTGCAATATTATACTAGTGATTTTGTTAGCACTACTGTGACATTTTCATCTATTTCTACTTGTTTTGTATTTTTTCTATGATTTGATTCTGCTATTAGTAGGGAGATATATAATTTTTTAAAAATGACTTGCCTTTTCTCCTTTCGTCGTGTCTTCTTCTCAAAAATACAAAACTACTAACTGATCAACAAAAATCCATCACTATTATTTAAAATTTGTTTGATACATGCGTCATACAAATTTACTCATTGAAGATTTTTGTATCAAATGATTTGAAAACATATACAAGTTTTCTAGGTGAAAGGTGAGACTTGTGCAGATAAACAAACATGAAATCATATTATGTTCCTCACTTACTCTCTTAATTGTTAATGTACTTCCTCCGGCTTTTATTTTCCTTTTTATTTTCTTCAACGCTCAGATAATAAGTCAGCAGGTCCACAGATCATAGGATTGAGTACTGTCTTCTTTGTTTGGAAACAAACCTTCATCTTATCATTTACTTTCATTTTATTGTATTTTAATTCTTCCTTCGTACCTAACTACTCCTTATCCATCTCTCTCTATCAATTCCATCTGACGCTCACCTCGTGAACCCTTAACAGTGAGTCTGCGTAATCACCAGCACCTTGCCGTTTGCCGGTACTTCCTCATTAACGCGGGATCCTGACCCACTAGTCTCAGTTGGCGAACATTTTCCAACGGCGTTGGTTACATGGCGACCTTAAGCTTGCAGCTCTCCTGAGCGGACTCTCAGTGCGGAGCAAATCCAGCGCTGCCTATGAGGGCGAGGAATTAGGCATGGTATCAGATACAGGAGAGATCTGGTTGGGAGCTTCTTCTCCCAGGGTTACCGGAGTGACTGATAGCATATGCAACGTGTAGCCATGACGCGAAGATAGCAGGAGTCCTCAGATGAAAGAGGAAAATTAATCCATCAAGTGCATTGGTTATACATACCGAAATTCCAGAATTTCATGAAATCATACAAAGTCCGGAAATATTTTTCTGAGTAATCTTTTCAATAAATTTTTCATTAATTTACTTAACTTTTAAATTTGGATGTTAAAAATTTCCGAGAGATGTGAATTAAAAATACTTTTACATTAAATTTAATTCATAAAAATTTCCAGTTTACATTTGGAGTGAATTGCAATTTTAGTCACTGCTTAATACTGTATTTGAGTAGTGAATTTTGTATTACAACTTCATGATGAAAATAACTTATCTTTGTGCAACAATTAAAACGTTTTCCTCTTATAAAAGCACACGGAATTATTTCCGATGCAGTTAAGTCAAAATAGCCAGTCTTATTATTCCTGCATAGATTAAAGTCGCTTATGTCGTTTTCAATCTTACCAAGCAGAAGCATCTCGGTTTTTTCCTAAATAATTCCTTTGAAAGGATTCAAAAATAATTTCTGAATCATAAACCATTATGCCTCTGAAGACCTCAAGCAGAACTTTCTGTGAGAACAATTTTAATGTTGACCTTCAGGTTTCATTTTCTTTTTCTGAAAAGGTCTTTTCAGACGGTTGGTTTGTTGAAGAGAGTTGCGTGCAGTGAAGTACTTGGGCCAAATTACTTTTGTCTTTGCCATATCCCTCTCTTTTCCATAAAAACAAAATTTGTCTCCAATATTTTCCAACTGAAAACCTTGGTCGACACATTGCTTTGGCAAACATGGTAAAATACTTTCAAAAATCAAATTATTTTCGTATTAATTTTAAAAAAATCACAGTAATTTAATTAAAGTACCAGTAAATTTAGTGTTGATTCAAAGGTGTCTTACTTAATCTATGGTTAAGACAGCGGACAATATATATGATTTCTTCTATTCTATATTAATCCATAATTGCACTGGGCGAAAATATGAAATTTTAGTTAACATTTTTTGCTGAAAATCTTAGACACTTAATTTTCTCTCATTATCAATATGCCAAAATACTTTAAAAATAAGAAAATGAAATAGTTTCATCAGTTATTTTTGCATGTAAATCAAAATGAGTCAAATTATTCAAAATAATACGTATTTAAATAACATGCACACTGAAGAATTGTAGATAGGTTTACTTCAAATCTGTTGGATTTTAGTGCGAAGAAAGGGTTATTAAGGGCAAGCCAACGTCTGTTCATTCCCTCGAGAACACCAAATTGGGTAAAAAATATATTGCTTTCTCCTATATTAATCGTTGTTAGAAAATGTAAACATCTACAACTTTTATTAGAGGTAACATTAAATAAAGGGAGGCAACATCTTGTTATTCTCCTTTTACTGAAGATATCATATTTTTCTGTTTCCAAAATTCTCTATTCCCTCTGAATGAGAGTTTAATCTTCCAAAAAATCTATCTAATATCTAATGTCACAAAAGTGGTCCAGAAAATATAAATGTTGATTGAACGACTTCACATAGCCATGCTTTTAGCGTTGCCTTCCAAATTTCATTAAAAAGTTTATATATTGATATTACACGCTATGAAAGGATACAATAAGGTGATATCAAAGTTTTACAGCTCTCAGGTAATAAACTTTTATATCGCTCTATTAAAAATATTGGTGGATTTTTTATTTCTTTTTCATCGTAGCAAATGCAGTTTTCTCATTTTTTCTACTTTCTTTGAAATCAATTAGTATCTTTCTTTACTGATTTTCTTGTCTTATTCAGGCATCTAGCCACGTTATAGTCGATGAATAAATAGAAAAAATAAAGTTCATTGTGTAAGAAATAGATTTCTTCTATGAGTCACTAAATTAAGGTTAGTGACGTATTACATACTTTTGTTGATAAAAGGTTTATTAAATGATATTAAAAATATTCTTTCCATTTAAAAAGGTCCATTCTTACTCTTTTTTGTCAGTACCTAAAGTACGAATAAATAGGTTTTTATTTCTAAAAGAAGACTGAAATTATTACTCGTTGAATGTGATTCATACTTGCCACAAAATTGCCCCAAAACCACAGTAAGAGATTAACAAACTTCTTTTAAACCTTCATCTTGCTCTTGTTCTTGTCATCCATATCTCCTTCCGGATATTCATTTAACTTCCGTAGTCTTCTCCCCTATTAATTTCCATTTGTTAGAGACTTTATCTTTTAAATGAACGTCACCAAACAAAAATGATCTTTTCATCCTCCTCAAATCTAAAGAAAGGAAAGGAATGCATTTAAGCATATTTAAAACTGAGAACTCACACTTCTGAAAATCAGATTGAGTCCATGATGGCAAAAAAAAGCCATATTTTAGAGGAATGCCGTCTTCCGTATAGCTCATTTTAGGCTGATCAAAAAAGAAAGGGAGAATTTGTAAATATGTTATAACCTTTATTTTTCGGATTTATTAACCGTTTTTCTTAATTGCTGAAACCTCTGATCCAAATGTCAATGATTAAGATGGAGATTTAGTGAAAATTCGGAAACTTGAGTGAAAAATCTGTAACAATGGTGAAATATATAATTGCGATTTTAATTTCATTTCCTACGCCATCATTAATTATAACAAAAAAATTCTATTCCCGATGAATTAATGGATAAATCTGTATATAACATTACAAAAGTCGTATAAGCAATCTGATATGACATATGAAGTTGTTTTTGATGTTAGCCGCTGGAAATCCTCCATTATCAAAAAAACAGGCACAACAATTCGACAATTAAAGCAAAAAATATTAATAGTTGAATTTTTATGTGTCTATTTCTGTAAAAAATTGTATATTTTTGTTTAAATATTGTCAATTCCTGCAAAAATATTCTTAGGGAATAACACAGAAATGATAAATACTGAAGGATACATGTAAATTCTCATTTTCTGCATAATATTTTGTTTAAAGACTGTTCTTTAAGCTCCCTCGTAATTACTACATTTCTTTTCGTTGCTTGCAAATCTTCTCTAGGCCTTATATGTATACGTGGGTAATTATTTACATATTTATATTGCTGCAAATGGCAGTTAACTTTGAAAACCGTTTTTGGTAATATACAAATGGCATGGATGAAAACAAAGTGATTGAATCATTTTGCTACCTCGCCTTTTCGTTCTTCTTCTCTCTCTATCTCTCTTTTAAGCGTACACCACCACTCTCGGTGCTCTCTCCGAGCAAGTCGTAAATTACGACCCCAACTCTTCTACATTACTCAGTTTTTTCGACCGAAATTTTTCGCATTTGTAATCCACGTGCATCTTGCATAGGCGCTTCTCGTCTGCGCCCTTGCGAGATTAATAATAAAGGTCCCGAAATTTTCTCATTGCCATTACCCAACATGATAAGCTTCGTCCTGGGAGGACGGTTTTTCTTTCATTATTTTTTTCATCCAACTCACACCCTTCTTGCTTTTTAAAGAACGCGGTTCCTCAGATCAGTATTTTTTTCGCTCCCTGGAGTGCACGCAACCCGCAATTTTTCAAAGTCAAGAGGTTAAGGCTACTTGTTCGGCGCTCAAATAGTTTTCATTGCGATGCCGCTCATGGCGCCTCTAGCTCCCTCGCTCTCTTAGCCTCTTGCTCTCCTCCCGAGTGCACGGCCATTTCCCCACCCTCCCGACCACCCACAGACACACACATACACTCTCTCTCACCCCTTCTCCCGCCCCTTCCCCACGGTGGCATCTCCAAACTTTGCGCAATATTTCACATGGGCCAGGTGCCTCACATTTCCCGCCTCATATTTACGAGGGTTGCCCCTCCGCCACTTCAACCTCCAGCATCCAAAGCCTCTTTCTCTCCTACGCCCCCGCAGCAGTCCTTTTGCCCTGCATTCCCGGTCACTGGAGTTGACTCTCCAAAATCGTAGCCCGTGGGGAGCGATGTGTTTCTTTGAGGGCTGACCGCGACGAATTCAAAGTTTTAAGATTCAAGTTTTGACCTTATTTGAGCGCAATTCAGCTGTTGCGTTTCTGAAATTTTCGTTGCTACAGTATGACTTTATGAACTTTTCCTCTATTTAAATAGATCTCGTTCGCGATTTTGAGGAAATAGGGCTAGGGGAAGGAATAACTTTAAAAAATTAACGCTTAACGATTTTAGGATTTCTTATTTCCATTGAAAAATAAGTTAGTTCAACTTGATGGCGTTTTTAAGGTTAAAATATCTTTTGACTGCATTCATATCGATTAAATAAATGATAAACTATTCCTTGGTAAAGAGACTCAAGGTCAAACGCTGACCTAGCTCATTAAATTCAATGTTACATATTATTAGGTATTAATTTATTATTTCACGATTATTTTATTAATAGGTTATCAAGATTGTCTTGGGAATACTAGATAAAATCTTTCCTAGTGACAAAAATATAAATGAAGTGGACATGAATGATAAGTAACTGTGGCAATAAATGCCAATATCAATGTAACTATTGGTTTACTTTACAAACAGCTCTTTCCGGTGTCTTATGTGTATTATATAGCTGTCTATATTATATATATGAATTCATATATAAATAAATATATATAGTTTGGGTTTAGGAAGGGAAGAGGTACGCGTGATGCCATTGCAGTAATGAGTTCACTAATCAAGAGAAATATAGAACACAATCAGGACGTTTTTGCCTGTTTTGTAGATTTCGAAAAAGCGTTTGATAGAGTGTATTGGGAAAAATTGATGCGTGTATTGCAGAAAATAGGAATGAATTGGAGGGACAGGAGACTGATCCGCAACCTGTACATGTATCAGACTGCTCAGGTGCGAGTGGGGAACGCAGAGTCCTGATGGGCAGTGTTAGGAAGAGGGGTTAGGCAGGGTTGCCCATTGTCACCGGTGCTGTTCAACGTATATGTGGAGGAAATGAATTAAAAAAGGCGGGGAAAAAATAGAGCAGGTAGAGCAGTTTACATATCTCGGAAGTGTTTTGGACCAATACGGTCAAATTGGTAGGGACGTAAGAAGAAGAATTGCGCTAAGCAAGGTGGCTTTCTCAAGGAGGAGGGAGTTGATGACGGGGACGTTGAGTAGGGATGTTAAGACAAGGCTCGTAAAAACTCTGATATGGAGCGTAGCTATGTACGACGCGGAAACTGGTAGCTGAAGTAGGAGGATAGACGTAGATTGGAGGTTTTTGAAATGTGGGTGTGGAGAAGAATGGAGATGGTGAAATGGACCGAAAGGAAAACAAATGAGGAAGTACTAGAGATGGTGGGTGAGGAGAGGGGTTTGTTGAGAGAAATCCTATGGAGGCAGGAAAAATGGATGAAAGGCGTATTGGGCGGTAGTGGAATGTTGAAGGGGGTAATAGAGGGGAAAATGTTGGGCAAGCGAGGTAAGGGCAGGAACAGGATAGGGATGTTGGACGGGATGAATGGAGGAAAGAAGTACACAGGGATGAAGAGGGACCTGATATAGATTAGTTTGCTAGGCGGGGAGTCACAAAATGTTTATTTGATAGTTGTCTCCATCCAAAAACCTACCTTAAACGGTAGATTACCTAATAATATATATAAATATATATATATATATATATATATATATATATATATATATATATATATATATATGATTTCTTCGAAGTAACACGGAAGTGTTGAATAAAAAACTCGGACAGTAACACACAGCACGAGAACACATAAAAAGAACACTCACAATAATATCTTGATAATTTCGACGGGCTCGAGCTCCGTCTTCTTCGGAAGATAAGATATGACTGAGGAAAAGGGAACGCGGTGCAGAGAGAGTATGGGACGAGGGAGAGGGGAAAAAAGGTAGTGGGGGAGGGTGAAGGAGGGGTATATGGAGGGGGAGAAAGCGGAGCGGAGAACAGGTGGTGGGAGAGGGGTAAAGGAGGAGGTTATGGAGGGGGAAAGGGAGGCCAGAGGGGAGCGGAGATGGAATAAGGAGGATGCGGAAATAGTAACAAGGGACACAGAAAACTAACAATTCATCCACAGATCCCACACCACCTATGACCAAGGCATCAACTCACCAAGTCATCATAAGGGCTTGACAAGTCAAAACCCAGGACAAGGATGACAAAATGTATGCGGATGAATAAATTGTCCCACCACCTCGCAAGAAACAAATCAACCTCCATCCACTCCAGCCCCACCCCCCCATTTAGTGAACGACTTTGAGACCCGGATGTATGTAATGTGTGATTATATATATATATATATATATATATATATATATATATATATATATATATATATATATAATTCACTAAATAGTCATAGCAAACACAGAAACTAAAACATATAAAAGAGGGACTCACTAGTTCTCGAATTTTCGGTGGTGCAACCACCTTTCTCAAGAGGAATTAGGAACAGAACTGAGGCAGAGGAGAGCCGGAAGCAGTGGTAGGAAGGAGAAGGGGGAAAATGGGGGAAGAAAAGAGGGGAAAAGAGGGGAAGAGAGGGGAAGAGAGGGGAAAAGAAAGGAAAAGGGGGTAAAAAGGGGGGGGGAAAGGCATTCGAGGTGAGGGGTTTGGAGGGGTAGTGTATGGCGCGGGAATTTTAAAAAAAGGTGGGGATGATATGGAAGTTTTTGGGGGCGGAGGGGGATGAAATTATATGCCTAAAGGGGGCAATTAATGTCTAATTTCAATACCTGGGCGATTCCAGGAATCCAAGAGCCAGATGAAAGCTAGCTCTAATGTTTTGAGTTTCAGTGGAGGGTCTGAGTGTGGGAGGGATGCTAAGACGGATACTTTAAAACATTGGTCAAAGGCAGTGTTGTGTTCGGAGGCGTGTTTGGGGATTGGGAGCATACCAATAAGGGAGGAATTGTTGCATGAGGCTCGATGATTATTGATTCTAATATTAAGGGGTGTGGTACACTGTCCAATGTAAAAGAAGGGAAAAGTTGGCACTTGTGTAGGTAGACAACATTGCTGGAGGTACACGAGGAGTAGGGAATTGGTGGCAGAGAGATAAAGAGCGGGTGGGAGAGGGATGGGATTCTGGTTAGGAAAATAGGACATGTTTTGCATCTAGGTTTATTGCAGGGTCTGGGAGTGATTTTGGAACGGGGTGAGGATTTAAGAAGTGGATTGGTAGATTTTAGAAGATCTGATAGATTGGCGGGGCGTTTGAAAGTGACAGAGGGGCATTTGGGGAAAAGGTTGGTGGTGGAATTGTGGTTTTTGAGGATAGGATAGAGGTCCTTTAGGATAGGACGCAGAGATTCTAGGCCAGGAAGAAACGTGGTGCAAATTGAAAGAGGGTGGTTTTTCGCGGTGGTGGAAGGTCTGGGAGTGTAAGTATGTCTACGGATCCTCTTATTCAGGAGGGATTCAGGATAACCTCGTTTAGGGAGGGAATGGTGTAAATTTATGAGGAAATTGTCTAGGGAGTCAGGGTCATTGCAAATTCTGTGTCCCCTTATGGAAAGTGAATAAGGAATGGAACGTTTGGTGTGGTATGGGTGACAGCTGTTGAAATGTAAGTACTGTTGTTTATTTGTGGGTTTTATATGTACGGATTTGTGAAATTTATGGTCTATAAATTATATGTTTACATCTAGGAAGGTGATTTGGGAGGAGGAAACTGTAGACGTGAAGGAGATAGAGGACGAAGCATTAAGGTTGGAAATGAAAGTTTTCAGGGAATCAGGACCATGTGGCCAGAGAAGGAAAATATCGTCAATATATCTGAGCCACAATAGCGGTTTCATGGGTTGTTGGGACAGGCATTTCTGCAGGAATATAGCCAAAGTTCAAATTTATGAGTGGATGTACTCGCACCGGGTCTATGCTAAGGCGATTTCTCTGTATTACTCTACACACATGAAATAACTGTGTGGATATTTGATTAGAGAGATATATAACGGTTATCCAAGATGTCCTAATTCATATGCCATCGTGATTTCCGAAGCCAAGTTTAGCTCTCTCTAGTTTAAAACAATTTAAATTGAGCGGTTTAAATACTACTGTGAGTTCCTTCCTCTTTATCAACTACCGAATCTCGTAATTACATGGCATTATGATTCCTATTCTATGGCTTTAATTTTTCTCTAGTTCTGCTATAAATGGGACTTGGTTGAAGCCCTTTCAGCGCTTTCATAACTTTAAAATTACTATCTGTATTCATTAAAGACGACAACTACTAATTTGAACTTCTAGAGCAGTGACGAACGCGATTGAATTTGCAGTTAAGTTATATTTACTGCCTTTATTTTCAAAAGCGATCACATTTTTTCCAGTGTCATCTCAAATGGCATGTCTTCACATTTTCCCTGCTTCTCTCTCTCCCATCTTGCACTTGTCATTGCCTGATTTGCATTTCTTAACATTACGCCCACCCCACCCCCCGAGAAAAGCGCAGACCGGGCATGCACCCCAAAACTTTGTTAATTGATGCGCGGATGCTGCGTGCCCGAAACTCCTCCGTAAAATGAATACTTTGGTTGAAACGCCCGAATGCGGCGGAGCAGGGGAATCCGTTGAAAGCAGATTCATCACGAACTGACGAACTGATCCCGACGGAGCAGAAGCGATTCAGGTCTCACGACGAACTTCAATAATGGGGAGGTTGAGAGTAACCCGTTCTCAGTATTAACCTTGACTGCCTCGGAGAAAAGGGAGGGAGTAGTCGAAGAGAAAGCTACGGAACAAAACGAGATAACAGAGAAATGAAGGGATATATTAGAGGAAAACGATTGTAACAAATAAACAGGAAGGAATGAATTGGACAAAAAGGGAAAATACAAATTCGGGGCATGATTTGAGTGGGTAAAATTAGGACAGACTAAATGGAGCAATACGTTGACTTTTAATGCATTATTAGTTGATGCGTTCTTCTTTGACGACCGTTGCAAATAAGAAAGTACATCTGGACATGTGAAAAAACAACAGTCACCATGTTTTAACATTTTTCTGAGTAGTATCACCCGTTAGCTTGAGTCGTATTACCCGTTATTGTTCGTTAGCCAAATAGTCATTCAAGTTTGAAGAACATATCTCATTAACAGTTGCAAAAAATATTTCTACCCAAGTTAATTTATTAAAAATAAAATAAATATTTTTCCGAAGTGGCGATATTAAATTCACGTAGATAAGTATTAATGATTCACTTTATATGTTTTTGATGAAAATTTAAACTGTAGCAAACGATTTAAAATATAACATTTATCTTCATGAGTTAATTAATGTTTAACGTCTTATGATATTTTTAGCATTTCAGATGCAAACGTATTTAAGCAATAAGAATTATGTTCTTCGATTGAGTTAAAATAATTCGTAGTTGAAAAATGATAATTGCAAAATTATAAGCAAGTGAAAAGTAATTCGTTAAGACTTTAAATTAGAAACGTATGCCATCCAAGTGGGTCACTTTTTCTCAATCGTTTTCGGAGGATTATCCCATATTACTACTCCGTATTCACGACGCGGGTGTTTCCACCATACAAACGGATTTTAACGCTGACGAAACATCAAAGTGATCTCCCATTCCTGCGGATTTTGCCTACGGATCTCAAACATTCTGGGACGTGCCTACATCTGGGAATGGATGAAACTGCTTATGAGGATCCCCAATAGATATTTGACAAAGAGATAGGTGATAAATCATGGACGCGGAGGGCAAAGTATATCTGGCACAGAAGCATATGAGACCGAATTAGGTTCAACTTATGCGGGCGAAATTCGGTGAGTGAACGTCATTAATAGTTTCTCTCTTACTGTGGCCATCATCTTGTCAGGATCAAAGGCTCACTTAGACTTTACATAGAGCTACATGTGCGGAGCATTAAATTGACCTGCAAGTCTTCCAAATCTGAAAGTGAAAGGACGCAATGATATACCAGCATCGTGAGACAAGGTAAAATGGTTTACAAGATTATTAAGCTGAAATTACATAGAAAACTTTATTGGGTTTGGTTAAATAAATTAATATATTAAATCTGACTGTCAATTAATAAATAATAGCTTTTACACGATTGTATGTATGTGTGTAACATTGGTAATATTTGATTTTCATCCCTCATGATCGTGTTTCTTTACCCATTTTTTATAATTTGGTAATTAATGTAATGCCTTGTAATCATTTGCAATAGTACATTTCAATTTAAAAGACATTTAGGGACAAAGTTCATAATGTACATGAGTAGTATAGCAGTATGGTAAATTGAGAAATGTAAAAATTGAACACTTACTCTGGTCCTGGTAAACCGGTTACCCCTGGCTCAAGAGTAGGTGTCACAAAAACAAAAAGGATACATATTGCCTGAGTCGAGTTTTGTTCCAAGCTCTATTCCCTGCTCGGCTTTAATTGCCAGTATTTTATTGACAGCAGTAAAATTTTAACAGCAGTTACTTATTGTCACATAATTAAACCCTTAGGTTTTTCATTAATTATTATCTGCCCAGTTACCTCCACTTTTCTTCTATCTTGATGTGTATTATATTTGTGCTTAATAATATTTACTTAATGGTCGCTTAATGGATATTTTTAATATTACGTATTTTATATTTTCTAAATAATTTCAAAAATAGGCACGATTTTCACTATCAAATACAAAATAATACATTAAGATCCCTTTATAACAGTCCAACTGTGTTCACAAGAGGAATGAATCTCTGTAATTTTCCCATAAAATCATTCAACTACTTGACTAACACATAGCCTATTCATTATTTGTCTACCCTTTTCCAAATAATTCAAATGTGCGTCAATATCAATGCGTCACATATCAAATAATGAATTATCCTTGAAGCTCAACGATAAATCTTTTTAATTAGTCATATTATGTGCAACATTGAGTATATATTCGATGTCTGGAACACTTTTTTCTTGAGAAAAACCAATAAAATTACCCAAATATTTAAGAGACATAATTTTTTTGTTGCATTAAATAAAAAAACGAGAACAGAATAAGGGTGAGGAAGTTATTTTGCATGTAAAATGCTATAAATAATGGTTTTGTTTGCAATAAGGTTAAGGTGTTTTTTGATGGTGGCATTTATCCATAATGTGTAAAGTTCACCTGGTAGGAGTACCCACAAGATATGCGTATACGTTGAAGTATATTAGCCAGTATATTTTCCAGTATTTTAGCCGCTAATTTTGTCAGGACTACACTGCAAAAACAATCTCACCTTTAGTTATACGCCAAAATAGAATGTGGCCACGCAAAAATATCAAATCAAAGTGGGACCTATCCAATCAAATAACACGGATTCATTCATCTTCGTTACTGTTTTGCATAAAAGCATGCTATTCTATTTCATAAATTCAAATTCCATGATTGTAATGCAGGTTTCAACCCTGTCTCGGCCCAATTTCAGTTTAATTTCCCCTGGACATAATAATTCGTTAGGCTTAGTCTGGAGAATTTGGGTAAAAATCAGGACAACCGCCGATTTTGCCTTGTGCCCCTGTGAATAACGAAAGTGAAAGTCAACCCGAGCACAGGAAGAAAACGAAGGTAATGGATTAGGAAGGAAGTAAGGAGAGGGGGAAACGAATGGGGGAACGCGAGGAATAGATTAGCGTGGGCGAGGGTGGAGTGTTCGCCATGTGTGTGAGTGCGGCGGGAGGAAGTTTGGGGAGCGGCGCGGGGGGGGGGGGGGTGAGGAAGGAAGCGGGGGCGGGTAGGAATAGTAACAGTGGGCTTTCGGAACAAGCAAGGGCTGAGGCAGGTCGGCTTGTAGGGTGGCGCGTGTGTGAGGGGTTGGTGCGACGGTGTCGCCGGGCACAGGATTTTGAAGGGTTCCTAGTGGGGTTAAAGGGAGGAAGAGGCGCGTAAGTGTTCGTGAGCTTCCGGAATGAAACAAATGACTATTGCTGACGAGCTTTGCAGACTAATTGGGGTCCTCCCAGCGGGGACCCAGGCCCGGTCTCACCCCCTACCCCTTCGCCCCTCTCCTCCCTTCCCCGTCCTCCATCATTCCCTCCGTTCACTCGGCGTATTCCGTCTCCCCACCGACCCCTGCGGCTTGGCTAGGCCCGTCCTCCCTTTCTTTCTCACCCCATCCGCTGTTTCCTTTGATGAACCCTTCCTCTTTCGCTTTTCTCCGTTTTCTATCTCCTTTCTTTCTTCTGGCTATTCCCTCTGTGACACTGCTTAACCGATATTTTCCTTCATCCCCACTCTGCGGAGCCCTCAAGATTTCTGCGGCAGTTCACCATTTACCCGCAGAAATTTAAGTCATCATTACCTCTATTGGATTAGGATACTATAGTTTTTGATGGAGATCCATCACTAGCGATAGTCTTCTTAATGTTCACACATCTATTTCTGGTTATTACGGAGGAGGCCATCACTCAGAGATGCAGCCGAGTTTTGATACCCATTAGATTTGGACATAACTGGTTTAAAAGGACAAGAAGGTCGGTTTAAAGTCAATTTGATGATATTTTTTACAGATTCCAGCAATCGAATTTTACCAAATGAATGAAGATTCTCAGTAATACTGTGACCAGATTCATAATATTGGTAGGGTATTTATTTTTTCAAGCGTCGCTTTGTTACATTTTTAGTTATTTTTTCACTGCTCTCTTGTTTGGCAGAGTAAAGCATTTTTCAAATTGTAGCGAAGCTTTTACGTTCATACAGGATGCCCACTTTAATCCAATATCCTGCTCATAAAAGCCTTATTGATACGAATATGCGTGCCAAACTCAAACACGCATAATTGACAAACATATGTGCTTTTTTCAGCGTTGGTTAGCATGGGATTTATTACTTAAATATTTAGCATAAATCAATTTTTACGCCGTAATGCTTTTTTTAAGAATAAATTTGTCTTTACATTAACTACTTTCAATTATGGTAGTTTCGAAATGAATGATTTCCAGATTAAAATCTCTGTGGTAGATTTGTATATTTGCTACATTTTATAGTTTGACAATTTCACATTTTTCCGTAATAACTAATTTCTACAGTGTAATCAAACTGCAATCCTTTAGAAACTAAGTACTGTAGTGTATTTTTTTAATTATTGAATACCTGGAATTGATAACAGATTGGTTTTCGCGTTTATAGAGAATATATGCCTGCGGTATTTACGAGTACGAGCCGCTTTTGTAATTATGATTACAGAGTTCTTAGTAGAAAAGTAATTACAAAACTTTTAGTAATATTGCAAGGAAAGTGTATTTGTATAGTCAGAATTCAAAAATATATTAACAATTTAAGAATTGTCATTCAGACTCCTTTAAAATTTGCAGAAAGTATAATATATATATATATATATATATATATATATATATATATATATATATATATATATATACATTATAAAATAACTTGATGATAACAATCAGTATGTGGCCGTAAGGATTTTCTACAGTAGCTATTCTGATGTTTACATTTTTAGCAATTTAGATTGATTATATATTAAGGATTCAGAATATTAGTATGAATATGTACAATTAGATGAAACATATTAGTTTAAGTTTTCCCTATTGGTTAATTTGTATAAAATGAGCACCATTTTTTTACACTGTTGGAGAATATGTGACTGGGCAACAAGAGAAAAACACATTCAACAATACATCCCCACTGAACAAGTTGGAAACATAAAAATATATTTCCTTCTCGGAGTTATTATTAGGGTAAGAAGTCAGAAAAGAAGAAATGTACGAGTATGAATCAGGAAACGGTCAATAATTTAAAAGGTTATCATTACGATGGAGATTGTTCACATATGGTTTAGCTATTTTGTCAAAAACGTTAACTAGTTAATGCCTCTGCCATATAGAACTACCGCTTTTGGATCCAATGCATCATAATTCAATCCACAAAAGGAGACGCCCCGTGGAATAAGGGGGTGGGAGGCAATATCGTAATTGGATTTTCATTCCCAGGACTCATGGCATGAATAAATTCCCCGAAGTATTTCAGGAGAGCAGGTAGGCATGGAGAATGTATTTAATCCTTCGGGTAACGAACGTATCGATCGCGTAATTTTGGTTAAACAAAGTAGAGCGTTCAAGCGATCACCGTTCCAAAGGTGTATATCCTCTCCATTACGAATTCATAATCCTCTAATAACTAATACTCTCACTTTCCTCCCATCACTTTGCCTTTCATCCACACCCTCACACTACCGCCCATCTCATTCCGGGTCCTCCTTATCCCCCTCCCGCTTCCACCCCCTGCTCTTCCCCCCTTGCCTTCCTCACCCCGACCCTCGAGAACCCTCTCCCGCTCCCTTCTCCACCCGGCCCTTACCCATAACTTCATCCAATGCTTCGTATTCAATAGCCTCCGGGACTTGAAATAAATTGAGATTGGCCTTCTCAGCCTCACCTCACTCTTACCCCCCCTCCCCCTTTTCAACTCACTCCCACGTCTCCCTCTTGCCCTCCTTCTTTTGCACCCCGCCCCGTCGCCCTACGATAGACGCTCGAAAATGAGCGAGGTGAGTGGGACGACGATGGGAGGGTTGTTTGGGGGCGAGAGGGTGGAGCAGGGGAATTGTGAGCGGACCGGAGAAGGACGCTCCCCACTTCAAAAACCCGCCCTCCAATCCTTCCCTACTCCTCCTTACCTCTCTCGCACTCTCATCTCTTCCTCCTCCCTTCTCGATACCTCCCACCCTAACCCCCACCCCCCTTCCGCCGTCTCTGAAAACTTTTATAGGCTTTAGATAAATTGAAAGTTGTTCCGAAGAGAGGAGGGTTAAGGGATCATCGCATTCGCAAAATGAGCGTCGATATACTTAAGGAATGAACGTTAAAATGATACTCGGGGGTTGGATTTCAATTTTTTTACTGTTTAATTTATTATATCTTTCACATTTTTCGAATTTTTTCCTCCTATTTCTGTATCCACGTTTTTTTTTCTTCCCATGAGCAGTTTCCAACAGTCGTACCGGTTTCTTCTTCAACGTCCACCCTCACTGAAATAAGAGTGATAAACCTTTATGGAGTTTAACTTCGATGGAAGGGTATTCATAACCTTTGCACATTTAGTTTTACAAGTGTTATAAAAGTTTTCGTATAAATATTGGATTGGTAAGACATGTTGAACTAATTATAAGTTAATGTCGCGACCGGGATTTTCTCATTTTATCTCTTTTTCATAGAGGTTATATTAACTCATGAATTTCAGTAAGCGTATCTAGAATGGATAAATTTTGATATAGAAATACTTTAGACTCGTTCATTAAGGAAGAGAGAGCACAGATTTTGTACTTCCGCATTAACAATTTCCGAAACAACCTGCACCTCACTGCCCTCCCAGTTCCTTTTTCTCCTCCTCTTTACCCTTCCACAACTCTCCCCTCCCGGATTGAGTGAGTACTACATTTAGAGCTTGTAACCTATTGTATCTTTATTAGATGATGCCCACGGAAGCGAAACGTAGGTTGTGCCAAGTAAATTGTGAATGTGGAATTCCAGTCTTTTGTGTTCATTGTTCCTTATTATTGAAAAATTCCATCGAGAGGAGCCCGACACCGTTTACTAGATTGTCAGTTAACTTTCTATAGCCAAGGCCGGGGTGTATAGTACGCAGAATATAAAAATCAATAAATAGGTCGTGTGTCCCTATCCGCTAAAGCAAACTGAGGATACACCTAGTAAAGTGAATGTGTGTGTGTGTGCTATCAGCAATAGCAACTGTTTAAAGTGCTTTAACTAGGTACTTAAACGGTGGTCTGGATTCAGTACTTTACGTAGGCGTCATGAAAAATTGTTACTTATACTTTTTATACAAACCCTGTATGATCATAATTAAGAGTAACTATGGTGTGTATACCAGAATAAGCAACAAATCGAGTAACTGTAATTAGGAAGTTGAGGGATATTTAGCATAAAAATGGAATAGATAGTGAGAGGAAAGGCTGCGTCAAGGAAAATATTAGAGACTGGATGCACTGAAAACCTACAATCAGGCATTTAGGAAGTGCGCTACTCTAGTTTTGTCATGTCGAGAATGGATGAGCGTTGAAATGAAGAAAGAATGAGTGATATTAGAGGAAAGGGTAGACCAAGAGGTTCATGGATGAGTATGACTAAAGAAATTATCTAGCCTAAGAAATATATTGAAGTTTCAGAAATTTAAGAGTAACAGTTGTGAATTAGTTATGTTGGTAATATTTTATTAATAAACATAGTCAAATCTAATTTAGTGCAAGTGAAAACAATTGTTCAGAAACAAGGATTATAATTTCTAGTTTGTGGTGTTATAGTTAAAATTTCTCATGAGGTGGTAGTTGAGTAATTGGAAAGTTAGAGATGCTTAAGAATCTATAATAAATAATTTAGCATGGAAAAGTTTTACATTTTAAATATTTTGTGCACATGTAATATCTGTTCGTACGTTTTAAAGCGTGCGGAACAGAAGTGTCTTGTAATATAAAAATTCAAATGACATGCGTCTCTTTTTAAGTCAGACTTATCGCATTGATCCGCTTTTCCTTACCCCCACTTGACAATTTTTGGCTTTAGAATTTCTTATCCCAAATTTTAATGGAGTTTTCATGACATTCCTTATTATTTTCTGGCATACGTTTGCTTCAGCCCTCCGTCAGTGGCGATGTGAGCGAAACATGCTACTGTTCCTGAAGTAATCAGCAAAACCGAACTCAGTTTGCATTCTCTTTTTTCTTTTATATCGTATGCATACCTTATTTATATTAATCTGATGACAAAATTCATACTCTGGATATCGCATACATTATTTCATACGGAAATATTGAAGCTCGGATGTTCAGCATGGATTTTGTCTTCTTCCGGATAATTATTTTTTATTAATAATGATTGCCAAACTTTACCTTGGAAAAACTTAACACGCTCATAGTTCCTTTACTTTTCCCTCTCCAATCACTAAGAACTTAATATTCTTGCACAGTATTCAGCTTAGGAAGCCTCACAAATTTATAACTGGTTCCAGGAGATGAAAATGTAATTAGAAGCCTCAACTTCGTCAATAATTTGTTCCTATAATTTTTTTTATTCCAATTCCAGCCTATATTTGGAACGTGATGCCTAAATGTGTTTTATTTGATAATTAAACTAAATATAATATCCATTTATAAGGCAAGAATGTGGTAAATAAAGCATGGATATTCTATTTCTAAAATTATTCTGTCTGGTATTTAGTTCCAAAATAATTGAGCTAGAAAATGAAAAATAGGGTTTTGTGGTTTGATCATACATAAAGTTAAGAAAGGGAATTTATATAGAAAGGAAAGACTAGAAAAAAAGTGAAGTAAAATAGTAACGTGGTCTGCAAACTGGTCAAACAAAACGAATAATAGGAGGTAGGCTAAAATGTATACGCTCAAAGAATTTATGTTTGGCAAGATAGATGAGAGGAGAAAAACAAAAAAAGATAAAGTGGAAAAAAGGTTCTCTAAGAAGCAATATACTAAGATTGAAGACTTATTTGGCAAAAAAATATTGTGGAAATAGATAAATGTAGAAAAGAAGGGGTAAATCTATGTAAAATTAACATAAAAAAGGATTTGGGAACATACACCTACTAAATGTCTAGTAGAAAAACGTAGATGACATAAACTTACTCGTAACAACTATGCAGTAAGGCTATAAATAGAAAATTTTGCAACCTGCCAGGATTCCTTTAACATTCAATATTACACTCTATAATTTTGATGACTCAGCTAATTATTAAAGAAAGGTTAATAGTGAACACAAATAATTGTGAATGTTTACTATTCAGTGATTTTTGGAATAATTTGAACTACCAAAATGTTACGAAATATTGCAAAATGTTGAACCACCAATGTATAGGAATGCTATGATACATTACGTAATTTTTTAACTCATTCTACTGAAAGAGAAAGATTATTATGTGTTAAAAAGAGGAGTTATGAGTAAAATAGGTGTACGCAATACAATAACTGTAATGTATTTTTCAGTAAAGAGGACTCCAGAATGCATTACTTTTAATTTTGATTTTCAAGCAGACATTTTTTTCATTAAGAAAAGGCTAACTAATCTAAAGAAGAGTTGTTGTCATGCTTATAAATTATTGCCACGGAAAACAGGCAAATCAACAGATTTTTGGAATTTTTGTATGCGGCGTCCGATATGCCAAATATTGAACCACCTACATATTGGAATGTTACGATCGATTCCGTTGTGCTTGAATTAAAAACGTCCATTTAATCCTTTTAGAAATTATTCCACTACGCACTGTGAGAGTCTCGACGTTTAAGGATGAACTTCAAACCTGTTGAATATTCTTTCACAGGCAATCTTCCTAAGTGTTTCAAAAGTCATTCAAACCCATCTCTTGGATTAGCATACTATATACCTTACCCTACGTCTCGAACCTTTTCTTTGAAATGAAACCTACGGAGGCGGCCTGTTCTTGAAAGCACACCCGTCATCACAATCAGTATTTCAATCCTAAGACTGTTAATTGCTCCACTCCATTCTCCTCCATTCAGAGTCTATTTTCTCAACTCCTGAAGGCTAATCTCTTTTACGCCCTTCTTAGTTTGATCTATGCACTTGTCTTTTTTCCGGATTTTCTTTATTCAACAAATTCATTGTTTCAGAGGGTTTTCAATCCTGATTCTTCTCTTCCATAGAATTCTCGATATTGTTCTTTCATTTCCTCTTCATCATTAACACTTCCGCGTGCCTAATTTTGCCCGTTCATTTTGTGCTTACCATTATCCTCCAGCACTGTGCTTCAAATGCTTCCATTCTTCGCTGGTCCACATTTCCCGTTTCATATCTCTTATCCGTTGAGTATCTTGCTTTATACGAACGTTTTGATGAACTGCTTCCTTGTTTGTAACCTAGCGTTCTTTGAGCATAGTATTAGCGTCTTCTTCATGAAGGTCTTTATACCGCTGGCTATTCTTCGTTTGATTACGGTTCAACCATTTCCACCCTGAGTTATACTGTTTCCCAAGTAGATGGTTATATGTGCTCTGGCAAATACCCAAATGTTCAAACTATTAGGCTGTTTACTGGAATCAATCTTCCTATTGGTGTATGTGTGTGGCCTACAAGTAAATACCATTCTATGATGATTTCCACGTAAAGCCAGCCTCCACCAACGTCGTAAAACACTAGAATTACATCTGGCCATTCAGATAAGTGAATACTATGTTTGGATGTTAGTTAAAATTAGGTCGGAAAAGGGCAGGTGTCACTACCTTTTTCATTAACTTCATTCTGTTTTCAGCCTCAATTTAATTAAAACGACGTGTACTATATGTTATATTCTAAACATTACTCTAAAACATTTTTGTGCATGCCGAATCTGACTGAAGCAACCACGGCAAGAAATTGCTCAGTAGTAAGGAAATGTAAACACTAATGGGTAACACAAATTAGTCGGGTTGATTAGCAGATCGTCTTAAGGTTGACAGAAGATATTCAGGCGAAATAGTTCCAGATCACATTAATGATAGAAAATATTGGAAAATATAGTTCGAGATTTGTTGATTCATGGTACAAACTTTCCCTTAGAATCAGTATGTTCATGGATATCACCACCAGCATATCGCACATGCATAATTCTACGATATCTCGGCGCTTTACTGTTTTTGTATCTAAACCCTATGGTGTTGTGATGGCAATGACGCATATCCTGGCGATTGAGGTATATGTTGCATTGACCATGTCCCCTGGACATCTGATTAGATAGTTTGTGAATAGCACCCTGGTCCTCTGCCCGATAACGCCGTACTTAGAGCTCAGGATTCATTAATACTCTTCCACATTTTAATGATTGGGTGGCCCTACCAGCAATCAGCATTAACAAGACATTCCTCTTGGCCGTGGCCATACAATTAATTCATTGACCAAAAATCCCCCCTTCACCCCCATTAACCATTTAGTTGATTTTGAGAACATGAATTATCACAATCCCTGATGTTTTTTAACGTCAGACACTACTCGCACTGAACTTTCTCTTGTTGTTCCAGTCATGTCGATACACGGTCTCTTGTTGTTTCATCCTGATTCCTTATTGCGGATTCATTTGATAGAGTTTCAAGCGGACTTGGCTGTTTTCCATTAATGTTCCTTCGACTGTGGCCTTGAAACCTAAACATGTTCAAAGCACTCAGTGCCAAACAACAGCAATAGTAACAATACGATAAGAGCATAATTGGATTGAAATAAGAGGACAAGACGAAAAATGTATATTCAGAATAAAATTGGATCGTGTGCTAAAAATTTGCAAAACACGGAACAAATAGCAATCCATTCGAGCGTTGTGCGTCAAAATAAGGCAGGAATCTGAAATATTGGACGCTAATAACTGGTTCATTTTAAACGAGTTTCATGGACCCTAAAATTCTCTGAAATATTTCCTCTTCAACATGTTCATACATGGAACAATGAATGGCATATGTCAATGGTGGACCACACCCTGACTACCCTCACTTCGGTCACTGTGCCACCACTCATGCTAATGTAGAAAAATACTTTTATTATACTAAGCAACCCTTTATCAAAATAGATTATTTCCAAATTACGTTTTAAATAATAATATAAAAAATATCAAAATTTTATAGTTTTTTCCATGCTTAAAATATTGTTTTCGCTACGTGCACAATTGTCCATGACTAAACAATGGTCTACAAACCAACATTTTTGGAGCCCATACTTTCTTCAGCAATTCAGCATGGATTACTAAGGGGTTACTCTCCGAAAAATGATTTATTTTTAAGTAGTTCGTAAAAAATTGTTTAAATTATTGAAAACCTAATGTCGACAAGAGTTAGGAGATGACAAAAATGTATTTAAATTCCTTTTGCATCACATCTCCCTATCTCCTACTACCAATATTACAACTTAATCTTGCAAAATAAATAAACCCTCTAAGGTATAAATACATGTATGAGCTTTCAGTGTATTTCTAATGGAAGTGTATGCAAAAGGTCTGGCATGAGGTGTGCACACTTTAACATATTATCTGGCAGCATTTATTGATGTGCAAAGTCCGAACGTTTTTCAACATATGGTTATTGGAAAACCCTGGAAGTTGCAGAAAAACCAGAAATTAAAACGTTACAGTTTAGGCTTCATTTATTATATAAAAAATTCCTAGACTACTTAAGCTTTCGAAAAGAACATATAATTTTAACTAGATACGAAAACAGCAGGAATAAAGGAATAATTAGAGCACCGCATTACATTCGGGTTGCAACACCATTGTGGGGAATGGACACCAGGACCGTTCCCATTAACCATCGCTAAACAATAACTCTAATTGATTTGCGCCAGTATACCATGCTACATGCTGTCTTGGCAAATTGGATAGGTGAAGATGTTCTTTCGCTATTGTACCTCAGAGTGATGGATCCTGCCATTCTCAGAATCAAGAGATGCATCTCCCTAACGGAAGGTGATTTTGTCACCTTAATCTATTACTTGTAGGGTGTTAATAAGATGATAACTCAACCGCATAATAACCGTCACCTAGTGATGAGTCGGTTTATTAATAATGAACGCTTGGTTTGCTCGTTATTATGGTTATCGGGCGCAGAAGAGTGCAAAACGATATCTAATGCGTTTTTAAAATTTTGTAACCATGCCTCTGTTTTACGATATGAATTTTTACATAATTTGATTTTTTTTAAATGGAAGCTCAGGGACTCGATACGGATATTTGGTGGTGATGTAAAGGCCACACGTTCAAAGAGAACATGAAAATGATAAAGTGAGTTTATTCTCCGGCAGTCACAAATGCACAAGTCATCTCATGGGCATAAAAAATTGTGCGAGCGCAGAATAGTTTAATTCGGGCTGATATCGGATGTTAGTCGCCTAACGCCCGCTTGCAGCATAGTAATCGCTCCTGGACAGAAACAAATAAGCCGTTATTCGCAAGGATAACTTTTCTGGGGGCGGTATTTGGGAGAAATTGTCGCTGGGCATATTACAGTGATGTACTCCAAGAAAATGAGGTTCCCCCGGTATTCATAGAAAATATTTATGTGACAGTTTATTAAAAAGCACCTAGTGATCATCGACTGGATATCTAAAGAACTGGAATATACGCTGCACCAAAAATACCTTTTGGCAACATTGTGTGTCATAAAACATTTTTTGAAATAAATGTGATGTTGGAGTGTAGCACCGATGACTTCAATATAAAATGAGACTATTTCCTAGCAATCATGCAACGGATGATATCCTCGCGATAATTTCGTCTCATTTAAGATGCGTTTGTCACCTCGAAAATTGGCAATAGAGAGGCCATTATACTCCCACAAATTGGTGTCACCTGGGTAAAAATTGTTCCTTAGTTGTCTCTTTTTGGCTTTCTGCACTCCCTACAATTTTTTATATTGGTCCATTTGGCCCAGATGCAGTAGTCATGACGAATCTGATTCATCCAAGTCCATGGCATCTCTCGCTATTTATTCAATGGAAAACGATAAATCTAATAGTAAGAATAATAAAAATGATTTTTTTTACTGTCACAACCTCCATTCCAAAGGAGAAATGTCTTAATATGTTTTTTTTTTATTTTGCAATATTCAACTTTTCTCAAATGTCTCGAGTTTAGGATGATATTCATGGTTCTTTATGAAAAAAATTCGCATGATTTTATTTATTTCTCTGGGAAAAATAGATCTATTGATCGTGCTTGTACATATGCTTAAAATTACTCTCCTCCTGCATCAATGCACTTGCAGAGACGTATCTGCCACCCCTGGAAGGCACCCTAAAACTCCTCGACGGGAATGTCTCTCAGGAACGTTGTAACATGTTCTTAGATATTTTCCACGGTCTCCCAAAGCTTTCCTTTCAGCTCTCTCTTAAGTCGGGGAGACAAGGAAGGTCGCACGGAACCAAGTGGGAATTGTAAGGGGGCTGGGGGATCATCACATATCGTTTATCATTTATTTATTTTGGTTTAGAACACCGATTGTGTTGCATTTGAATATGTACTGAAATGAATATCCTCTCAGGCAGATATGTGATGTGAACCTTCGTGTATAAACCTCATACTCGTATTATAATGACATATCTTCATTAAATAAGCGTTATTTTCAAGTACCAACCGGCCAGTTCCCAACTGGGTATTATCAAGGTCTGGAAGGGTAAGAAACCAGCGTGTTGAGTTATATTTTATCGATCTTTATCCTATATTGTAAATTTAAGGTCTTTAACTGATTGATAATAATTTGCCTTGGAGAAAATAATATGGATTTCCAAAAACCAGAAAAATCAATAACTGTTCCGGTTTGATGGTTGCTGTGGAAGAATGTTGACCTATCCATGGTTTACGTGCTTCGCAAAATGTTCTTTGACTGCCCGAATGATCAGGTATAAACCGTCCCGGTGAGTGAAGTCTCACCTTTACCGGTCATTATACATAAGAAACGCTTACGTGCTTCTTGGGTTCGATATGCAATTGGTGGATCATGATAAGTATTATCATGAATTTTTTAGATTAATTCAGATATTCGTTCATTTATTCTGTACCCATTGTATGATATGGAACCACTTCTGATAAAATATACGAGATTTTAATATTGGAACCCGGTCTCGTATTCACGAGATCGGCTTCTAATGTTAAAGAAGCCCTCTAAAGTATATATCGACGATTTTTTAATCTTGAAAATAAGTTTTCGACAAATCTTCTCGCGAACAAGTGGAAAATTTAGTGTTTCACATTAACCTGTTCTGCGTATTGCTAGGTAAAAATAGGGTTATTAAATTTATTTGATCCATTTTGACTCTCTCATGGAAAAGACATTGCACAGTTTTTTAAATTCACTACGCAATATGTTACACAATCGAAAGAGCTTTCTCCCTTTGCAGATGCGCGGCTTGAAAGGTCTTTCATTACTAGTATGAGACGTCAAAGGAAGGATTTGCGAAAAAATTTTAAGCCGTGTCACCTCATAGTGGGAGTAATATTTTTACGACTCCCTTGCGTAACTCACTGTGTGCAAGGATTCACCCTTCGCCTACACCTCAATGTCTCTTACCGACTCTTTTCCTTGCCTTTCTCTCTTTTCCTCATGCCTCTCTTCATTCCTCTTCAAAAGCATTGATTTTGCATCGCAATACGATCGATATAAATGTCCGACCCTTGAACAACCTCACACACACACACACACCAACTAGCTCATCCCTGACTTTGAAGTAGGTAGGTCTCCTTTCCCTTATACTTTTTTCCTCTTCATTCTTTTCAAATATTAACTCTCTGGGACGAAATATTAATCGGAAGGGGGTGATAAGGATGTGAGCGAGAATTTCTTTTTCCTCCCGTGCATTGCATTAAATTCTTCGTTGTATTTCATTAAGCTGGCACGTCCTCGTAGACCGCTTCTTCTTGAAAGCAGGCCTGCGGACTTCCCTCCCTCTCTCCCGTTGACCCAACGGTGGCGCTCCCCTCCCGCTCACCCTCCTCACGGTATGCCGGGCATCGCGCCTCATAGAACCTGCAGCTTTGTGCAAAGGGCCACTCGGAGTGGCCTACCTTGGCGTCACGTATTCTCTACTTCGACCGCCATTGTTCGTGGCGTCCAATCTTCCCGCTTCGGCAGGGGGAAAAACTATATTTTCCTCTTTATTTTTTTCCCTTCGCCCTCCGGTGCGATCCAGCCCTTTAAAAATATCTCCGTCTAACTCCATCCTCGCCTCAACTTACACCACTGCCCTTCGCAAATGTCTTTCCATTTCTCCTTTCGGAAGTCGTTTCCTTTTTTTCAATAAGAAAAATGAGATTTCATTGAGTCTCCAATGTCTCGAGGTCATTGATTAAAAAGAAGTTTATATGAAATAATATTTCAGTTATATTTCTCAAAGTTGATTTAAATAAAAATTACTTTAAGTTCTTTAACTCGCATCGAAAAATGCACATTTTTTCAGTTTACTGATAATTTAAGCATAAACATATAGTATGACATAGGGGAAACTTGTTACTATGCGGGAGTGGTAGCATCTGGAATAGAAGCTGGATCAACATTTTTTTCATTAGTAAAATATTTGCTTTGACTATTATTAGATTATTATTAGGTAATCTACCGGTTAAGGTAGGTTTTTGGATGGACACAACAATCAAATAAACATTTTGTAACTCCCCGCCTAGCAAACTAATCTATATCAGGTCCCTCTTCATCTCGGTGTACTTCTTTCCTTCCTTCATCCCGTCCATCATCCCTATCCTGTTCCTACCCTTACCTCGCTTGCCCAACATTCTCCCCTCTATTACCCTCTTCAACATTCCACTACCGCTCAATACGCCTTTCATCCATTTTTCCTGCCTCCATAGGATTTCTCTCAACAAACCCCTCTCCTCCCCACCATTTCTAGTACTTCCTCATTTGTTTTCGCTTTTACTATATCCTGACCAATTTCAATACTAATTTCCCATTAAAAGAAGTAAAATTCATGTCATATCGTACATAAAAATCAGGGATAGTTTAGCGTTTTGATTGTCTTACCTTTTTTAGATTCATCATCTTCCTTGTGGCCATAAAGTTTCTGTTCTTTCAATTTCATTGTATTATTGTAGGAAAAGCAAACAATCAATTTTAGTTAAATGAAATGATAATGATTTTATGCAAAATCTGAATCTAAAATTTATTAAATCTTTATAATAAATCTTAATCTTGGTTTTATCGGAATAATATTTTTTTTACCCTCACCATGAAGCAATTCCACAAAGTTAAGCCTGAAACTGTGACCTTTGATTTGTTATTTTTGCATGAGCTTCATTTGCTCAGATAATGATCAGGGAAAATTTGCGTTCACTTTGACCTAGTGTTATCCACTGCAACTAGCTTCTCTTTAGTCGGTCTTGTAGAGGGAAACTCCCATTAAAAATATGAAAACATCAAAAGTGTGGCACTCTTACGATTCTATTCACTGCATCACAATCGATAGTACATCATTTAATTTAAAAGCAAACCTAATAAGAATATTATTACTTGGATAGGCTGGTGTGTAAATGTCATTCCATTTAGATATTGCAATGTTGGCATAGTGACATTTTTAACACCCATTTAATAAAGTGCAGCACTGATACGAGATTGGCTCTAAACGTGTATTAAAGCAGGAAGATAAATTGTAACGTGACTAGACTCAAACTAATAATAGAGTTGGGATAAAACTAAAAAAAGATCAAATGTATAGCGTTACAAGGAACAACCAACGTCAGTGTTAATTTCACGATTTACAAGTTGTTGATTGACCAATACATTTTATTCTATAAATTTAATTTTTGTGTCTATTTAGCGTTAATTAATACTTAAGAACTTCAATGAAAGGAGAATATAACAGCCTCAGAGGTTTTATTTGTGCTCATATCTCAAACCTCAGTCGTATGATCACAAGTTTGGATTTGTTCATAGTTAAATAAACATTAAGGTTTTCAAGAAGGCTTAGCTCAACTCTGTGCCTATTTAGTCATAAGTGTTTTCAATTAATCTATGACACATGAAATTTTAATTTTACCGACGGTTAGTGGAAGTTGAATGTAGTACATGTACCCTTTTACTATACCGAAAAAAGCTGAACCTTTTTTCATCCCTAGCAATCTTCACTGGAACGGAAGCTACGCGTGGAACACTTTCTTAATCCTCTTTCCTTTCTTTTATCGAAGTATGGAAACGGTGTTATCAGGACGAAACAAGAACACCCAAAACAATCACTCTTTTACCCTTCGCTGCTTTATCCCATGGAATCGCCAAAATGCTATATTCCTTTCTTTCCTCTTGGAAATGACTGTCTCGACCTTTCTTCCCCCTTCCCCGCTCTACTCCTCACCTCATCCCCCTCTAAATCCCCGTGAATCCCTCCACTCACCCACCATCCCTCCGGTCCCGTGAAAAGGAACAAAAATAATTTGGAAGGGGAATCATTTTTTCCCTGTCGACCGTTTCTTCCTTTCGACGCTCTCCCGACCTTCTCTTCTCGTATCGGCGCGAAGCCTTCCCCCCCCTCTCCGCGCTCCCCTTTCGAACGGAATAACGTCACTTTTGCACGCATTTCGAGCCGCAGGAGGTTGATCCCGGCCCTCGTAAATGCCTCAACTCGCCCAGACTGTACCCCGCGCACACACGCTGATTCCCCACTGTGAACGCCGCGAGTACGTGCCCCGGACCTCCCTTCGGCTCACGCACGTCCCGGTTTCATCCTCGCGGTGAGATTTGTGCGAATATCTTTCCCCCCTCTCTCTTTTTTTGTCGCGCTCCATCTCCTTGCCGCAGTTTGCGATGGAAAACACTGCAAAGTGTGTCGGGGATTCATTTCCGAGCGGTCGCAACCGTCGGGAAGTATTCGCATGTAGGGAAACACGGGTTAACTGCATTTGGTGGTGCGAGCCCTTGCAAGGGACAGACGGGGTGAAATGTTGTTGGATATGCTGGTTTGCGGAAACGGCGGATTCGTGGGAATCACTCCTTAGATTAGAAATCTTTGCAGATTTTGGACTGAGGATTAAAAAGAAAGCCATCTCAATATTCATTTAAGCCAGGAAGTGATTCGGTATTACGTTATATCTTCTTATCGGTTCTTGTTAATTTGCAAACAGAAATCTTAAAATATGTTCAACACCGAATATATTCAAAGCGTACTGTTCTCTATTTTCAAGTCTTTAGTTGCGGATTTCCCCATCGCATTCATGCACTAGGATATGTTCAAGAATATATATTGTTGCATGTAGAATTTATTGCCAATTTAACAGACCATGGAGATCACAAAATATCATAGACGTTGGTATTAATATTGGAATACGAGACAGTAATATGTGATAATTTACTCATTGATAAAACTTTTGTTTCACGTCGGTGGTATATTCAAAGTATTTTTTGTATAAAAATGTTTCGTGGCTTATATTTTTAGCCTTTTTCCAACTATCTGTTATTTTCCCGAATATCTAATGGGTTTGATAATACCATGTAAATGGGTTTGAGCTTGAATGCATTTATCAGCCAATATAATCCAGTTTTCATGTTTAGATCTAATCAATCAGTTATGAAGGATAACATTTATATTTTTGATAATATTTCTATAATGTTGATAAATATTTCTATTTATAATGTTTCGGCCTCTCAGCATCACTTACTTGCGTTTAGAGACGGGCTATTACATTAGAGAAATATGAGTATTCAAAATATAAATGATTTCCAGATAGTTTTGCAGTGACATTGTATAATTGTGCATTTCAGGTTCTCTTTAAAGTTCATTTGTCATGTCATGAAACCGTTTAGTCGGAGCCCCAGCTTGATGTCATCTAAAGAAACTGACACGAATACCCGAGATCGTGAGATTGTGTTACCAGTTGAACCGTAGTGATACCGAACACGTATGACCGGTATCCTGAAAGTAATTTCGCAGAAGCCGGTAAGCCCGAAAATATACACGATTATGAAACAATGTTTTTCAATCAAGTCTTTAAATATCCATAATGAGAGGTAACGTAGTAATGTTCGCACTTTTATCGAGTAACGGTACGACGCGTTTCCCTTTACTGTGACATACCCATGTGCATACGCCTGACTGTTATTTCTACAAGTCTTTAAAAGCCCACTTTTGTCGGGGAGGCAAGTATGTCTGCTGGATGTCGAAATTGCTGGAGGCAGGCACGCGGAACAGGGACAGTGAGGGATTAAAACGAACGAAGGAGGAATTTTGGGGAGAGACGGAAATAATGGCAAGGCGGATGCAAGGAGGGAGAAAGGTAGAAAGAGAGAAAGAAATGTGAAGGATGCATGAAGGAAGAAGGATAGACCAACGGGGATAAAGGTAAAGAGAACGGAATAGAAATGGATTTATTGAATGCCATTGCATTTTGCAGGATTTGGAGCGATTGGCGCCGGGGAACGTGCGCTGGATTGAATATCGCGTTTCTACCGTCGAATTTCGATGACGCCGACGATGACGATAATGATGATGGTGGTTGTAAGCGCCCCCATTTCATGTGAGCCGGAAAAAGTACATAGTGCGATAAAAAGGTGGCAGGAGGATCGGGGGGAGGATGAGGGTGGGTGGGCGGGGTAGGCGTGGGAGTGAGTGGGTGGGAGGGAGAGGAAAAAAGGGGTCAGAGACGAAGGGGGACGTACTGAAGAGGATGGAAGGGGTTCTCCTGCATGTGGAGAGGGATGAATACGGACGGTTTGGGGAGGGCAGGGGAGTGGAGACGTCGATGAAAGAATACACCGGAGGATTACGAGGAATGTGACAGGCGCAGGGCTTAATCCCGGGGAAATTAAATTGAATGAATTCGTTTACCCCCCTCTCCCGCATCAACTACCTTTTTACGAGTTAGTTACATAATTAAATATTTTATAATAAGATTGAACGATAAACAGTATTGGAGTCTGTTTTTAATTATGAAATATGGGGTGTTCACAAGTTTTTTTTGCGATTAATTAATATATTGAAACATAGTGACTTGCGTTTTGCTACGCAATATGATGAGAATTACAAAATAAAAATGAGGATATTGTTATGTAATTGTAACCTCTTCCAGTTTCTTGCCCTAACAAAAGTGTTAATTTCAGCCCATGATAATTGAAACAAGAAAAAATTACTTATACTCCTTTGGTAATATTTAATGTTACTTTTCGGGGTAGTTCTAACAAAATGACTTTCACTTTCTATGCATATGTCATTTACACCCAGTTTTCATAATTTTGGGAATGAAATAATCTGCCAAGAATGTGAACGATAGAAATATTGAAACCTGTAAAAATATTTGTTGGAAAAAAATTTTTATTCATATTTTTTCGATTAATCATATTTCAATGAATGACATTTCCATTTTTTTTAATGATATTTTGTTTCGCAATTGGTAACCAATGGTTAACATTATTCACTGCATTGATAAAATTTTGTTTTCCGTCAGAATGAAAATGGCTCTGTTCCTATTTTCATTGTGATCTCATATTTTGCTCATATCGTTTGTGTCAAAGAGTAAAACCAATTTAAAATGTCTAAGTAGTCACCAGACTACCGGGTGGAACTTAGGCAGTTGCATAAACTATTAAATAGGAAAATTGTAGACGGATAATAGATGTTATTTTAGTTTAGAAAGACGTATAATGTTGTGTACAAACATATTAATTTACAAATCTCCTGGTGAAAATTGCAATCTCTTGCATTTGCTTGCAGGATAAAGCTCATCCAATTATTCGCTGGTCGTATGCCATTTGTATCTGGTGCAATCAGTATGTGCTTCAAATGAAATATGGATTGAAAGGTATGGTCAGGTTACGTGATGTAATGATAGAGAGAATTAAGGCCGATAAATGAGAGGAATGTGGCACCAAAAGAGAGATAATTAGGGAAGGCAGGTTTTATATCGCGGAATACTTGTTTTTATGGCCTAAGAACACATTGCGTCGGTCGGATCAATTTCACACCTGCAACATGTTTCGGTTTCCCGGTGTATACTACTTGAAATATATTGTCATTTTTGCTAATTACACGTTATATTCACGCGTCATATTCCCTTTAGAGTGGTGTTTGCCCGATTTCTGTGAGGGAGAACGTGCTCGCTAATTGAATTTCTTTCATGATCATGTGTGTGTTCCATGTATCCTCGGTGTGTTTCACGGCGGTTTGCAGTCCAGAGTATCGATAAAGTGATTCTGCTGAGCGTTCACTTCCCTTCCCTATGAGTAAAAGGATTATAAGGAAAGCATTCTACAGCCATCTGGACCAGCAAAGTTTATCGAATCCCGCATAATAATAGACACCGGCGATGGGTTTTACTCTTTTCCCCCTTCCACGTGAATTCCATTCCTAAAAGGGTTGAAAAATATACGAATTACGTTTCACATAATTAAAGTTGTTAAATTTTAATTATGGGTGCATTAAGAGGCAAAGGTGGTGTAGCTTTATGTGTCTTCTGCCAATGCTTTCCCTCCTGGGTCTGATGCCGATCTCAATATATCCAGCGATGTGAGTAAACTGCTTTGCATGTTTTCGTTACACTTATGGATGAAATGAAACGAAATCGCTGACATATAAAAAATCACTTATTCGGCGGCCACTGGATATCATGTAATGCATGTATACCCTGCCACAGATTTCAGATGAAATATAATTTGAAGCCGAATTTAGCTCATAATAACGTATTTTTAAGTTAGATTACGTTGGATTCCAGAATCAGGAAGGAGCTATCAAAACTTCACTCGCGAGCAAAAGCATTTCAACCGTAATTAACAGTGTTTGGCTCCAAGTGTCCACGTGCGACGCAGAAATTCCTGGTGCCCCGGAGGATGTAACCTCACCCACCTTCATCCACAGGAGACGCAATATTATAACTTGATGAGTGGAGTCAGCCTTTGTTTAACTTACCAAAACACAAACACGGGAGCACGCATAGTTCGTTTCATGGGTTACTCGTTTCGACTTACAACTACAATGGCCCCAAAGGTAGGGATGGAAAGTGCTTCTCAGAGGAATTAGCACTCAGTTCCTGTGGTTGGTCCAGTGCGAACGGTGGCGGTTGAAAGGAGCACGTCGAGATAATTTGGCACAACAATGGATATTATGATGGAGTTGAAGGGCGTGTGACAAAGAACCGTGCGAGCGCTTGGGCTGAGTTGTGAGGCCGGGGAGAGTTTTATTTCGAAGACGGAATGAGTTATAACTAGCTAGGTATGGTTAAATGTCTGCTGTCAGACGTGCTTGTATTCCGAGCCGAAAGAAATATATCCCATTTCCTCGTTTAAAAATTCTACTACGACTTGCTTTATGCTTTTCGAGTCACTCTAACTGGATCACTTTCAAATAAAATGCATGTCAATGTAAATTTTCACGAGATGAATTCCTGTGCAAATCATAAACCTACATGATCAAAGTATCAAATTTTCAATAATAAATTTTATTTGCTAGGTTATGGGGTTGCTTAATTTAAAAGCAATTTTTGAATCGCCAACTAGTATATATATATATATATATATATATATATATATATATATATATATATATATATATAGAACACAGAATAAAACAGATAACACGTAAAAGGACACTCACACTGTAGATGATTTAAGCTTTCGGCCTACTCCGAGGCCTTCTTCAGGTCAGACTGAGGGGTTTTGAGGGAAGAGTGCCTGGGGAGGGGAGGGGGGGTATTACATGTAATATAAAAGGTATTACATGTAATTCTGCTTCACTCTCTTCTCTTCCTATCCCTTTACACGCAAGTTCACACAACCTATCATTTGACGAATGCTTTTCCCTAAAAGTTCTAGAATCCCTACCCGATTCAGCCACCAACATAGAGGTGAGAACTCGCTAATCCGCATACATCCTATATTTCCGATCCTTTAAAATTCCCACCCTTAACCGCCATCTTTAATTTCTTTCCCAACAGTCCCTAAACCTTCCGCCCCCCCTCCCCTCCCCAGGCACTCTTCCCTCAAAACCTCTCAGTCTGACCTGAAGAAGGCCTCGGAGTAGGCCGAAAGCTTAAATCATCTACAGTGTGAGTGTCCTTTTACGTGTTATCTGTTTTATTCTGTGTTCTATTGTGCCGTCCAAAAGTTATATTGCTCTCGTGAGTACTTCCGCATTATCGATATATATATATATATGTTTGTGTATATATATTCATATGAAATTTAATATGTTTCAGTAATTTATACTCACAGGAAAGTTTTTCCATGAATTGCAAATGAAGTAATTAGATAATACTGGAACTCACTGAGTAGACCCTACTTTAACCTTAGTTTATATTCTAGGAATAGGAAACTTAAAACACTCTGTTTAAACATTAACTTACGGTTTTAGGTTAAGTTTAGGATATTTTGACAAGGATATTGCTAGAACTTTAGTCGCAAAAACAGGTTTATTGCATTATATCGATGAATAATATCCAGGGCATATATAAGTTAACCGTCTAACCTACCTCACTTGGCTCTCCCACAGAAAAGTAAACGTTTCCCATGGATCCATCTATCATCTTTAAACAAAGGTGGTTTGAGAGTAATAGCATGAACAATAAAACTCCTCAGCTTTGGAACATTAAATGGATCCTCAATTATTCTTCGAGGTCAAAACCCCCGCCAATCATCCGTCCCGTGTCATTGTTTCCATGGAAATGGCCCCGCTTTTAATTTCCTCGCCGCTATACCACGTGTTCATCCTCCACCGTTCTCTCACATTCTACAGGAAAAAAATTCCTCTGCCCTCGTTTTCAAACCCTTTCTTGTTTCTGTATTCCCAGCACCACCCCGGGCAACGATTGAAAGGTCCTTGTTTCGGGGAAGACCCTCGACTCATGACCCCTTTCGATATCTCCGTTTGTCGCCAATCACCAAGGCCAAAGGTTTGCTCCTCATGCCGGTAATTCCAGAGAACGCCCGGATAAATGACTGAATTTGGACGAAATTGAGATCACAATTCCCCCTCCTGATCTTCTACGACATCGAGCGTGGAATTCGCAAACGGGAGAATTCCGTATTTTGCACACCGAGGACGGTAAATGACTTTCACTTACGGCCGATGAGATGATAAAATCACAAATTGGAGACGCTAGAGAAGGGTCAGAATGCAGAGTCCTCGATGATTGTGTGACCTACACAAAAATCTGCGACATGAATGTCTCGAGTATTATAAACCTATCTCAGGAATAAATAATGAATAGGGAAATGGTTTACTAAAGATTTCTATCATCACAAAATCTTAAAAAGCGAAACTGGTCTATGATTTTTGAAATTATTATACCTGGATTTGGATATTTTAAGAAAATTAGCACGGCTGCTAACCTAAAATAAGTCCATGGCCTGCAATTAAAGCAGACTTGGATGATAATGAGTCAAAGTACAAAAAAATTCCAATGGTTGACGTAGTAAACCAGCAAGATCACTAGAAAGGAAGGAATCAATAGGAAGTTTTGCGCAAAATAAGGACGATGACGAAAACTCGGAATGAAAATGTTGGTGCTCCCCATGATCAATGTATGGCGTTAGGGGAGAATGGATAGCGTAGAATATTAAGTACGTACTTTGAAATGTGAAGCTTCTAGAGAACACTTGCAAGAAGAGGGAAACTAGTTGGACGCATCTTGAGGCATGATAGTTTACTTAAGACCGTAATCAAAGGAATGGTAGATGTTAGGAACTTCAGAGGAAGTCCGAGAGGGATGATGGATGATACTCAAGTTAGGAGCAGTGAACAAATGGAAGGATGAAATTGTATGGAGTGCTGTACCCGTCAGCGGATTGAAAACCCATGACGATAATTAAGACGCTAGCCGTGAAAAATACAAACAAATGATGGAAAAGTAAGGGAGGGTATTTTTAGTATTGAACGTGGAGAATGGAAAGTGGCGGTAAGAGAGGTAATCATGGTCACGGTGTGGGGGGATGGGGGGGTAAATTCAAGTGTTTGTGAAAAGTGCGGGGAGTGATGAGACATTTGGGGAACAGAAAAGGAAAGAGATTCATGGTCACTGCGGACATGTTCTTCTAAAAAGGTGATCCGCCAACGCACACTGAATGCTGAAGAGAGGAAGAGACAGAGGTGAGGAGGGGCGGGGGGTGGGGAGTGTGGGAGGATGGTCATGTGGTACGTGCTCCCTAGGTTTAAGTGAAGGGAAGGAAGATGAAACGGTTAGGAAGAGAGAATAAGAGAATGGGGAGGGCGTAAAGCGGGAGATTTGGGGAGGATTGGTACCCGCGAGAACGAAAATCCACTCCGAAAGCGGATGCGAGCGAAGCATCTCACGTCCGCAGCCTTGAAGGGCAAGTGGCAGTGACGAACTGTTTGAGCGTCCGCACTATGATTTGGAAGGCTCGGAAAAATTTGAGAGCCTCGAGAACCTCGCTGTTCTTTTTTTTAATACTCCTCATTGTGATGCATGTGAAACCCCAACCCAAACTTTGCACACGCACACACCGTACTTTTGAATTGATTTCCCAGGTCTTGGATTTTTAGCACTAATTTTGCGGAGAGATCAAGTATCGCATGAGTTAAAAAGATTAATTTGTTCATATCAGAGCTTCAAATTTATATTGCTTAAGTTTTTTTTCAAAATATGAAGGACTGTAACTCATACATTGCTGTCTTTATTTGTCACAGTTGTTCAAATTACAGTATTCTGTTGAACTAGGATGAATTCTAAATTACTTGTTTAAAACTGGCGGGGCTAATTATCTGATTTAAATAAATGAATAAGTTTACTAAGAGTTTCAGAGTTTCCCAATAGTAATCAAACACATTAAAGTCTTGTGATTTTAATTCAATTAGAAGTATTTCATAAATTAGCAAATTTCAATATATGTGTGTATATAAACATTCAGATAATTTACTGCATGTTAACACTCCAAAATACGGTCTCCTCTTAGTATACAATATTTAACTTATTGAAACTATATTTTTCACAATTTTCAGGGTAGATGTTTCTTACGTATTTCTGTAGAATTACCACGACGTTTATTGAGGATCGATTTTTATATATTTATTGCACGCTGCATTTTCATTTCACTTGCAATTGAGCCTAATTATGTGTATTCGATGATAAGAGTTTTTATTCTACTTTAATTAGAGTACTGATAGTTATAATCTAAATAAGAACTTTTCATGGTTATTTTAATGCTAAATTATTATACTGGGGTGAAAAATTAATTAGATAATGGAGAGAAATTCCATCTTCGCAAAAACCACCCATGAGTTATTTCCTTCGAAATTTGAGTTAATTTTTCTAACGAATTGGCTTTGAACCTTAATAAATATCATATATTATTGGCTCAAATATAATTTGACCACTTAAAAATATGAATCATCCTAAAAAACTTCCGAACATTTTATTAATAGTTTTTCTTAGACACAATTAAAATGGAAAAATATTTACACTCTTGTTAATATATTTTATTTTCAAATTTTCGTTTTCATCAAAAAATAATATCTCTATGATACGTAACTGACGTATTATCTAAATTTTTATTTATGAACTCTTACTTTATGCCATGACCATAAAATTTATCTTTAATACGTCTAAAATCAATGTTTAATATCCGATGACAGAAAAACATTACAAAAATGCTGCCCAATTTCTGTGATAAGTGCTAAATGAATATGTCATTATTCTTTGTACAGTACTAATAAATGTTCAACACCTTCAAATTGTTATTATTTTTACACAGCCCTTGAGTTTTTCTTAAGAAAACATATTATTTCAAACGAATGCTTGATCGTTAATATGGTCATTCTCAAGTTCCACAGTCACCGTTATTTCCTGCGCGTGGTTGCTTACCTAAATTTCTTACTCAACGTGATCTCACTTGTATCTCCTGACTTGAGGAATTTTAATTACACTTTCCCCATGAGCGCGATTTTTCTCCTTAGAGGTTGCATAGCGATTTTCCTGCGCCCCCATCATTTATCTTCAAATTCAATCAAGAACCTTCAAACTCCTCCGCGTGAACCACCGCCCACTGAGACATTTTTAACTCGCAAATTTCCCCTCCTTTCTTTAGAATCCATTCTTTTCCACTTCCATCCTCTTCCCCCTCTTCGCAAATGAATCCCCCCTTTCTTTCCTCCCCTTTCACCTTATCTCGGCGGTTTAAAATTTATTCCGCACCTTTTTCTGCTTAATTTATCCTTCCTTCCTGCAATCTTTTATTCCTCTCCAACTCAACCCTCCTCGTTCCTTAGCCATTCCTTCCCTCTCCTGCTCTTTCTCTTCTCCACGCTCACACATTCTCACCTTTTTTTTCAGTTTCTTCGCGTGGAAAATAATTCGTTTCCTTCTTCCGTCTCTCCCTATCTCTCGGAATACTCTCTCCTCACCCTGTTTCCCTGCCACTTTCAAATTCCGACCTTTCATTCAGATCCCGAGAAAAGGAAAAAAACATTTGCACCCTCTCTTTCCCTCCCACATCCCATTCAATCTCCCCCTTATCCTCTCTCCCTCCCCTTTCCCTATTCCTGGTGCTATACGCGCCCCCACCCTTCACCGTATCTCCCTCCCCCGCCGCCAGGTGTAACACCAAGAACTTTTCCGCACAAAACGTGACTAATGTGAAATCTACAGGATGTATCCCGGAGATTAGCTCTCGGCTCGCTTTCTCTGCTCTCCCACCCACACTTCGGCTCCCCCTCGCGTCCTTCCATTTCTACTCACTCTCACTCCAACCACCACCCTTTCCGTACTATGGGGTAAGTGGGAGTCTTAGGGGGTGAACCGGGAAGGAAGAATGGCAGTAAAATCTTCCGTTTTGAAGGTTTTCTCCGCCGCGCTCCCACTCATACACCCGACCTCAGCATACCATCGTCTCTACCCCACATCCCTGGGCGGGGAGGGGGTGAGGAGGAGGAGGCCGGAGAGGGATGTTTTCACGCATCGATCAGTCCAGCGTGGGTAGAGACGAGTTAAGGGATGATAGGGAGATTGCGGTGGGGTACGGGTCGACCAATTTACCAGGGAACGGGACAAATGAAGGTGTGGACGCGACGATGAGGTGATGAACGAGATATCGCATATGTAACGTGGGTTTTTGCATGAAGAATTTAGTGAAAGGGTTCTCTCCGTCTCTCTCTTTCTCTCTCTCTACACTCCGACCTCCACGGCGTGGCAAATGCTTGCATCATCAACGTTCTAAGAGGGAATTTGGCGTGGGGAAGGAGAGCCCTGTGTGAGTGTGGAAATGGATGAGACACTAAAGAGGAATCCGTCACGGGTCTAGATGGTTGGCGTGAGATTGAACGCGATACGATTGAGGGAGGGATTTACACACTGAAGGCGCGAGATATATGCGCCACAACGTGATGATGCTTGTCCGTTTCGAGGGCGTAGGCGCCTTCGGTTATACTATTAGAGGAAACGAGTCATCAAGCAGCCGTGATTCATAGAAATGTTAGTTGTAATTTACGTATCCATGTCAATTGATATTTTTCTCAGAGTTCTTATAATATAGTCGAAGGGAGAGCCGTAGAAACCACAGTTTTTAAAATAATTAGGCATTACTACAGTCAAATCACACTCCCTGCTCGGTGGTAATGTGATTCTGCGTCATATTTTACCTGAGAGTTTTTCTTAAAAACCGACATCATTTAGTAAAAAAATATGCTCGAATATCTAAATATCAGCAATTTTGATATATTTTGGGAAAACCTGGTACTAGCAAAGTGATGAATAATGCTGGTCATTAATATAATTTTATAAAATAATGCGTTTCAAAAACTCGATTTTCGAATCATGTTTGAGTCATGGTGTATTGAGAAAGAGAATATATCTCAGATGTCCTTAGCTTGTCCCTCTGCGGCGTCAACATGGAATATCTAGGTTATATTTGCAGGACGCGGGGGAAGTAGGAAGACTGCCGCGCCGAGCAATTTGAGTGTGTATCTAGGGATTGAATAATCGTGTTCTCCATCCCAGTTTCCTCCATATATATATTACCTCGGGAGCGAAATTAATGAAAATGTTTTGAGCGACTTTCCGGTTGAAATCGAAACCAGAGGGATCCTGTCTTCTGGATGGATTTGCCAACACTGCTCGTTGGCTAGAGTGGATGATAACCCCACAGTCATCCTTAAGAATAACGGAACCACTGCACTCACTGATTAAGAATTGATGTTATTTAACTTCTTCCCCTCCATATTTCCGCTAGGCTTGAGGTATATGTCCCCAGTGATAAGAACTGTTAAGGCTGCTTAAATTATTCGGGATAGTTCAATGTCTTAAAAAAATTACAAAATTATTCTTTTTTATACACCTCTGGGTTTTAATCTCCATACATATTAAAAATGAAGCATGTTAAAAATGTTTCTCAAGTTTTCAGTGATGTATTGAACATATTAAAAAAACAGGAGTAAATAATATTCCATCTAATCATATTTCAATTAAATAGAAGTTTCTGGCGTCACAATGAGATGTTACGCTGTGAAGAAACCAAAGTCGTAATAAAAATACTTAATGAGGAAAAGAAATGTTTCTTTTATCACTATATTACAAATAGTTTTTAAGGATTTCGCAACAACTCGGGGATAATTTTATTGATCGATAATAAAACGCTTACATATTTCAAAAGAATGAGTGAATGTACGTCGTAGAGGCAAATGTAGTCTCAGGATAGGCATTCATCAAATATACCAATTAATACAATCCGTTGTTTTTTTAAAAAAAGGTTAATTAATTAATTTCAAACAATGTTATGAATGATTTTTTGGCATTTGTTTTGTTTTAATGTAATCCCACTTGCATTTATTTAATGATCAGAGAGTCTTTCCAGTGAATATATTCTAAGCTATGGCTCTGTCATTTAGCCTGGAATATTTTCACCCTGCTATCGCCGCAGCAATCTTGACTATGTGAACACCATCTCGCGGGGAAAAAATCGAACCCATTTTCGAAATTATCCGCCGTCCAAATTGCATGTTGCAAGTTCTGAGCGGTGAAATAGGCGTGATGGCATCCTCGAGTGTGAACCCTGCCGAGGTTCTATGGGGGCTGCTCGCAAATTCTCTTTGTCCCTGATCCCTTCTTTAGGGCGAGGGGCGGAAAAAAAGACCCAGGGCAGGAAGCATTCCTCTTAATATAAGTGAGGTTCACGGAGCTTCAATTGTTTACCTTGTTAGGCTGCATCGAAGTATTCCTCCTCCTCCCGAACCGACTGCACAATGCAACCGGGTCAAAGAGTCAAGAAGAACTGGAATACGTAGCAAGGCAGACGGAGTGGGGTTCTGAGTAGAGTAACGAGGGGGAGTTCATGGCTCTTAACAATGGAGCGAGAGGGGATTGAATGAGAGAGAAGGGGTGGGAAAGGAGAAATTGCGAGTGGGAAAGAAGTAGTCATTTTCTTCATCCTTATCCCTTCGCAGACATTTGATCTTCACCATGGGGATAATGTGATTACTGTAATAAGTTCAAAAATAGAAACATTGGATTGCTGTCACGATGAAACAGCCAGGTTATATTAGCGACGCGCATGCACACGTAGTTTCCCCTGACACTTGATGAATGATTATTGCGCCTTTCCAGAGTGATACCTCTAGTTTCACAATTTTGGGTAGATGTATCTAATATAAATTAAACCATGTAATATTTGTTTACTTGTCTACACAAGTCTGTCATCTACAAAATATCGCAACGTGTAATATGTTTGAAACTCAAGCTAATAGAATTTAATAAATTGGCGAGTCTCGGGTTACAATTCCTGTTCGTTGATGAGAACCAGTAGCTTTCTTTATCCATTATACTCGTATACGTCTTAGGGAAGCTGATGAAATCGCAACACTGAGAGGCGAGAAATTCAGAAACTTTTCATTATTTAAATTCACTAGAAGAAGATCCTGAGATGAATCACGATGGAATTATTTAGAATAACTGTATGACTATTTTCAAGTATGCTTCCCTACATTAATTTTTAATGCTCTAGTCTGTTGCATAAGCGAGAGCAACACCGTAATGCTCTAACAGTAAGCCCATGGGTTTGGTTAAATCAGTGAAGTGGTTGAATCTTCTCTGTAATATTTTCGAAATGATCAAGTTAATGGAATATTAAGGCACAGCCATAGGCTTACATACTGGTCATTTCATTTCTTCTCCACTTCAAAATCCAAAACTTTATCTTTCTTGTTCTTTAACCACGTGTGAAACACGTTTTTCCATTTTCTCAAGTGTGATAATATATCGAAAGAAAACTAAGCTTGGATCACCGATTTATGACACAACTTGAGGGATCTTGGGGGCTATCAATTCTACACATCCTTAGAACTTAACACATAGCCTGAGCTCCACATAATTGTCGTGTGAAAACCTCGTTAAGAATCTAGAATAGTCCATAAATTCACAGGTGAATATTTTTTAACGTCCTGCTCTTTCTTCTGCAGATCAACCATGGAGTAAATATTACTCTCTCTGACTCTGTTTGATAACAAATATCAGTAAGGATAGAAGATATTTTTTACGCAGTAGATATTTTTTAGGATTTTCCAAGAATTATTTGACTTTGAGAAGGGAGTAAGAAAGATTGCGGAAGCTGAGGACATAAATGAACTTGGTGATTAAAACTCCAGCGCCTCTTCATTTTCTAAAAGATTTACCTGAGAAGAAATTTATGGAATATTCCTTTACTCCAATAGTTTTCTTGAGAGAGAAACTTTGAAAGTATACAAAAATTCTGTTTATATGTATACATATGCATATATATATATATATATATATATATATATATATATATATATATATATATATAATATCCTGGAATCGCCCAGGTATTAATATGAGACATTAATTGCCCCTTTTATGCATATAATTTCATCCCCCTCCGCCCCCAACAACTTCCATATCATCCCCACCTTTTTTAAAATTCCCGCGCCATACACTACCCCTCCAAACTCCTCACCTCGAATGCCTTTCACCCCTTTTTTCCCCCCTTTTCCCCTCTTTTCCCCAATTTTCCCCTTCTCCTTCCTACCAATGCTTTCGGGCCCTCCTCTGCCTCAGTTCTGTTCCTAATTCCTCTAGAGAAAGGTGGTTGGACCACCGAAAATTCGAGAACCAGTGAGTCTCTCTTTTGTGTGTTTTGGTTTCTGTGTTTGTTATGACTATTAGTGAATTTACATTATATATATATATATATAAATATATATATATATATATATATATAAATGGTAGGGGAGGAGAGGGGTTTGTTGAGAGAAATCGTATGGAGGCAGGAAAAATGGATGAAAGGCGTATTGAGCGGTAGTGGAATGTTGAAGAAGATAATAGAGGGGAGAATGTTGGGCAAGCGAGGTAAGGGCAGGAACAGGATAGGGATGTTGGACGGGATGAAGGGAGGAAAGAAGTACACCGAGATGAAGAGAGACCTGATATAGATTACCTTGCTAGGTGGGGAGTCACAAAATGTTTATTTGTTAATTGTGTCCATCCAAAAACCTACCTTAACCGGTAGATTACCTAATAATAATATATATATATACATTAAAACACGAAATCCCGCCATACGGCGAACAAATATTCATTCACATAGAAATAGAGATAAGGAAATGGGAAAGAAACAAGAAACACACATAAGGACGAACACAAGAGAGGTGTGGAAAGCGGATTTGAGCAGAACACAAATGTAAAAATATTTTCCACGACCGGAACTTGAACACCGGATCTCTCCACTTGCCGGGCGGATGCTCTAATATATATATATATATATATATATATATATATATATATATATATATATATATATATATATATAACACTTTAATAATCGACTTATACAAATGCCTGTATATATACACACACATAAGATGAAAATAATTTTACTGAATGACAATATGGTAATATAGTTATATTATTTTACGAATGAAGTTTATCTATTAATTATTCATAATTATTTCCAGCATGTAAAAATAATTCTCAAAATTGTTCCTAAACTTTAGCATTTCACATATATACTGAAATTTATGAAAATATTTAATGAAGACTACTAACATTTTTCAAAAAGCTGCAATTCAGCAATAAGTAGGAAAGTCTGCGGAAAAAAATCGAAACAGGCATATTGGGTACAGGGTTTCGAATTTCAAGTTTAGGCACACTGACGTATACAAAGTAAGAAATTATGAAATATTCCACATGTAATTTAGGGAACGCACCGGCATAAATATTAAATCCAGAGCGTAAATAACTATGACTGATGTATCACATAGCATAAGGAAAACATTAATAATTTAGACATTATAGAAAGATATTTCAATATTTTCTATTTCTGTGACCTCTGATGTTTTATGAACCTCTGTTTTCTTCATTGCCTTTATCAGCATATTTTGGCACCACGTGCAATTCTTCCCCTCCATCCTACCCGCTTGACTCTTCCCACCACTGTTAAATGCGACGCCTCTCTTTGAAGTATTCTTCTCAGGTTTACGAACCTACTCCTCCAGTGCCGTCTGCACTACCACCATTTGTTCTTATTTCCGATAATAATGCCACTCCCCCGAGGGTTATATACACACGGCATACTACGCATATATTTACCGTTTCACTCGTGCAATTGCGACGGGTGTGCATCAAAGCTCACAAGAGTCCCTCCTCTCACCATCCACCCCTTCCATATCGTGACTGCTTTTCCTTTGTTCAATAGTTCACGCACATAAAGCGTCATCAAGTATTCTCCCGTTAATTAGAACTGCACTCGCGAGGCTCATTTTGCGACCAGCGCAAGTAAAGAATCGTGCCGTCTGCTTTTAGAGCAGTCGGAATTCCCTGGCGTGTGCTTCTATTGTAATGAAGTCAGTCAGAGTCAATGGTTATATATATTTGCGAGAGAAAGAATTATATATATATATATATATATATATATATATATATATATATGTGTGTGTGTGTGTGTGTGTGTTTGTATATAATTATATATATGTGTATATATATATATTCATACAGTTAATGGAAAAAATGTTTCTAATTGCATTCATATAATACTAGACCAGTAACTTATCTCTTACGTTTGGAAACTTCTGCTGTTCTGTAGATAGGACAACACACATAGATGTTGCACAATATGTATACTTATACTGAGAGAGTCTGCACGAATGCATATATTTTAGGGTCCGTAAGGAAAATACTTTTAGGGAGAACGTTGGAGGTTAATAAGAGTTGTATATATGTTTCATACGCGGTGATTAGGTATTTAATTGAGTGAATTGAAATGAACCTATTTATGAAAATTATAAAGGATGTTGAAAACAGCAGGAAATGTAGGAAGTTTGAAAGAAAAGGTACCTGAAGGGAAGATTGGTACAGTAGTAAATTAAGGTTACTGCCTACTGTCATATCTAATGAGTGTAGTAGCTGAAGAAGCGTGGGTGATATCTATTACATATGCAGAAGACCAGACAGTATTGGCAAAATGGATGACGTTGAGTCTTCAAAGGCATTGATCATATGTTGCTGAGTTTGGCACTGCAGAGACAAATATGGCAAGATTAAGGAATGAGAATGTAGACGAGAATGTTGTATTTTAAGAGGGTAGTTCGTAGCAGATGAAATCATTCAGGGACTGAAAAAGCCTTGCTGTTGGTGATGGAGGCATTACAGTGCCATTTTATAGAGGGATTCATAATGAGTAGAATAATTCCAGGAAACATTCAGAGGAGGAGATGTTAGAGTTTATTGATGGGTGTGAATGGGGGTATACGTAACTGCCTCAGAGGGGACGCATATGGTCGATAAAAGCTGAAAAATATGCCCAGCTGGTGCTTGTCTAATAAGGGTACCACTCAATAAGGAGAAAGTTATCATCTGTGCACATTGAAGACTGTATCATTCTTGTAACCCAGTTTAGCCAATTAATAGTTCATGGCTTCTATTTCAATAAGAATTTCAGAGAGAAGAGTCAGATTTTCTTATATTCGTACCACAATAACCATGCGTGTAAGTGGTAAGCATTTCTATGTCTTGACTGTAGTTCAGAATTTGTAAATCATATTTAAACTGGTGATCTCTGCTCCATAAAATTTTTCTAGGCTGAAAAATATAGTCGAATAAATCACTTATATGCTGAAATACATCCAGGAATCATAGTTATTTTAAAACATTTTATAGTCCTATGATGTTAGTCAGTTCCTCGGTATATTCTTCGTTTAAGATTCATAGTTATCATACATTTCCAAAAGGGCAGCATTTTACGAATAAAATGCGCCTTCTCTCAGTATTTCAACCACGTAATAAAGTGAATGTAGTCGGTAGAACGTAGTGTGCGGATCGTGAATGATAGAAATAAAGAAGTTTATATGAGGAATTCAGATCGATCTTATTCACGTAAAAAATGATCATACAGAGGATCCTTGTTCTATTTTTTATTTGCTGACTTGTTCATGACTTATTCCCGGCGACAGGGTTGGGGAAGTTGCTCAAACACCACAATGAGGACTGATATCAGCGGCTTATGTATCAATTCATCTTACGTCACCGGCATCAGCTTTGCTTTCTCCCATTAAGCCTAATCTGCCGTCAAATTGGGCGCAGAACGAGGATAGGTATAAATAATAGCACGCCACGCCTACTCACCTATTTATCTTCCCCAGAAGAAGGGAACTCATCCCCTCACCCCCGACCCCTGATCCCTCGAAACATCCTCTGCTATCTTCTTTTACTTTCTCCGTTTTATTAGCGGACCCATCCATCTATCTGTCCGGACCAATTCTGAATTATCAAAAGAGATGGTTTTCTAAGAGAATTTCTAGGGATATCTCGCTTGAAATTTCTTCCCCAATAAATGATAGGTTCCTTCTCTCCAAATAGAGTGGATTTTAGCGTAAGAAACCCTGTGAGACGTGGCGGTGGCGTAGGTTTTGTCAAAAGCGGGGCAATAACAGCCAGTTTTGTTTCGCTAGGAGATGAGTTTTCCTCCTTTTTATGCATCCCTCCTCCCCGGACTCGAACTCCGAGGAACCTCTTCAAAGAGGACACCCATTCGAATATCCTCAAATACGCTCAAAGCCCGTTCTGCCATTTTCCCATTTCTCCAGCATGCGTCTTTCAATCAGCTTCCCAGTCGAGGAATTCGCAGGCATTCTTTGCGGCTCTTACACATCTCTTCACATGGATGATTTCCAAGGTTAGGAAGAATGTTTTTGTTCATTTAATTCAATATCGATGCTGGTAATCATATCATGTCTTCATATAAATTGCTCCAAACAATGTAAAATATCTTCCGAAATGTTTGAATTGAAAGAATGTGCTTCACTTTCAGGTGAAAATCTATAAAATTAGTGGTCATACCTTTGCAAAAACTTCATATATAAAATATAAAACCTCATAAAGGAGACAGAATTGCTATGGGAAACGGCCAAGGTTTTCCCAGGGAATATTTATCAAAAATAATTTATATTAATTGTAATCACGAAATTTCAAATAAGATTACGAGATAGGCTATGGCAATATTCTGAAGAAGGTATGTGGTTTTCAGAAAATACTTCTGAAGAAAAGTATCATGGGGTCAGAAGAATATTCAAAGGCAAATGTCAAAGGTCAACAGTTGGGCAAGGGTAGTTAGTCCCAAGTATGCCCATGCGTGAGAAGAAGATAGTAAACCAACAGTCGAATATCTGTGTCTCAAAAATACTTGTACTTGTAGGTATCATATGTTCAAATTCTTACTTCGAATCTTGTCTATTTCTCCTGGCACTAAATAATATTGGGTGTTACTTACCACTTCAATAATGTCAACACTCATTTCTTTAATACTGACATTTTTAGTTTTCAAAGCATTCACGTACACACACCTCTAGTAATAATTTGAATACATAAAGATATCGTAAATTTAGATATTGAATAGAGTTTCCACATTGCTAAAACTTTGAATATCCTGCGTCTATTATACGTTTATCAAATTATTTTACTTTAATAAGCTCCCTTTAAGGTCGCGACCTCTTTTTAAATAACGATTTCATTAAGATTTAATAGTAGTCCTTTAGTATTACCTAATTAACCCTAAACGATATCTTTTTTCTTTCCCATTTAAATATTTCGTTTAGGTTAATTGGTGTCATATATATTGTATTAGATTTTAAAATTAAAATTATCACGTGCTCATTTATGTGAAAAAATATTTTACCTGCATTCAGATAAACAATTCTCCTCTTTGTGATTGAAAACCCAATTATAGCGTTAAATAAGTCCGATCAGACGTGAATTGATTAGGTGAGATTTTGTTTAACAAACTGACCAATTTTAGCTATTTAAATTAGATAAAATGAATGAACCTTTAGCTATATTTGTAGAATTTACAATTAGAATATGATTGAATCACAATCCAAGGTGAAGGAAAGCATATTTTGATGATACCATCATCACTTAGCAGTGTGCATATTAATTTCTTAATATAGTAAGTGACACCCTTGTCCTCAGAAAAAAAGTGCGGATTCGTTATCAGGGTGGAAAGGTTTTCTTAAATGGTGCTCATTTGGTTTTCTTTCCATTTTTTGTCTAACTATGTCAGCTTAATGTTATATTTAAAAGCAAGACTTTATCGAATGAGAAGTCGGTATGAGTCCGAAATTTCAACACTTTACTGCCCATTGTCATCACTCGCATTTGAATAAACCCCGAATGTATCGACCTTCTGTTGGCATCATCACAGCCTCACTTACATCAATCAGTGATCCAAAAGGGCTCTCGGAGTCGGTTTTACCTTTCTCGCGCCCAGTCATTTAAAACATGGTCCTATCCGTCGTCATTCGCTTACTCATTCCTCCCCGCGAGAATTCGACCGCATTGATCAAGCATCGGGCACTTTACGCGAATCCAATGACGTCGCCCTTCTTCCAGTTCATCCCCCAAACATCAATCCACGTTTGGCTCGGATGAATCCGTCGGTGTTCGCTCCTCTTACTCGCCCGTTTGCACACGTCTGCTTCCAAATGCTCTAATATTACTGACTCTTAAATTTTCAGCTTCAACCGCAGTAAATGCGAAAAAATTCCCTTGAAAATTCCGTCATTTTTGGTACGGTTATTCTAGAATATGTAGAATACTTGTTTAAAACCGCTGGTAAGCTTTTTGTAGCTAAGTTTTGTGAATATTTTTGTGTACGTTTGTTCAGGCATATTTTAATATGATAATAGTTTTTATATAAACTGATCCACTGTTTTTATTCTGCAGTTAGAACCACAAAAGTTGATTTTAAAATATCAACGAGTATGTAGGAGCTGGTTTGACTTTGCCATCGATGTAGAAAAGAAATGTGATTATTACATTCAGCATCCACCTCAAAATGTATATTTTAGCGGGTTTCAGTTTTATACATATCATTTGATAATTACGTAAAATATTACTTTTCAACTAAAAAGATATCAATAGTTAATATTATTAATAAGCGGAAGCATAACATTTTGAAAATTTTTGGTATTGTCAAAATAAAATTTTCAGAATTATTATATGTTCATTGGTTTTAAAATTATTTTTCGTATAGTTTTTTCGATAATGAATGATGATCAGGGTCGGAAGTAGAACGCAAGAGATCGCGGCTGGCCAGAGTTTCATCTCACCGAATTCTCGTTCATATTTTTTTTAGAAATAGTCTCATAATTAGTGCGTCAAAATTGACAAGCGTCAAAATCAACATTCTCATACCTACGAACGACTGCGACGCCGAGTCGCGCAACATTAACGTGCCTAGTTGCATCGAAAATAGGCTGTAATGCACTCAAATTGAAACAGCCAAGGAAAAAGGTCCAGCTAAAATGAACCCACAGTTGGTGACAGTAATGACCGAGTTAACCAGTCAACTGGGAAACTGATTTGGCTTTAAATGAACTTATTAAATACGTGTTATTTTTACTGACTTTTTACTTCCAAATGGACCAGTTATTTATGAGGTGTCCAGAAGTATTGCATTATTAGCTCTTACCTTATTGTGTCCCACCAACATTTATTACATATTGTCCTCATTTTGTCTCTTAATTTTATTCTTGATTATTACTTCTACAACTCTCATTAACTACACCATCTACCAATCTCTTTGACTTCCTCTAAAGTTTTCCTTAACACTCCTCCTTACATAAGTCTTATTAATAGGATTTTATATCGTAAAGTAATTCTTGTGTCACTTCAACTGCATGTATTTCTTAATCATATAGGATAGGTTACGTTTTCTAGCAGTAATTGTTTAATATTAATATGTAAGCATACTCCAATTAACATATTTATACGGGGAGATCGTTACTCTAGCTTCGTAAACTTTATAATTCTCGCTGTACTCAAACAAAAATGGAGCACTCGTTTCATATACTTTCCACCCAAAGAGAAGTAACAGTTTGGATAACTTTTTATCAGGTTAAATGTGTGAATTGAAGATATTTAAATGAGATATGCGGAAGGAATGTCAATCAGAAATAAAGCAATTGGGACAACTGGCTACAAAGTAAATGAAAATTCACACTGAATTATTTTCAATAGAATAAATAACCCTGAAAAGATATGACCAGTCACGAATTACATCTTTTATTAACATGTTGTTATTATTTATTGATTTAATTATAGTTATTATTTATTTTTCATTTAGCCCAAAAATATTTACAGATAAAAAGAAATTCTGAAGACCTTTTTGCAAATTCAAAAGGTGTATTATCTTTGAATGTCATATTATAAAATTACCTCCTGGTTAAAAACTACGAATAAGTTCACGCTTTTTAAAGTTTTTGAAAAAGAAAAGCTGGTTAAGGAGAAAATGATAAGTTATCGATTCAACCAAAAATATCTTCTTCTTTTCTAATAAACAGCAATCTCTCTTCTTGAATCTTGCTAACAAAATCATTTCGATTCACATGAGACCACTTATCGAAATCGATACCCATCTGCGGACTTACATCAGTACAGGTCGATCGTAACTTATGAATACCTATACCAAGTGGCAAGTAAGTTTCCCGTTGCTAAAGTTCAGGAGCTCCTATAAATCTCGTAAGGGATTGGACCTTACATGCGTTAATTCTCTCATGATATTTCCATGTCCCTGCCAAATCATACGAAGTTTCCTCATTACTCTAAATTCTCCCGAAGACTTAAACCACTCTCTCGTCTTGAAGTAATCCTCTTAGGTCGTATCCATCATTTCTTACATTAACCAACTTCTTTGATTTTTCCGCATGATAAATTAAAAAATCCACAAATTAACCATTGATACAATTTAATATTTATTTTAGGATTTGACGTACTAACAAATTGTCCAATATTTGGGTTTTGATTCGAGATTACGATAATACGTACCAATTTTAGAAAAATATACCAAGTATTTAATTGGATATGAAAAACAACTGCGTTAAGTAGAACATTATTTCAAACTAATGGAAAACAGAATGTTGGATGACACAGATTTTATTATAAAGAATTATCTTATATTTGAATGATACCTTGGTCGTTATAAAACATAATTTTTTCTCTTAGTGGCAATTAGGGAAAATTCCAATTCATTTTCAGCAACTATAAAGAAAATGTTATCCTAATGCTAACCCAGTAAAAGATATTTTGGCAGTGATTGGCTTTAAATTAATCAGTCAGGATATATCGATTAATTAAAGACAACATTAACCGCAGAATCGTGATAGGGGTTGCTATACTTGAGTGTAACTGAAAGCCTATCGGTATGTATAAACCGATATCGAGTATTGGAAGTCTATCAGTGCAGGGAGCCGTGGTGTAGTCTTCGACATCACAGCTACCATTGCCAACCTTGGCTGACCTTTCAATTTCCCTCCTACTCACTTAATGAAATTTCGGCTCAATCGTGAAATATCCTGCTTTCCGTATTGTGACACCCTTCCCCCAGGAATCAGTGCCATTGCCATAAACCCCCGAGTACTTCCCCTCCACCCCCCTCCATGCCTTCGAATTAGCCTCACTCCGGCCACATTGCATCCTCCCCGGATGTGACGGTCCTCTTTATGGCATGCGACCCCCCTCCCGTCACTATCTCGCCCCACCTCCCCCAACTCGTCGACTTAAGCCCTCCCATCCCAACACTCCGTGAGAGAGGGTCCCCTTCCTCATCCCATCCTAAACCAACCCTTTTGTCATTTCCTCCTCTCTTTAAGTCACTTAGTGAACTTGCCTGTGTAGTGAATTTTCACTCCCCAGGGACCGCTAATTCCCAGAATTTCCCAACCCTACCCCCCCCCTCTCTCCTCCCTCGTCTTCCGTCCTGCTTCACTCATCATCTCCTCCCCTCCCGCCTTCCGCCACCCTCATCCCCTCCTTTCTCTCTCCCTCCCTCCCCACCCACTCTCCCGCTGCCCACCGCTCTTCCCCTTCATGCCGACGTTCCCTCCACCTCCTCCGTCCCTCCCCTGACGTCACACGTCAACTGATCTCCCCGAGCGTGACGTCAGAATTCCTCCACGCATATATATATATATTTTTCTTCCTCGTTTCTTCTTCATCGGCCGCTGTGCTTACACAACCGGCATCGGTCGGCGGTTATTTCGTTTAATCGGCGACCATCGATGCTGGAAGTGCGTATTTACTTAGAATTGATTAAAACAGAATTTTTGTCAGTAGAGGTCTAAACTTTCAGGAAGTAGTAAATGAAATGGGGGAGTTATCTCTATTTCCTTGGGGGAGACGAACATGCTACTTTCCGTTATGTTTCATGTCACACATTTGAATCTAATAGGATCTAAAATTACCTGATTTTTAGAAAATATAATATATTAGTTAAGGCTTTGGATTTAACTTTTGCCCTTCTTACCTCTTAATATCATAGATTACGGATGGCCATGTTATTCCGGAGGGTATTCTAACCCGCAAAGAAATTCAAAGATATCGGGCTCGGATTTCTCCCACGGTATGTTATATTTGCTATCATGTATTGGATTCCTTTTTTGTTTGATTTACCGCACTAAAGGCGAAAACCTCTGCTGCTACATAAACTCCTTGATTTCTTTAACCTTCAAC